>CM038472.1:527683-1070113 GCA_021464305.1 Kandelia obovata
TCGTTCCTGGTGGTGCCACGGGTCCCGTGACCCCTCTACGGAAAGCTCCTTCCGACCTCTATCGGGTCGCCAATCGAGCTATGCTCCATTTGTCCCGTCGCTCGGCTCAAAATTCAATTGTTTCACTGGGCTTCCCGCCCCTCAAGTAGAATTGCCCGTCATTTTTGCGGAAATCGGTCACTTCTCTTTGCCCTTTTCTTCTGCCCGCCTTCGCGCCCGACGGTGGAAGCGCGAAAACGAAAATTAGAGGTGTGCAACACGAGGACTTCCCAGGAGGTCACCCATCCTATACTCTCGCCCAAGCACGTTTAACTTCGGACTTCTTATGGGATACGGTGCATTAGTGCTGGTATGATCGCACCCACAAATGTTGCGCCCAAAATCCACAAGAACGTCCTCCGCGCCGACACGACTCCTGAGGGTTCTGCTGCCCGCCTAAATCCCCTCGAGTCTGCTGCGGAGGTCCTCCTGCCCCCGCGACTTCAAACCCCTGCAACTTTCGTTCCTGGTGGTGCCATGGGTCCCCTGACCCCTCTACGGAAAGCTCCTTCCGACCTCTATCGGGCCGCCAACTGAGCTAAGCTCCATTGGTCCCATCGCTCTGCTCAAAATTCAATTATTTCACTGGGCTTCCGGCCCCTCAAGTAGGATTGCCCATCATTTTTGCGGAAATCGGTCCCTTCTCTTCGCCCTTTTCTTCTCCCCGCCTTCGCTCCCGACGGTGGAAGCGCGAAAACGAAAATTAGAGGGGTTCAACACGAGGACTTCCCAAGAGGTCACCCATCCTAGTACTACTCTCGCCCAAGCACGTTTAACTTCCGGTGCATTAGTGCTGTTATAATCGCACTCGCAAATTTTGCGCCCAAAATCCGCAAGAACGTCCTCCGCGCCAACACGACTCCCGAGGTTCTTCTGCCCGCCTGAATCCCCTCGAGTCCGCTCCGGAGGCTCCGCCTGCCCCCGCGACTTCAAACTCCTGCAACTTTCGTTCCTGGTGGTGCCACGGGTCCCGTGACCCCTCTACGGAAAGCTCCATCCGACCTTTATCGGGCCGCCAATCGAGCTATGCTCCATTGGTCCCGTCGCTCGGCTCAAAATTCAATTGTTTCACTGGGCTTCCGGCCACTCAAGTAGGATTGCCCGTCATTTTTGCGGAAATCGGTCACTTCTCTTTGCCCTTTTCTTCTCCCCGCCTTCGCGCCCGACGGTGGGAGCGCGAAAATGAAAATTAGAGGGTTGCAACACGAGGACTTCCCAGGACGTCACCCATCCTAGTACTACTCTCGCCCAAGTGCGTTTAACTTCAGAGTTCTAATGAGATCCGGTGCATTAGTGCTGGTATGATCCCACCCGCAAATTTTGCGCCCACAATCCACAAGAACGTCCTCCGCGCCGACACGAATCCCGAGGTTTTGCTGCCCTCCTGAATCCCCTCGAGTCCGCTCCGGAGGTCCGCCTGCCCCCGTGACTTCAAACCCCTGCAACTTTCGTTCCTGGTGGTACCAGGGGTCCCGCGACCCCTCTACGGAAAGCTCCTTCCGACCTCTATCGGGTCGCCAATTGAGCTACGCTCCCTTGGTCCCGTCGCTCGGCTCAAAATTCAATTGTTTGACTGGGCTTCCGGCCCATCAAGTAGGATTGCCCGTCATTTTTGCAAAAATCGATCACCCATCCTAATACTTCTGTCGCCCAAGCACGTTTAACTTCGAAGTTCTGATGGGATCCGGTGCATTAGTGCTGGTATGATCACACCCACAAATTTTGCGCCCAAAATCCACAAGAACGTCGTCTGCGCCGACACGACTCCCGAGGTTCTGCTGCCCGCCTGAATCATCTCGAGTCCGCTCCGGAGGTCCGCCTGCCCCTGCAACTTTCGTTCCTGGTGGTGCCACGGGTCCCGTGACCCCTTTACGGAAAGCTCCTTCTGTCCTCTATCGGGCCGCCTATTGAGCTAGGCTCCATTGGTCCCGTGGCTCGACTCAAAATTCAATTGTTTGACTGGGCTTCGAGCCCCTCAAGTAGGATTGTACGTCATTTTTGCGCAAATTCGTCCCTTCTCTTTGCGCTCCTCTTCTCCCTTCCTTCGCGCCCTACGGAGGAAGCACGAAAAAGAAAAGGAGAGGGGTACAACACGAGGACTTCCCAGGAGATCACCCATTCTAATATTACTCTCGCCCAAGCACGTTTTATTTCAGAGTTTTAATGGGATCTGGTGCATTAATGCTGGTATGATCTTTTGTTTTAAATTTTTATAATTTTTTGAATTAATATACAAGTTTTTTATCACTTTCAACAAATTTAATTAGACCTTTAAAAATTATCAAATTACGTCCTGTAAAAGTTTTTTTTTTCCTTTCAAATCTGCATATTGCCTACACCTGCTAACAAAAGACGTTTGCTTTGCTCCTATACGCACAAAAGACAAAATGATGACTTGGTACATGGGCATGCCACATAATCTTTAGGTCAATTGGCCTCTCAAACTCGAAGATACCCCACTCATAATTAAGATACAAAAATAAGAGATAATTAAGAAACCAATAAAATCTTTAAATAAATTTTAATCCCTAAATAAAGGAAGATGACAAATACACGATTGAAGCAAAAATAATTTAAAAAATCTTAATTGCTAATGACAGTTTTCTTTTAAGAATGTGATAAATCTTCTTCTAAAATGTACTTTAAAATGATAAATACAATTTAATTTTTTAACTAACCCAACTATATAACAATTTTTCCAATAATTGTGAATTACATAGTGTATGAGAGAATACAATCTTGTAAATGTTCGCATCTTGGAAGATGAAGGAATGAACTAGATATATATATATATATATATATATATATAGCATGTCTAATATGATTACTCTTAGATAGATATTATGTGAAAATCATGACAACCATTAATGGCTAATAGAATAAATTCATTTGAGCAGAGCAAGGCAAATATAACGAATAATTTAACTAACGGTAAATAGTGTTAATTAGCCTTTAAAATACGTTAATTGACAATAACATCATCTAAACAAACATCGTTCATCCTGTGTGTAAGATTTCCCTTCTTAATTTTCCTCTAACTTACCACATCAACCAAAATATCAAAACATTTGAAAATTCATAGATTCTGATAACTGTGAGAATTGTTGAATAAGTAGATTATGAAGAAATACTAAAGTTGGTAAATGGGAAAACTCCTAAGAAAAACAACAGTGCCATTTATTTTATTTTTTCTTTTTCCTTTTTTTTATCTTTTTTTTGGTTGGTGCCCCCAATTATGCTATCATCTGCATGGAAGAACAGCCTTATATTTGCCAGCAAAACAAGAAGCACGCAAGTTGTGATAAAACTATCAATAAGAATGGTAAATAAACCTGCAGGTTGAACAGAAAAAGAAGAGACTCCTCGCAGTCCAGACTCAAGTGTCTTAATCAGCTTCCGCTGCTCGAGATCATGAAGACTGACATTCTCCTATTATTCTTTGTGGAGGGAAAGAATATGCAGCGCGTTGGTTGAAAAAAGTGAAGTTACCGGAAGCCCATGCGGTGTGAAAGGAAAAGAGCCGGTTAAAAAAAGGAGTATTGTTCTTGGTTCACGTAATATGCAACCAAGGCAACACGAAAGGTAACAAACAAGTTTAAGGCATTGGCAAGCAATGACCTCTGAATGTCTTGGAGTCGCCACTTTCTCCCAGAGCAAGCGGGCAGGTATTTAACATATGATTTGCTATGTTTTGAGTGCATGGAAAAGATTAAAAAGAAAAAAAAAAACATCTTTGTGTTGTGTGTCTTTAGATTATAATCACCTCTTGCTCTTCTTCAACATTCTAGCTAAAAACATGGCATAGGGCTGCTTGGCTAAAAAAAATTATTTTATTTTTTATAATTTAAAAAGTTCAGTTGATAAATTCATTCTTTTTTCTCAAAAAAAAAAAAGACAGAAAAGAAAAACGAATGACCCAAACGGAAAGGGGAATACACCAACAAATGTTCTTAAAATTGTCAATTCGAAAAACGGACGAAAACGAATCGTAAAAAAACTCGAATACAATCAATAAAGGCTCCCCTGCTAAATACCAAGTATCTCTAGTTTTTCGGTCACCAAAAGGCCAGTTTTTACCCCACTACCCAACTCTCATATTTTCAAGAAAGAGTGAGAGTTAACACCCTGTGACAAGTGGTATTGAACCGCTGCCTCCAATATGCATCAAAGCATATACAAACAGCAAAGCTTTACTATTGGCACAGAAACATGAATAACTGATAGTTATTGTAATTGACACCACCAATTTCAAACCAAAAGCTTACACCAAAGGCATCCATTACTAAACAAGCAAAGCAAAACGTCCCACCATCTATAGGGGTTTCCTAGAGAGTGTTAAGATTTTCGTTTTTAACTCTATTAGAAAGCATAAGAGCAACACAGACAATCAACACTGAGAATTATTTCCAGTGGAAAAACTAAAGTCAGCGGTATAAAGAGCAAACAATGTCCATACGAATCTGAAGGAAACAGTACTTAAGATTTAGCAACCAAATATAACATCTGCAACAACTTATAACTTACAGCTCTTAGCTGTTGCACAGACTTGTACAACGCCATTTTAGGGACACATATTACTATGGCATAATAATCAGGAAAAACCTTTCCATCATGTTTGCAGAAAACTGGACTTACTGTAGGTCCCTGCAAAAGGCCACAAAGGATTTCAGAAGAGGTTAAAATAAACCCAAAAGAAATTTGGCTGAGTGGAGACATTAGCAAGACTCTCTGCATTTCTAAATCCTTGGTCATAAGACAAGGCACTGTCACTGTCCCCAATTAATTCACTGATGCGTGTATATCAGACTAGGAAAATTGCCTTAAGAAAAATGCTATCAAACACTGCAAGTAAACTGCTGTCATTCATGGCCTCACAAATTATTTATGTACAGAAACCTGAAATGGATAGTGGAGAAAATTTATCCATCTCAAACCTCACCTGCAAGCCAAACAAAGAAGGCTGGCTCAGTATACATTCAGCGACTTCCTCTGCACTACTTCCTCTCATGTTTGCCGTCACCTGCCCTACGGGTGTTAAAACAGTGGAATCCAGGAAAAGAGAACAGAATTGGAACAAGCTTATGGTGAGAAACTAGGGTTTTGGGATTGTGAATTTGAAATATGAATTGAGAAATTGAGAATTGAAAATGAGAAATAAAAGTATAGTATTCATCACTTCGAGCGTATCAGACTCCAATAAATTAAATTCTTTAATAATATTATTATTTAGTTGAATTCCAAAAAATTGTAAGTATTACATTTATATAAACTTAACAAACTACTATCAAGATATAATCTTGCATATTAATTTGAAAATAAAAAAAAAAGTAATTATTAAATAAAAAAAAATTATAGTAGGTATAAATTATAAGGATCGTATCATACAAATCATGGAGATCACATCTGCATAAATCATGGGGATCGCATCATTCTTCCGTCCTACAAAAATAGCCTTGTCCTCAAAACTGACTGACAATAAAGTTTAGAATCGATTTGCAAAAGAATGATAGAACTCCTAGGTAGCATCCTTAACAAAGAGGTTAATCTACTAGACCAGGATTTGGACAACAGCTTGATTTTCACGTTTAATAATACGTCGGTCTAGGATGACTTACGGCTAAAGGTTAACCTCTTTTGTGCTAGTAATGTCAAGCAGTTGACTTTGTATTACCACACCATCTCCTACCTTCTTTTTCAAGCAAGAGACATGGAAAACAGAATGTATTTTTAATCCTGTTGGGTAAATTAAAATGTTAGGCAACATGACTAATGCGTTCCAGAATTTGGTATGACTTAAAGAAACGAGGAGATAATTTCATTGAGGATCGGATAGTGATGGATAACTGCTGATATGGTTGGAGTCTAAGATAAACCCAATCTCCTACTAAAAATTATCGTTTTATACGATGCATATCCACGTGTTGTTTCATACGGACTTGGGCTGCAATAAGGTTATCATTCAGGAGTTGAAGCAACCTGTCTCTGTCTTGTAAGTCCTTATCGACTTGATCCACGTGAGATGATCCAACAGTATACCTTGTAAGAGTAGGTGAAACTCGCCCATAAACTGCTTGAAATGGGGACATCTTTGTAGAGGAATGATAAGTGGTATTATACCACCATTTGGCCCAAGGGAGCCATTTTACCTAATTCTTTGACTTGTCACTTGCAAAGCAACGAAGGTAGTTTTCTAAGCATCGGTTGACTACCTCAGTTTGTCCATCTATCTGTGGGTGATAAGCAGTGCTTATATTCAGCTGCATCCCTTGTAAGTGGAATGGTTCCTTTCAAAAATTATTGGTGAAGATCTTATCTCAGTCACTGATAATTGATTTAGGAACACCGTGGAGTCTTACAATATTTTCAACAAAAACTCGAGCAATACTAACTACACAAAAATGAGTATACTTGGTCAAATGATCAATAACAATAAAAATAATGGATTTACCTTGGAACAGTGGGAGTCCCTTAATAAAATTCATAGAGATGTCTGTTCAAACTTCTTCTGCGATAGGTAAAGGTTGAAGAAGTCCTAAAGATGCCATAAATTCACTCGTGTAACGTTGGCATACATCACATTCAGCTACAAACCTTCGGATTTCCTTCTTCATGCCATTCCAATAAAACTCCTTACCAATACACTTATAGGTACAAAGAAATCCTGAGTGGATGAATGATATTCATCTAAAGATGCATGATATTCTCGTATGATTGTGTCCTTGTAGTAAGAATGAGAAACAAGTACCAATCTCCCTTTATAATGTAAATCTTGAGAATCCTAAGTGTAACGAGTAAAAGAATTAGGACTTGTTTGTAGCTTCTTAATGATCTCTTGAGTTTCATGATCATCCCACCACTCCCTCTTAATTTGCATAATTGTAGTGCAGGTAGGGATAGAAAGTGTCACCACTTCAGCTTGCTCCGGAGTACAAGATAATGCGTCGGCTACCAAATTCTTGCTCCTCTTTTTATAAACGATCTCATAATTGTAGCCCAATAATTTAGAAATCCATTTTTGTTATTCCATATAAGAGATTTGTTGCTCCAATAAATATTTTAGACTTCTATGGTCAGTCCGAATTTGAAAATGCCTCTCAATGAGATACAGACGCCATTTCGAGACTGCATGAACAATAGTTAATATCTTCTTATCATAAATAAACATACTGAGATGTTTTGGTGATAATGTCTTACTAGTAAAGGCAACAGGACGACCTTCCTGCATTAATACTGCACCAATTCCAATTCTAGAAGCATCCAATTCAATAATAAATACATTACTAAATTTTGGTAAGGCAAGAACTGAGGTGGTGATCATGGCTCGCTTGAGTCGATTAAACACCTCCTTTGCCTTGTCATTATAGTTAAATGAATCATTCTTCAAGAAAGTCGTTAATTCAGCGTTGATCTTTCCATAGTTATGAACGAATTTGCAGTAATAACCAGTCAAACCCAAAAGGCCTCGTAATGCCTTGATCATCTTTGGAATTGGCCAATCTAACATCATTTGAATTTTGGAACGGTCAACTACCACACCTTCTTTAGAGACAACATGACCATGATACTTCACTGTTAGGCTAGCAAAGCTACATTTTGTCTTATTAACAAATAGGTAATTCTTATACAACGTGGTGAATACATTCTGCAAATATGACAAATGTGCTTTAAAGGAAGTACTATACACCAAAATATCATCAAAAAATATTAGGACGAACTTACGTAAATATGACCGAAAGATATCATTCATTAAACTCTGAAATGTTGAAGGTGTGCTGGTAAGCCCAAAGGGCATAACCAGAAACTTGTAATAGTCATCGTGTGTCCTGAAAGCTATTTTTTTAATATCCTCCTTATGAACCCGAATTTGGTGATATCCCGACCTTAAATCCAGTTTCATGAATAGTTGAGCACCTCCCAATTCGTCTAATAGTTCATCAACTGTGGGAATAGGATATTTATCCTTCACAGTGATGTGGTTAAGTGTCCAATAGTCCACACACATCCTCCAGGAACCGTCCTTCTTTTTTACTAAAAGGACAGGAGATGAGTATAGGCTAACACTCGGTCTGATGATGCTAGCTTCCAACATCTCCTTAATAATTTTCTCAATTTCTCCTTTTTGGAAGTATGGATAACGGTAGGGTCAAACATTAACAGGTGTATTCTCGGATAATAACAGAATACGATGGTCGTGTGTCCTTTGCAAGGGTAGACTTGCAAGCTCAACAAACAAGTGAGAAATTTTGGTTAATAGTGTTGTAACTTCCTTCCCTTGTATGGAATGTGATTTGGCCACCTCTGCACCTGTCAACTGCACCAGGAACCCTTGTCCTGCCTTCTGTAGGACCTTTTCCATTTGATGACTGCTAACGGTGGTAATTTTGCTCTCACATCTTCCGTGTAATTCCACTAGATGTCCATTCACTAGAAACTTCCTTCTTAACCTAGAGAAATTTCAAGTAATATCTCCCAAAGTCCACAACCAATTAATGCCAAGGACAATTTCATAATCTTTTAGGGGTAATAAGAAGAGATCAATATAAATGATCTAACCTTGTAATATGAGTTTTACCTTTGTGCACTTCCCTTGACATGTCAAATTTCTCTTATCTGTAATTTTCACCGCAAACTTGTCGCAATCCTCAATTGAAGAAGCAAGCCTTTTGGCGATCTTCTCATCCATAAAGTTATTGGTACTCCCGATTCAATTAGTACCATTACTGGTCATCCCTTGAGGAATCCATTAATCTTCATAATTTGTGGGTTAGAATACCCAGCTAAAGCATGCATTGTAGGCTCATCTATGTATTCAACAAAGGTGTTATCACCATCTGGGTCCGTGTGATCATCACTTATTTCTTCACTCTCCTCAATTGGCTCAATCATTAAAAGCTTCCCTTGCTTACAACGGTGCTCTTTGTGCCACTTCTCATCACAGTGCCAACACAACTCTTTTTTCATCCACTCTTTCAATTATTCTTGGGTTAAGCGTCTAGTGTTAGAAGGACGAGTAAAAAAAGGTGAGTTGGTGTTACCTTTGATAGGTTTGCTAGCCACTTTAGCAGATGGCTGACAAATTTCAGCACCTAGCTTCTCCTCCTGTAGGTAAGTAAAGGAGATAGCTATTACCATTGTTCGTGGTTGGCGAGCCTTAACTTCCCATCTGATATCAACAGTAAACCCTTCAATGAATGTTCCCACCAATTGCCTCTTGAACCAATCTTTAGCTCAATTGGCAAGTTGCTCAAATCAACTTTGATATTCAAGAACGGTGAATATCTAAAAAAATTTTACAAGTTCTCCGTCAACATTATGGTATTCTGAGGGCCCAAATTGCACAAGAAGACCTTTAGTGAATTCAACCTACGTTGGAACTCCGCCACATGTTTTAACCCAATCATACCATTGGATTGCATCCCCTTCTAATTGAATAGAAGCAATTTCAACTTTAGAGAGCTCTAGCGTATGATGGAAGCAAAAATATTTTTTCGCTTGGGAGATCCAACCTGCAGGATCACTCTCGTCCCAGCGAGAAAATTCTACCCTTGTGTGAGGTTGGGTATAGTCGCGATTGGTGCCTCCACAAGACTCCATAAGTTCTCCTTGCTTACTAGTAGATCCGAAAGTATTGTCTCTTGATCAACTCCGTAATTCAGAAAGAACTATATGTTTAAACTTTTTAAAAGACTCTTGTATCTGTTCTTGCATTTATTCAAATTTTTTAAAAGATTCTTGTATAAGAGACAATAATTCTTCAACTTGAGATATTCTGACATTTGAATCAGAAGAGTTATGTGAAAACATACTGTAAGATTGCAAATTGGTGATACTTTGAATTTTCTTCTGTTGTCGGGTAAGGGGCATAAACGTTTTTTCTTTTTTTTTTTTGTAGGAAAGGGTGATATTTTGAAAATGAGAAATAAAGATATAGGATTGATCGCTTTGAGGGAATTAGCTTCCAATAATCACTTCGAGGGGATCAGCCTCCAATAAACTAAATGCTTTGATAATATTATTACTTAGTTGAATCCCAAAAAGGCGTAGAGTATTACATTTATATAGACTTAACAGACTACTATCGGGATATAATCACGCCTATTAATTTGAAAATAATAAAAGACATTTATTAAATAATAAAAGAAAATTATAGTAGATACAAATCATGGAGATTGTATCAGTACAAATCATGGGGATCACATCACACAAATCATGGGGATCGCATCTGCACCAATCATGAGGATCGCATCAGTATAAATCATCGGGATCGCATCAAAATTATGGGGATCGCATCAACTTATAACTAGAGACACGATATCCGCACCGTGAACTGATCAACAGCCCTCAAATGTGCCTTCAACCTTTCAAGAATCTCATGGGTTATGTCCAACACACCTTTCTTCTGCATTAATGCTTTTCTACTAGCTACAAGAATAGCCTGAAAAGCAGGTTAACTTCCGAATGAGGCACATAGTGAAGTCATGATGCCAAATAAGCTACCTCAGGAACCTTGTAGCCGTAGGGTCACATACTTAATGAGTCAAACTGTAAACATTGGTATTACCTGGCTCTCCAATACAACTCTGCCCTCAATTTCTTTCAAATTATTTTCTCTCAGCATCATTCCACTACTCACAAAGTCCAAGATAGCATCAGCTATGCCCATCTACATAATGAATGCACATAGAGAGATAACCATGGATCAAGATGTGGAAGGCTCAAACTGATATGTAAGCAATCAAGCCAATGGTTAAATTTTGTTAGTTGCTTTTTTCTAGATTCACAATACCCTTGATCCCTCTATTGAAAACCACTAAATAATAAAGGCTTAAACAAAAATGATACCACAATATCAAATTTATGTTAAAAATTGAAAATGTTCCAAACACTGAGTTTAGGTCATTTGACTCGTAGTTTGTCAAGGTGACAAAGCTCCAACCTCTTGAGTCATCTTCCATTACTAAAGATTGAGATGAGAAAATTCCAATCACCACCACCACTCAAACTGATGCAGCATTTAGATAATAAAATATTTGAAAGTTCTTAAAAGAGTAACATAGACAAGAAATAAATATTCCATCATTATAAGTGGAAGAAGGATGAATGCAAATTGTATGACAAGGCCGAACAGGGATGTGCTTGCCTACTCAGTAGTGTAATCAAATAAAATCTACAAAGCAACTAGCTCAACAGGTGCAAAAAGTCTGGAGCTTAAAATGGAAAATGAAATTCATTTTCTTATTTCTTTTTGCCAAACCTGCCAACTTGAAAAGGAAAAACCAAAATATTGTTTCGGAAGCTATCAAGCTACAAATCTTCAATATACCTAACAAGAAACCCACACCCAAAAAGAAGAGAAACAAGCAAAAGGTGATAGCAGCAGTTAAAAACAGAAATATGAATAGGCATCTGAAAAATTATGGCACTCAAAGTATAACAATATAAAGTAATCCATTACTTTGTCTGCTAGAGACTAAGCATGGTACCCAAAAGTGATTTAATTTCCTTTAATTTAAAAAACTGAATCATTACTTAAAATTATGGTCGACAATCATTTCTCACCACCGGGGCAGCTTCCAGTGCTCCTTCAGCTGTTGAAAATCTCACATGTTTCAATCCTTGTCCTCCATGAATTTAGGGCCCAGCTGTGCACAAATATGAAAGAGAAATATGTCCAAATGAAACTCCAACCTAAAAGCTACCAAAACAGAATTGTTCAAATATTGAAGTTGATGTGCTGTGCTGAAGCAAGCATAATACGTATCATACATAAGTGAAAACAGTAGCAACTCTCAGAGGTCTCTCAGCAGTCCATTGAGGCATTTGCGCTAATTCCCAGAGAGTGTTTATATTTTCAAAGATCCCATACTTGGGAATCTGAGAGGGGAAAAAAGGTAAATGGTGATTACATTGGATAATCAAAATACCAAAGCTCAAGTGATTATATATAGATGTAGATATCAACTTACTACAAGAGATAAACGACAATCCCCATATTCAAGGGCATCATGAACAATGATAAGATCTTCATGATCCTAAAGAAAGTCACAAATTGAAAAATCAATTAATCAATGCTCCTTCTCATAGACAAACTAAGGAATAGATCCAAGCTCACAGAAGCAATCAGTTCCAGAATGGCCAAACAAAAATGATTGCTATGGCATAATGTCACAATGTAGACTTAGTCGTCTTCAAGCAACCATCCCATTGATATTCCTTAAATCCAACATTGAAAAAAGCAGATGCTCAGCAAATTATATAAGAATGTCACCTAGTTTCTTGTTCCTAAAACTCAAATTTGGTGTCGTATGGACAGGCTCATCTAAACGGGTTCTTGGGCTAGCAGGTAGGCTTGTGTTGTTAGAAATGCAATGTAACTAAGCAAAAAATGTTTATTGATATTTGGTTCTATAAATTGGGGTTGCGAGGAGGGAAAATGTCAATTAAAAGGGATTTGATGCTAGAGTTCTAAATTTAAAGAGCCACAAGCAAATATATGATGGAGCACTTGTGGGATTGAAGTTGGAACTTAGAGTTAAGAAATCAATCACAGTTGGTATGCACCATGACAAGGACCTTAACTTGCTAAGATAGATGGGCTAAAAAATAAGTATATTGTCAGACTGTTAGAGTTTGTACAAAGGAAAGAAGGTTTAATAATTTTTGTGTAGAACTAAATAACAAAGTAGATTGTGCATATGACTCACATCAATAAAATACCAAAAGGAACAAACCACTTGAAAATTCCAAATGAATTCCTGGCCTAAATAATACACAAATGATAGTCCTATAACTTACCCACCCATGTTCACTGACTGTATCCAAACCTACAATTCCAAGGTCCAAATCTCCTGATAACAGCTTTCGCACAATATCTTTAGGTCGCTGGAACCAAACTTCCAAGTTGGAGAGCTGTGGAAATAGAGTGCTAAGACTTCACCAGTCCTATAATTATCACCATTGCAACAAAGCATGATGAGTGAACAATAATGCTAGTTCAATATAAGGAGAACGCTGGGTAGAACATTTTCAGACTGGGTCTTGATGGCAGAAGTACTCAATTTGGAGCAAGTACAAACAGGCTATGATAGCAATAAACAGGACAGTTATACCTTTTCTCTTCACATACCACACAACATGCATTTGATTGAGGAATAAAAAATAACAAAGACTTTAGAAAAAAAAAATAAATAAAACATAAAAACATTGTGGTAAGGCACATTGATTTCAAATGCATGGAATATCCATATTTGCATAATGCGCTGGAGCTTTTTAGCCTTCTTCACAGCCTGCGGCTTGTGACTTTCTTTCAAGCTAATCTATGGCATTACGAAGTACGTAGATAAAAGCAAGACTGCCTATCAAGGAAAAGCACAAGGACACAATTTAAAGTTTCATTTGTTTTAATATTGTCATATTCAATCATGGGCTTACTCTGCTTCCAAGCAAGGTTGAGTTTTCCCAATCAAGAGAGAGTAAAAGTAGAAACAATAAAGGCTCTTTGGAATTTTTTCTTAAGCATGTATTGAGAAATAGAAAATCATTTCATTGTGGGGCTTGGGTTGATTTCACAATTTTCTTAAAGCCTGGGAGTGATCATAGTTGATCTAGAGACTTTCCTTTGTTTAGAAATAGTTTATTTGCTTCCCTTTCACGAGTTTTATTTTGCATTTAATAATGCCTCTTGCCATGAAGGAAGTTGGTTCCTTTGATAAATGAACTAGGTTTTAGAATTCAGGCCTTCTTGATTGTTGCTTTTCTCCATTCTTTCTGCCCAGTCATCTGGCTATTATTTTTCTGAACCTTTTTTACTATACCTTTACCCTATCTTCTAGCATTGCACCGCATGGCAGTAGTAAGTGGTAAGAGTACAGCTATTGGATGCTCACAAATAGTGAAGATTTCATGAAAACGTCCTCAAATCTTATTCTGGCTACTGATGTCATCCTACAATGGTCAAATCCGATGTAAATTGAAAAGTCATAAAGCAAAAGTGCAAAAAGTTTAGGTGAATAGTAGCAGACGAAAATGGGGCAACAAAAAGCAGGCCCAAAGCAAAACCCTGCATATATTCAAAATCTTAACTCAGTGTTCATCAAGTTTGTTGTGCCATCATCATAAATCTTGGCGTGCTAAGAAGGGGAGAGCTTTATTGAGCTACTCTGTCCAAGAACACCAAAAAGAAACTGAGGAATGGCTTCAACAGATTACTTATATATCCCAAATTGAATTTTGCCACCAAAGGCTCGACTTTATTAAAAATTTCCACTAGTTTCTATTAAGTGAGTATTGACAATATGTTACAAATTTATCAGACTCCAAAAGTTCTTCAACACAGACTCGAATGCAAAATTTCAGAATATTCGATAGCTTGCAAGTAACTTTCTAGCAATCATATAGCTTTACTCAATGCCAAATCTTCTAGCAGCAACAAGTTGCGAGACAGGAATGTGCTCTGTTTTGTATGCATGCAATGCAGCTTGAGGAAGAGAGAGAGAAACCTGAGAAATCTCAGCAACATATTGCCGAGGATTAACTTGCCTGACAGTCAATTGGCAGTCCTTCAAAGGAAGTACAGAAGAAGTATCAGATGTGGAGAAGAAAAAGGGAAAAAAAAAAAAAAGAAAGAGAAAAGGATCCTTCTCCTTTTCAACAAGGCCACGGCAATTAAGCAGACAACCAGATAAAATTCTGCTTTCCAATAGTATGAAGCAAGCCAATGAAAAATAAAATAATACACACACACAAATAGTCTAAAGGTGCTTTAACTTGCCAACTAAAATTAAATGAAAAAAAAATTCCCATCAAAACTGAAACTTGCATACTGAACATTGAAGAAAAGCCTCTCGTTAAAAACAAAAGAAATGTAAGTTCAAAACATTTTTTCAGTCATTTATTGGCAGCCAAACGAAATCAACGAGTCAAAGATTGAAGTTCAAATATTTCTCTCCTCTTTGCTGAAATACTAGATGGAATTCAGCTCTAAAACACTATAATTAGCACCCAAGCACATATTGGTAACACAGACACATGCCTTGAGCAGCTCAAGAGTATCGTTGCCCATGCGTCCCTT
This sequence comes from Kandelia obovata, assembly GCA_021464305.1. Classification (NCBI taxonomy): domain Eukaryota; kingdom Viridiplantae; phylum Streptophyta; class Magnoliopsida; order Malpighiales; family Rhizophoraceae; genus Kandelia; species Kandelia obovata. Next base: position 542,793 of record CM038472.1, read on the forward strand.
ACTGGGAAAACGGAGACGAAACTCATCCCTCGCCGAGGCTCCTTTTTCGATTCTGCCATTCACAACCGACACTTGAGATTGCCACAAGCAACAACTAAGACTAGACACGCCGGTCCTCCGCCTTACAGAGACGATGTGAAAAGACGAAAAGGACGGGATGAGAGTGACAGGGGAAGAGTGAGACGAGGAGCATTGTTGAAAATTGGGCTGGAGAAGAGACAAAGACGTAGCCATGGCATGACAATGTTTTGTAACCCAACTTTTTTACTCTCTCTCCAGAAACGAGCAAAGAGACCGGTGTTAGAGAGAGAGAGGGGGGGACGGGGGAGAGAGAGACTGTAAATGCGACTCCACCACCGCCGCAGCTTACAGTGTAAAACTGTCGAAGAGGAAGATACTAGGAATGATGCGGTCTGCCTTGCCCCGGGTGCGCTGTTTGATTCGCTGATAGTGGTCATGGAAGCGGGGATTCTCCGCGGGTTGTTCTATTTGATGGTTCACTGCATTTGGTCACGTGGGTTCTTCTAAATTTACTCTTGTTAGGATTGATTTGGGGTTTTAACATTCTAATAAGATAATATTAACATGAGCTCAGTTTAATGAGATGAACTATAGTTAACTTGTTTGATGCAAGAAATTTGAACTCGGGTAGATCTCCATTTAGTTTTTTTTTTTGGCTTTAGCAGCCAACCCATTCGAGATAACAGTTGATTTATCTTGGAATAGATGTCATTAACTTTGACAACTCTTATTTAACGAGAAATAATATATTATATATCTTGTATTTTACATATAATTTTAATTGATTATTAATATTAATTTTTATTCAAAATAAAAAAAATGAATATACTTGAATTACCAAGTATTTTTATTTCTAAAATATAAATTTTTTAAAAGAATATTATAAAAAGAATATTTAAAGATAATATATTAAATAAACACCCTTTTTAGATTAATCTAACATTTAAAAAAAATTTGTTTTTATCAATACATTGCATTTATTTACAAATTCTTATCACTTAACACTCACATCTCACAAACTACACTCGTAAGACTGCTTAAACTCACATTACTCACTTAACTAATTGTTTAATTTCTCTCTAATTATTATTATTATCATTATTGTGTTTTTACAAAAAATATGCATAATCTATTAATAATTGTATAAGATTAATATAAAATTTTCTATAACAATAAATAATTGGTGCACAACAAGTTTGTAGATCTTTTTATAATGTTGATAAACAATGAATATCAAGATTTCAAGAAATTTCTTGTAAAGTTAGTAAATTTTTAATCCAGACATTTCTATAAATTTCTTGTGTTGATTTTTAATTCTTCCCCTTAGCACAAGTTTATTTTCTTATAGTTACTCTAATTACAAGCAAATATCATCAATTTTGCTTCAACTAAGTCCTATAGTAAAAATATCAGTTGTTTGATTGTTTATATTGATCTTTTTTATTTCATTTATGTCATGTTAGACTTTTCTCTTACAAAGTGATAATGGATTTCTATATACTTTGTCCTTACATGAAACACATGATTCTTAACCAATTGTATAACTAACTAATTGTCACAATGTAAAGGTATTGTATAATTTATTTATTAGTGAAAATACTTTAAGAGAAATACTAATCAAGTATTTTCTTTTGTCATTATTGTTAGTACTTTATACTCTACTTTAGTAATTAATAAAGATACTAGTTGCAAGCATAATTTGGACACGTACCTAGTAATTGAACGTTAAATATCATGATCACCTTTATAGTCAGCATCATAATAGCCAATTATCTTATACTCTTTTCTTTTATTGTAAAGGATTTCATAATTTAATGTTCCTTTAACATATCTTAATATTTGTTTTACAACTTTTTAATGAGGTTTCTTTGGTTATTATATGTACTAGCTTACAATTTCGACTATAAAAATAATGTCTCGTCATGTTAAAGTTAAATAAATCAAGCTCCCAACCAATTGTCTATACATAATTAGATCTTTTAACTTTTTTTTACTTTTGAGGCACATAACTTGACATTGATGTTAATCAGAATTGAGATTGACTTTCACTTAAGCATCCTAAACTTTTTGAGCAAATCACTTGCATATTTATACTAGCATATGAACAATTCTTCTTTTATTCGATCCACTTCTAATTCAAGAAAATGCTTTAACTTTTAGCCATTTCATATGAAAATGGACTAAGAGATTTCCCTTAATTTAACTAACTTCAACTTTGTCATATCTAGCAATGACTACATTGTTAACATACATCAATACGATGACCAATTTATTAGCTCAAACTTTAACAAATAGGCTTGAATTTACATGTGACACTGAATATCCATTATGTATTAGGAATTCAATAATCTTATCATATTATACTCTTGTGGTCATTTTAGCTTGTACAGTGCTTTTATTAATTTACACACATATTTTGGTTGGATATCATCTTCAAAACCTGGTAGTTGTTGCATAGAAATTTTTTAATCTAATTTTCTATAGAGAAAAGCATTTTTCACATCCATCTGTCATAATTTTCAAGACTTTATTGATACATAAACAAACAATACTTGTACAATTATGATTTTTAAGATTGAAGTAAAAGTCTCATTATAATTTATGTCATATTCTTATGAGAATCCATATGTAACCAAACTAACCTTGTACCTTTATATCGATTTATTAGTCTTCTTTTTATCTTGTACACCTATTTGCAAGATATAAATTTCACATCTTTCAACTTGGGCACTAAATTATAAGTTTGATTCTCCTTGAAGGGTTGAATCTCTTCCTTTATTGCTTTCTACCATTAGTCACTCTCAATAGTTTCTTCAAAAGAAAATGACTTTTTCATAATGTCTTCTACGACAAAAGTTGCATTTACATATTTTAAATTTAGTCTTCATATTCAACTTAATATACTTACCTTTTAGACCTTTGATCTAACTTCCTTTTACACAAGATTTTTTCATCTATTAAAAACTTGTATTACACATTAGTCTACCATGGGTTTTGTTTCAACTCTTTTTTATATCTATCTTCATAGGTTGTGGTTTTGATGAAGTTCCTTGGTCATCACTATTCTCTCATAATTTTTCTTTTATTCCTTTTAAATTAGGTAAAGACACCTGTTGAGGTGACTACTGTAATGATGTTTCATCAAACATGACATTGTATGACACATAAATTTGATTTGTTATAGGATTATAATATCTTTGACCTTTACTTTCACTATCACATCTAACAAAAATGTACAACACAACTTTCTTATCAAACTTACTACAAAGGTGACTAAACACGAATAAATAGCAAACACTACCAAATACTCGAAAGTGACTTATTATAGCTTTCATTTTCCAAAGTTTCTCAAAAGGAGAGATAAATCTCAACTTTACTTAAGTTTATTAATCAAGTAACCTATAATTTGTATCCATTTAGCCCAAAATCTTCCAAGCACATTCTCAATATGTAATATGCTCCCAAATCGCAAGCTTTAATACCAAATTATTGTATTCAAAGGGACACTTTTGAGGTGAAGACTAAGACTTAAATAAAATTTTTTATTATCAACATAAATATAAATATATTACAATTATTCACAAACTCTTGTCACATAACACTCACACCTTATGAACTACACTCACAAGACCACTCAACTCACATGACCTAACTTTTTAATTTTTGTTGTTGTCATTATGTTTTTATAGCGCACATACACATAATCTATTTAAAATAACATAAGTATGGTGTAGAATTATTTAGACCAAAAAATGATTGGTGAACAATAAGCTTGTACATCATTTTATAATGTTAGCAAACAATGAATATTAAGGCTTTAAGAACTTTTTTGTAAAATTGGTAACTTTTTAGTTTGAATATTTTTACAAGTTTTATATATTAATTTTCAAAGGCTACCCAACAAAGACATATCTTGTTAAGTGATTCTTAGTCATATGTTGCAAGTAATAGTCCTAAGAAGTTTAATTTCAATCAATAAAATTGATCAATGAATAAATCTAGCATTTTATCATACCCAATGCATAAAATAATATGATAGAATACTTTTTTTATGCAAAGAACATGAGATATTTTATGAAATTTAAATAAAGATTTATAACCATGGTTGATCTCTTTTTACTTGCTCATTCACTTTTATCCTTTTTTCTCTAATGTTAGAGAAACTTTCTACAAAGAAATAATTAAAAATGAAGACAACTTGTTTCACTGTGATTGGGAGTATTATTAAAATAAATGACATCTTCTATATTTATGAATAGAAAAATGAATAAAAACTCAAAGAAAATAACAACTAAAAACATGTTAAATACCAAATTATTATATTTAGAGGGGCACTTTTGAGGTTGAGATTAAGACTTAAATAAAACTTTTTATTATCAATATAAATACAAATATATTGCACTTATTCACAAACGTTTGTCATATAACACTCACACCTCATAGACTACACTCACAAGACCACTTAACTTACATGACTTACTTAACTAACTTTTTAATTTCTCTCATAGTTATTATTGTCATTGTGTTTTTATAACATACACACATATAATCTATTTATAATAACATAAGCATGATATAGAATTATTTAGACTAAAAAATGATTAGTGAACAATAAACTTGTAAATCATTATATAATGTTAGCAAGCAATGAATATTAAGGCTTTAAGAACTTTTTTGTAAAATTGGTAACTCTTTAGTTTGAATATTTTTACAAGTTTTTTGTGTTAATTTTCAAAGGCTACCCAATAAAGACATATCTTGTTGAGTGATTCTTAGTCATATGTTGCAAGTAATAGTCTTAAAAGTTTGATTTCAATTTGTAAAATTGATCATTAAATAAATCTAACATTCCATCATACCTAATACATAAAATAATATGATAAAATACTCTTTTTTTCATTGTTCACTTTTATCCTTTTTTCTCTAATGTTAGAGAAACTTGCTACAAAGAAAGAATTAAAAATGAAGATAACCTTATTTCACTGTGATTAGGAGTATTGTTGAAATAAGCAACATCTTTTATATTTGTGAATAAAAACCCAAATCAAATAATAACTAAGAACACACTTTTCTCACACAAAAAAATTAGAATATGAAAACAAAATTAAGGAGAATGAAGAGAGTAATATAACTTACTTATAATTTTTAAATCCTCAAATGTAATCTAACCTTAAAACCCATAAAACTTATAGTTAAAATAATTTAGTCAATTAAGCTAATAGGTTGTAAGAATAAGCAGGTAATTGGAATTTAAATATCAAATTTTAATAAAAATTAAATCCTTATCACTTTATTAAATTTTAACTAAAATTGAGAGAATTAAATGAAAAAAGAAATTTTAAATAAAGAAAGATCAAACAACTGCAAAGCCTCTCTTATTGGCGAGGAAAAATGAATCATAGCTCTAAATGAACTTTAACACCTTATTCAAAATTAAAAGCCCTGAAAATCTCAATAAATATAAACAAAAAAAATTGAAACTTTATTTGTAACTAAAATTTCTTAAACACAAATATAAAATCAAATCAATTATACTTAAAATGAACAATACTAGTGAACAAATCCCCCAAAAAATAATTTTTTCAAAAATATATACTAAAACCAAAAAAAAAAAACCTATATTTCAATCACAACTTAACAATGAAAATGAAAAAATTCAAGCAAAATAATAAAGTCAAATGTTTTAAAGTAAAAAAATTTCAAAAACATAAAATAAATCATATGCAAAACTAAAAATCTTAAAAAAGGGAAGAAAGACATGATATTAAGGAAAAATCAAAGAAATAGCATTGAAGAAGCGTTGCATTTGAAGCAAAATAAGAGAGAGGGTTAGATATGATCCTAAGTGAGTAAATTTATATTCTCTTAAAAGGTCATTATGGTGTGCATTGAAAATCAAGATTTTTAGGGCTTATTATGCTAATTATTCACTCTTTTCATTAATATTTGGTTTGCTTTACTAGGTTAAGCATGATTTTTTTAAAATGTCTATAAATAATTACAAATCCCTTTTTGTTAATGATTTATTCAAAGTTTTCAAATAAAGTTTTTCACGAGCTTAAACAATAATTTTCAAAGTTATTATTCCTTCCTTTTGCAAAATAATTTTTCAAAAAACAAAATTATCAGTTTTCTTGTTTTTCAAACAAGTTTCTTGAAATTTTTTAAGAATGTAAAATTTTTTAAAACAAAATTTCAAATTTTGAATAGGTCAAAAGCCAATCAAAAAATACCATAAAGGAAAAATATGTCTTTAAGGACAATATATGTGTGTGTGTGTGTGTGTGTGGGCGTACGCGTGCGCGCAATTAATACTTTTATATTTGTTTAAGCATGGTCAATACCTATTATTTCTTTACTATTTATATTAAACTAATTTTTTACCTATGTTACACGTAAATCTATATAAACATTAAGTTTATTAAAAAATATTTTATTATAATGAAATAACAAAAAATATTTTCTTAAATAGCACAAGAATATTTAAATTTTAGTTTACTTATAAAAAAATGCTTAAAAATCTTATAAAATGTCTTTTCATCAATCCTTGAAAAGCATGCAAAATTATTTTTCAAAAATATCATTAATCAATCGTAACATCTAATTTCAAAAATTCCTTTATCACACTCTTTAAAATTTTGGATTTTTTAATTTCTAGATTTTTTAATTTCTAGATTTTTTTAAAAAATTATTTAAATTTTTTTTATCAAAATGTTTTAGAATTTCATATTTATTTTTCAATTTTTGGGGTTTTTGAATTTACAATTTTTTTTTTGAGTTTTCAAAATTTTTTACAATTTTTTTTAATGTTTTTAAAATTTCAATTTTTTTTTAAATTGGCACATTATAAAAAAAAATTTTAACATGACATTATAATTAGTATATTTAACAAATTAATATAAAAGAGTCAAAATGATTGATACTATAAACTTAAAATGCTTATTAAAAAAATAAAATAAACAAAATTTAATAAAACATATAAATGTTAGGGAACAAATTAATGTGAAATAAGAATGAGTCAATATGCAATAACTACTAAATAATGTATAAAAAGACTTAAAAAAATGTAAATATAATGATAGTTATTGTATATACTTTTTAAAGTCTTGTTGCATATATTTAATGTTTATTACACAATATGTCATTTTTGACAAAACTATTTAAATTTTGAAAGAATTATTATTATTTTAATGCAATTCTTTGATATCAAGTATAAGTTATATTCATTTTTTTTTTATCTATGTATTGATATCTTTAAAAATAGTTATTAATATAGTAAATATGTAAATTGATATTATCATTAATTGTTTTCTACATATGATATGTTTGACATTGTCGTATGATATGCTTTTTTTTTTTTACTTTATAACTTTAAAGGTTTATTTTTTTCTTAATTTTCAATAATAATTTTATTTCTTCAATGTTTAAATTTTTTATAATTATATATAATATTTCTTAAAGAAAAGGATTTTTATTTTTTATTTTTAATTTTAAAATTTTGAAAGATTATTGATTTTTAATTTCTTTTAATATAAATAAATATTAAATAATATATCAAATGATTATTATAGGAGACGTAGAGTTTGATTGAGTCTTGATTTTTATTTTTAAAATTAAAAATAGAAATTATATTATAATTACCATTAATTATGTATATTTAACATTTATTGAATCGATACATATTTTTTTTAAATTAAACTTTGCTTGTCTTTTCTTTTGTCTTATTACCTTTGCTATCTTATATTGGTGTAACTCTGAATCCAAAGAAGAAACATAGTAAATTTGATGTTAATTTTAATTAAAAGTTATGAAGTATATTTTAAGTAGTTTTTAATTAAGAAAATGAATCTTAAAAAAAATTAAAATAATAGTTTAAGATTTTTTATGTATTTTTTCTTAAGTATAAATTTAGATGTTGTAATTGATGATTCATATTTTGAACATAATTTTATATAGTTTAAAAAATTGATAAAAAGATATCTTGCAAGATTTTTAAATATATTCTTTTATAGGAATATGAAAAATAAAATATTTTTACATGTTTTTTTAAAAAATATTTTTTTGTTATTTCATTATACTAAGTTATTTTATTCTTTTTAGGGAATGAGTTATTTCTTTTTAATAAACTTAAAGTTTGTGTAGGGTACGCCGGTAAAATGTTAGTTTAATACAGGAGTAATGAAACAATAGGCATTGACTATATAGAAAATAATAAAATAATTTATTAATTTTGTATTATTATTATTATTGCTGTTGTTTTAATGAAAAAAAAAAAGAAATGGGGAATGACGGAGGGTATCTAATCAACACAACACATCGACACATCATTAAATCAACGTTGTCGATGAGAACAGTCCAGCATTTCTCTTTCTCTCGCCTTCGGATCTAAGCAAACAAGAGCAGCTGTACCACCAACGAGGGATTCCAAGCCATCTGCTGTCTCTCTCTCTCTCTCTCTGTCTTCCCCTCCGAGCATCTGAACGAACAATCACAGCTGTATCCAGACCACACTCTCTCTCTCTCTCGCTTTCTCTCTCTCCCCGTCCGAGCAGCTAAACGAACAATAACAGCTGTATCCAGACCCCTCTCTCTCTCTCTCTCTCTCTCTCTCTCTCTGTCTGTTGCGTCTATATTGCTTCTGCAACTCTGTTTTGTCTTGAAGCGCCGACACGATCGTCACTCACTCTCTATATTTCTCTGCCGTTAGATCCACTCGTTCTTTCTAAATCGCTCCCTTTATTCAAACTGAGTCAATAATCCGTACTTCTATCTCTGTTTTTTATGCTCACTCGTCACTCACTGTTGTTTTATGAACTTGGGGTTTATTGAGATTGACTTGAAAGTTGGCCCGACTGCTGCGTTTCTGGGCTGGTAATCCCCCGAGAAATGGTGGTTTTATGACAAGGGAGTGGCATTATTTTGGATATTTTCTAGGGTTTTGCTGCTCTTTCTTTTTGGGTTAGGGATCTTCTTTTGGATACTTTGCTTGCAAATGGCGACCCATATCTGGGGAGACACCTACAGGGGGATGTCCTCCGATAACATCAAGGGTCTAGTTTTGGCACTTTCTTCCAGTATCTTCATTGGTGCGAGCTTCATTGTCAAGAAGAAGGGCTTGAAAAAAGCTGGTGCCTCTGGTCTCAGGGCAGGTATTCTTATTTTTGCGTTGTACTCTGGGGTAAATAATCTCTCTTATGTTTATTGACTTTTATTTTATTTTGGTTTCCTCATTTCTTTCTTGTAGAATGTTTGATTGCTTTGTTGCACGATTACATTGAAAAGCCCATCAATTTTGATTTATGACATGGGGACAGATTTCAGATTTATGATTGGGTTTCTGGGATCTTTTTCATTTTGCAAAATAATTTGGTCGGTTGGACAATTGAATGGATAAAATTAGATCTTCTGGGATATTATTTTTATTTTTTCTTATTTATCAATCCAAGACTCACACTCCTTCTTTTTCTGGTCAATGGCAAGTTTTTGTAAATGAACTTTAGTGGGAGTGTTAATGGCATACATTTCTCACTTCTTATCATGTTCTAATTCCCAATGCCCTATAAATCAATCCTTTTTACTCATGAATATGTCAAAAGTGCAAGTTTTTCTGGCACCCATAACTGCTTTTGAGATGTGTATGGTCTGATTTGAAAGCTCTCTCAATAGTGTACTTGTCCCAGCGCCCCATTGCGCTATATCAATGTACAATTCAGTTACACTGAATTTCAGGTTTGCTGGTTTTAATTTGCAGGAAGTGGAGGCTATTCTTACTTATATGAGCCACTTTGGTGGGTGGGCATGATAACAAGTGAGTTATACTATCTATATGAATTAGAAAATGTGATTATTTTCCTCTTTCTTGCAGTGTCGATTTGTTTGTGCTTTCCACAATCAATGAAAGGAAACACCATTCTTGAGGTTCTCATTGTTGTCTTGTGGATAATTTTGTTGTGATGAGGTTCCTTTGGAATTTTGACTGGTAGATACTTCAGATGATATTAATATCATAGACTATTGTGCTTGGGTGTATGCAAAAGCTTGTAAATCTATGCGGTGTTTCCTTTTTGGGATGGTATGTCTTTGATTTCTCAAACAAATCACAGATGCATCTGACAACTGATTTTAATATTTTAACTACTTGTAACCTTTAAATTTAACAAATTACTTGTCCATTAGATTTGATAAGAGTTAATAATTTTGGTTCAAGAAAGTTCCTGGCTCTGTCCTAACTTCTAATCCATATTTTCATTTCAACAGTGATTGTGGGGGAAATTGCTAATTTTGCAGCTTATGCATTTGCACCAGCTATATTGGTCACTCCTCTTGGTGCTCTCAGCATTATCATCAGGCATGGTAGATTACTGTTATATATTTAAAGTTTATCATTTTGGTGTCAAGTTTTTAATGTCAATTTGTTTTGCAGTGCTGTTCTTGCACATATTATTTTACGCGAGAAGCTCCATATATTTGGAATTCTTGGTTGTGTCCTTTGCGTTGTGGGTTCTACAACAATTGTTTTGCATGCTCCTCAAGAACGACAGATTGAATCTGTGACGGAAGTGTGGGATCTTGCAACAGAGCCTGGTATGGGTCTTAGCTTCTGTATTCAATTATGCTTATTCTATACATACTTTTGAACTCCCAATGGATTATGCTGCGAAGAAATGGGCTTAAACCCAATATTTCTTTTGTTCTTCTTTTCCAGCTTTTCTGTTCTATGCAGCTTTGGTCATAACAGCTGTATTCATACTTATATTCCACTTTATTCCCGAGTACGGTCAGACGCACATAATGGTTTACATTGGAGTCTGTTCTCTTGTTGGTTCATTGTCGGTATGTGTTATCACATGATTGGTGGTTACTTTAATCATTGGTTTTTCCTTGTTCTTTTTCCTTTATGCAAATTGCTTGTTTATGATCTGTTGTTGGACAGGTAATGAGTGTTAAAGCGCTTGGAATTGCATTGAAACTCACACTGTTGGGAATGAATCAATTAATATATCCGCAAACATGGGCATTTACTTTAGTTGTAATTACTTGCGTGCTTACCCAAATGAATTATTTGAACAAGGTAATGTCTCTTTGCGTACTATTTTCTTAAATTTCCTTTTGAGGTTTATTTTCTAAGCTTGCCTGCTTGAAATATGGGACTTGAATTTGTAATTTTTTTTTTTTTTAACTTCTTTGGGGATAATTTCTACCAAGAAATTAGTGGTCCTGTTTTCTTCTTGACAAATTTGATACCTTCCATATGTGTTTCAATTTTCAATGAGTTATAGAAATCTTAAGAGTGACTTGTGAGACTCCTTTTCATTTGATGATGTTAGAATGGTATTATAATATGGGCAATTGGGCATGGAATTATACTATTATGATATGTATTGTTTTTATGCTGCTTGTGGTTTTTAATGAGTGGCTTAGATGAAGTGGGCAGGATGCATTGAGCCAATGGTTAAAAAAGAACAGGGAGAATTGGTTAGAGAAATACCATTGGGAAAACATCTGATATGATTTTTGTTGCTAGAACTATTCTAGTTTGCATTAGATAGTCATAGGGACCTTGAAAATGATGAGACTAATGGTGAAGAATCATAAATACACTGAAAAAGATGTCAAAATGATTCAAAGAGAGTTAGAAATCACTGAATGTGAGAGGTCTTGAGTTGTCACATCTACCACTGAGGGCTGTTTTGTCTACACATGTTTTGGTTAAACTGTCTTGAAATGAGAAGTGATCTCATCCCCCTTCTCTCTCTCTCTCTGGAACACATGTCAGAGCAACACATTGTTTGCTTATTGTGTCTCTTCATAAGCTTCATTAATCTCTTTGTTGGGATTTCATGATTTAGTCCAAGCTATCATGACCAGGGAATTATGCTAATTAATTTAAATTACCTTGTGCTTATTATGGAAGTTGTTTTCTAATGGTTGATTCAAGGGATAAAATTCACACTTGTTAATTCTTAGTCTTGAAGGTGGGATGGATTGTTATCTCTGGTGGCAATCTGTTTTTATGTGGTACAATGATGGAAAGCAGTGAATATTTTCTTGGGTCCCTTATCACATATAAGGGAACCCTTTTTAAGGATTCAATTTAGCATTTTCAAAGAATATGCTTAAATTGGGTTGAAAGGAGTGTGAATCGTAAAGAGGAATGATGTAATCTGATCCATTGTGCGATCTGGTAGAAAATTGTATTTAGAAGTAATTATAATCAATATTCTAGGATGGACAGTGCCTTTAATTATGAATGCCTTCTGGATTTGATGTTATCAATGCCTTCTGGGGCTGATTTTAAAATTATTTCAATGGAAATTGTGCAACGTTTTGTTGAGCCCTTGATACGGTGGATTCTGCTATTAGTAGTTATGCTTCTGGGTCAAAATTTCACCTTCTTAACTAAGGTTTCAATTTGGGGGCTAATGATCTGGAATTTACCTATTACTTTATTTTGTTGTCTGCAAAGTAAGCTATTATGTTTTCTCATAGGTCTCTTTTATGTCCTGTTTTCCCACTGCAGGCACTTGATACTTTCAATACTGCTGTTGTATCTCCCATATACTATGTAATGTTCACATCACTAACCATTTTGGCCAGTGTAATCATGTTCAAGGTAAAGTATCTTCCAACTGAAATAATTAATGTGATTTTTGTTTCTTTGTTAACCTTGGGCAACCGATCCTGTTAGACTAGTTTAGTGTCAATTCTTATGGGGGATGTTTGTTATTTGCTTAATGTTTCAATGGTCTGGATGTTGAGCTAGTCCATGGTAAATGGATGTATTAATTCTTATGCTTTCTTGTTTTTTTTTTTCTTTTTATTCTTTTTGGTCCTTTTTCTGTCTCTTGTCTGATGTTGTGATTGGCCATTGAGAGAACCCATATTGTGAAAAGGAGAAGACAAGTTTTTTAGAATTTTTTAAGCGAGCTTCTGATATCCTATGTTTGGCCAACTGGGACCCTAATTAGTTTTAGTCACTTTCAACATGAGCTTAGGTTTTGGGATAGGCTTGTTAAATATGTTATTGTTTCCTGGCTTTCTGGTCTGTAGGAAGCTTCTAGCGACTCATCTCACATGTGGGTTGAGGGTTGTATCACTGTCTTTTTGGGTTTTTGATTGCCCGTGAACAATTTTTTATGTTTGATGTTTGATGTTATTTCCTTTAACAGGATTGGGATAGACAGAATGCAACTCAGATTGTCACAGAGATGTGTGGGTTTGTTACTATCCTTTCAGGAACATTTCTTCTACACAAAACAAAGGATATGGCTGAAGGTGTGCTCTCAATTCCCATTTTGCCCTCTTTTTTCTATTAATCATCATTCTGTGATAGTCTCTTGTTTTGTTTCGTGGGGAGTAGGTTCAACATCCTTGCCCGTTCGACTCCATAAGCATTCAGAGGAGGAGGATGGCTTTGTTCCAGAAGGCATCCCTCTCAGGCGACAGGAGTCATTGAGACCTCAAAATTGATGGATTCTTTGGGTTAATTTCATCTTTGCCTACTCAATGCCTTCTTTTTTTTTTCTGTGGGGAGGGACCATCTGACATCATCCTGAATTTATGGAAGTCCCTTAGCCCCCCCCCCCCAAAAAAAAATTCCACAGGGTACAGTGAAATGGGACTGAGGCTTTTCTCGTCTGACGTATTATGATACAATAGCTTTCAGCCACCGCCTTGTATACACTCCCCATTTCAAGTAAAAAATGAATTGGCCAATGAAATTTTTGAGCACATTGGAAGTGCATAGTGTATCCTTGTTCATTTGTCACGAATGTAGCGAATTTACTGACATATACTCTAAGAAAGGTGTACTTCAAAGTTATCTGTGTTGCCTGTTTTGCACTGTTGCGTGTTGCTTGCGTGCGGATGTGGCGCAAGTTGGATACCAAGGAATAAAAGTGTTACAACTGAATCTTAATAAACGTTTGTCCGGTGGAATGCTTCTATTTCAATGCGTATTTTAAATCCTCGGACCCAGAAAAAGAAAACATATTATTCAGAGAAGGCAACTCGTGCCTGCGATTATCTTGGTACATTACCGTCAACGATAAGAAGCTCGCTAATATTGTTAAATATCAAGTGACCTCAGAGCATGTTGTGCTAATGTTTCAGGCCTCTTGAATTTGTTACTCGATGCTATTATCAGAGTGCCCCATGTCACTTGTTTCTCATGATATGGGAATGGGAATCAAAGAGGAGATTCCTAATGAGGTTCGGTTGTTGCTTCACATATTAGTTGGCCATATCATTTTAAGATATAACATTACTACCTTTTTATAATAAATATTTTGATTGTTGGTCCGTACGCATGACTTACAGTAAAATATTTTAGAGTAAATTTCAACACCCATGCACCCCGCTTGGATGTTCGAGCACCTTTACTACTAAGTCATCAGTTCCTCATTTAGGTTTTGCCTGTTTATAACCTCCAACCAGCAGGAGGCCTAAGCCGACAGTATGCCAAAAAAAATAGAGTCCCATATTTACAGGCGATGAAGCTTTGTATTTCTTAACTTGGTTTATGAATCGCCCAGCAAAACCAAATTTTAATCTGAATATGAAGCTCAATTGCAATACGATTAATTCAAAAGGCAATATCAGAGCCGAAGTGCATGAGACAGGATGGCACAAGTAACCACAGGTTTGTCACAATTAATATCACTAATTATCCATAACAAAAATTTCAGCAAATGACCATTTTCCAGCAATTGCAATTACTGTGAAATTGGACTTTGCATGTATTTCCTCTGCCCGGAATCTAAAAAGAAACTGATTGGCTGTCTACCGTTATGCTTAAGGATTTTCTTGTGCTGTTGGTAATGGGCGAAACAGACAAACTCCTTAGTTGACACATGTCAGAAATGGAGCATCTCACTTGTGAATTTGCTTCAGAAGGCCAGAAACAGAAGCACAATGCGTTGACTTGTAACTGCATTTATCACAGCATATTTGCAGATTTTCGATCACCTTGACACAGCTTCACATTTTAAATGACAGGGTTAATGATAATTAAATCAGAAAACTGAAGCAACCATAAAAGTAGATCTACCATGTTACTTACCTGTGTTGGACTGTCTTAGAAAATAAGTACTATTCTAGAGATCCTATTTATAGAAACCCTGAGTAGAAGAGCTCATAGCTTGTAGAAGTCTCATAATCATATAAAAGTGGAGACAACTGCATGTTGCGTGCAACCAATTTGTTGATGCATTATGTGGGAATGCAAATGTGACTTAAAAATTCTCGTGCAACACACTTTTCAAATCATAAACAAAATCATTTTGGAAGTTCTATGCAACAAATCCAAACTACGCTTCTTCAAATAAGGCAAGGGTGCACCAAATATGTTTATTAAAAGCCACAAGCTGGAAATTTTGAACGCCATCACTAAAAGGGTAGGCTTCTGTTTAGGGAAAGTTCACAAAATCTTCAAGCCTTGGAACTAACAGCATAAGAATGTCAAGAAAAAGATTCTAAAAATATTATATAGTTGTTGTCGTTGTTCATTAAACCTATTTGGTTGGTCCCCAGATAGCCAAACAAGTAAGAGGTTGATCCAATATGTACCAGTATAAAGATGCAAATTGCAGATTGCTGCAATAAGTTATAGGATGTGGCAGACCATCTAGAGTGATAAAGGAATCATTTGAAAGTTAGTTGAAGTGCTTGTTTCTTGGTCATTGATGCTAGTCAGGTAATTTCCCTCATTGAAAAATTGTGTTCATCACAGGAAAGACGGTGAGAACAACCTTAGCACCAAATCAAACAACACAATGCAAAAGCCCTAAAGATAGCTATTGAGCCTAAATAGCTGATCAAGCATCATGTGGATCATGGCCAGTGGGGGATTTGGTATAGCAACTCACATTCGTTTATGCTGCGCATTAAGATTGAGATAGGTAATATCTAAAACATTCAAGTTTGTACAGCTTAGCATTTGCTTGGTTTAACTAAGAATTGAAAATAATTAGATCTAGGAAAGCAAGAAACATTCTGCCTGCTTAATCACATTGACATTTAAGAAACACTTAGCCCTAAACCCTAAACCCTAAGATAGCTGAAGCAGAAAAACTGACATGAAGCTAGAGAAAATCACCACAAAAGCAACGTAGATTTCCCTTAAAATCAGTTGGGAGAAAAGAAACATATGAGTCTAGACCTCTTTGTCAGTATTCAGCATCCTTGTCATCCTTTGCGACATCAATTTCTATAACAATGAAACAGAACATCAGAATTTCTTTGATTTTGTGTTCTGCTTTTCTCTCCCTGGTTTCTTTTTGCCATTCTTCTTCCTTTTAAGACCCCAAACCAAATTTATTGTTTTATTTCTCTTACTTGAAGATGACATATCCAGGAACATTTTGAAGCCACACAATTTGGTACTTGCTTTTGAAAATTGACATGTTGGATAATTGCTGACAAATCTGTAGGAACCAAACATTAAAATATTGGCCTATGGAAATTGGTTCCTGATGCAATTCTCTGTAGAAAACAGATAGGTTTCTAATCAATCTTATGTAGGAATACATTATGCTGTTACACCCTGTGAGATAATTCATGCCAGTCTCCCTATCAATTCACCTCTCAATTCTTCAAATCTAAAGATATTTTAAACATACACTCTTTTCATAAGTGTTTCCTGGCAAAGCCTATTTGGAATTGGGCAGCAGATACAATGGACGGTCAACCACTACTAGCTATCTGTCCCTTACATGGTAGTTCTATCATATCTTGGTGAAATACAAAACACAACGTTGTAGCTTGCTTCTCTGAAATGCAGAGCATCATTCTTTTGCCGACACTACTTCTGGATTACTCTGATTTTGTTGCTTTGCATTGACATGTCACTCAGCCTACTTGTTCACTGCTTCATTGCAACAATAGGATTGCTACTGGGACAGCACGGTAGAGTATTCTTTCAGCAAATAAAACATGTTGAGATGGATTACCACCCTTTCAAACATCCACCTTTTAAAGGCATCCTCCAGCTGAGTTTGATTACCTCCATAGATCAGCTTGTAAGCGTCCATACTAAATCCTTTTCCATGCAACAGTTGGCCAATATTTTACGTAACCTGAAGCTGACATTCTGCATGTCACCTCAAGTTCAAGAAGGCCACATACTTCAACTCTTAACAACAGTTAGAGCCACAAAGTTCAGGCTCCTCATTGCAGTCATATCGTGCTTACAGTGAATCCAACACAAAATCCAAAGGTATCACTATCACTATTATAACATCTCCTTATTCCCAAACTCCCACCCTCTTGGGAATTTAGGTGTGTTGTCTTCTTACCAAATCCTTCCTCTAAAATGATCAACATGTCATCTTCTCCAACCTCATCCCATATTAAAATGCACTCTGGCTGGAATCATTTAGGTGAAAGTTGAATTTTTCTTTACAGTGCAATAGTGAGCTCACTGACCTCAACTAGAAGCCCAGACGTGGTTATTTTTGTTCATTATACACTCCATTATAAGTATTTAAAATAACTCCATTATAAGTATTTAAAATAGTAAAATAAAATAAAAAGTCAATAGGGAAACCCAATGGGAAGGGTGGAAAATTCTCAGATATGCTACCAAACATGGAGGAACCCGTTCGCAGGCAAGACACCAAAAAAGAAAAACCAAAAGGATTCAAGCTCCACAAAGCTCGATTAACTCATAAGCTAATCTATATTTAGGTTCTAACATACCGGAAAACAAGAACATATAGGCAGAATTAACATAGCAACAGAAATAAAATCTTGGGTTAATAACATATTCTTTTTCCAAAGAACATCTAGCCATCAAAATTCGATGATGATCATCATCATCATCAATAATTCACCAGAAGAAGAAGAAAAACCAACCAAAAAAAAAAAAAAAGAACACCAAAGAAAGAGAAGGCATCATCATCATCATCATCTATACCCAAAGAACCAAAAAAAAAAAAAAAAAAAAAAAGGCCAAAGTAATTTAGGACGTTACTTTTGAGGAAGGAAGTTTTTCTTGGACAGACAAGCCTGAATATCGCAAGCTTCTTTTTTGCAGGGCTCTTTGCTTGCTTGTGCCATTCTCCGTTTCTCTCTTCCTCTCTCTTTGTTGTCCCTGAAATGTCCAACCGCCCTCACCTTAAACGCTACCTTCCTTAACCATGGACAAATAGTTAATAAAAGGTATTTAAAAAGAAACTAGAAAACCAAAAAGTCTCAATTAAGTTATAACGTTTTATTATTTTTTAAATTAGAGTTACATTTTTTTTTAAAATAATAAATTGGTTTCTAATATTTTCTTCCCCAATTTGTTTGGTCTTTTTATTTATTTATTTATTTATTATTAAATGTGTCACATCAATTAATTGATGATTCATAAAAAAAAGAAATTTTTTTCTAAATAATATGATAATTCAAAATACAAGCTGAAATTTTTTTAAAAAAATTTAACATATTTATAAAAATAAAAAATAAATTAAAAATTTATCTCCTTTGCACAATATATGTTTCTATTTTTATTAAAAATTTAAAATATTTTTAAATTTTTCTTTTTTGATTTTATTTTCATTTTCAATTTTTTTTTGAAATTTTATCAACTCTTTTAAATTTTTAATTTTTTTAAAAAGTGTTATATCATAAAAATGATATCTAAATAAATTGATTTTTTTTTTAAATTTCAAATGAATTACATAAGATTGTTTGATATTACATTTGAAGGACAATCCAAATGTGAAATATTTTTATTTTGATATTGTAAATTTTATATTAATCACATCATTGTAAAAATTTAGCAATAATTTGAAGTGTATTTTTTTTTTATTAGTGTGAGTTTGAATTCTTAAAATAGTACCTTTCCCAAAAAAATAAAAAAATTATAAACAAGTGCACTAATAATTTTTAAATTTGACATGTCTTGTGGGAAAATTTGCTTAGAATTATTATTATTAAGATGATCAGTCCTCTTGCTAAGAAATTTAATTAAGATATCAACAAATTATTTTCTATTAGTATTTAAAGAATAATAATTAATATTTTTATAATATCTTTTTATGTAAAAAAGTATATATATATATATATATTGTATTAAACATATTGTTGGACTCACTTTTTGTTATTTTAACAAGAGAAAATTTTTGTACATAAAAAATAGGTAAATTTAACTAAATATAAAAAGTAAAATATTTTATATTACTTTGATAATATTATATACAACATAATTTTTTTTATAGTAACTTAATAAAAATTTATATAATTTTTTTATATTGTATAAAATATTATTTATATATAATAAAATATTTAAAATGTAATAATTTTTTTATTTTTTACATAATTTACGATCCCTTGTGTTCAGGTGATCAAATATCCTGTTTAAATATATTATTTCTACTAATAAACCTGTGACTTGCTATATCTCATTGCCACAAACTCTTTGCATTCTCGTTTCTACACAACTTATGTAACCTATATAATGTCTTTTTTCTTCATTAAGAAACATACATGCAAATGATTCTTTACATTTTCGGCTAGAGTGTATGTATAACAACACTTGAGCGGACTCCAAGAAAACGTAACTTAATAGAGAAGTTAAGAAATCTTTCTTATTTATGTTTGGATAAACAAATTTTCTGTTAATAATTGTCTTGCCCACACCACAATTTTTTCTACTAATAAATCAAAAAGAACGATGACTATTTGATTCTATGGTTTACCACACCCCGGTGAGATTAATAAAAGTAGTCTGTCTCAACAAACATTGAATGTCAAAGGAGAAAAATTTGAAAAGTGGATGTTTTGACAAAGGTTCAAAGTTTGTTCAATTCTAGTCATTAAAGATGTTCCTTTTCGTTTAATCATGCTAATATGCTTTTGTGAGATGACATGGGTAGAATGGCAAAAGGAATGGACAGAAACGAGGATTGAATCATGAGTTTTATAGTTCGAAGAAAAGATAATACTTTACCTTTCATCTTTAGTCGAATTTGGATTATTCTAACAATATTTTTAATATATATATTTTTTCTTTTTCTTTTGTATCTACAATCCACCTATTATTGTAGATATTAATACATGTAGTCTAAAACTTATTTGTGTACACAATATAATTATCATAGATATAACTTAAATTAATTAATTTGAACGATTTTTCCACCTCTCAAAAATACTTATGATTTTTAGTTAGTCTAAGAATTCTTCATATTATAGATACCCTTATATTAATTCACTCATCAGTTTTAATTAGTCTTACAAGTCCTTGATATCTCTTAAATTAATTCACTTGTACTAATTTTTAGTTTTAAAAATTATATCGAACTGACAATTAGACCGAAGTACCAATAATTTGACCATGATTTCTATTTAATTTATTTTGAAAATAAGATAAAATTGAAAATTAAAAAGAAAATCACACGACTTGGCTGACTTGGATGTTCGGACCCTATGGTTACACTATTAAACCGGACTATTTTTAGCTAAACAATTTTATTCCTTTTTTTTTTTGGCACAAAAAATATATGATTATATTATTTTCTTAAAAATACTTGTCTATATGATACTCAAATTTTATTTTACTATTATTTTATAGAATATAAAGAGATTAATTTTTCCTTTTTTAAAAGAAGAATTGGCCTATCGGTCTGACCACAAAGTTAACAATCAGATTAATGATCCACCGAATTAGATTAAGGTCTGATTCGATTTTAAAAACTATGCTTTTCCCCTTCTCAAATTTGCTTTGGTTTTTCTTATTAGTATAAAAACGTTTTGTATCCTTCAAGAAAACATTTGAGAAAAATGTTGTATTTGATATTGAATGATTCTTTGCTTTAATTATCAAACTAGAAGATAGAGACGCCCTTTTATATAATTGAGGGTTGCTACATAGATAATAATAGCTTTGTTGCTAATGCCCCATATACAAAATGGGAACAATTACGTAGCTGATGCTTAATTGCGCACATGGTGGGAACAGGCAAATGGCAACCAATTAGAGAAGCAATTACGTGAGGGTACAATAGTCACTTGAAAAAAAAAATAAAAAATAAAAAAATCAAATTATTCAGGCAAAGGATAAAAAGGAAATTTACTAATTTCAAAAAAGAAAAAAAAAATTTATCTTGGCCAAAGAAATTCAAAAGAAATTTAAGTTCTTGTTCATGCATTTTATTTTTGCGTTGTTAAATTGCTATAATTTTGTTCATGCACGTCACGTTAATGGATTTTAAATAGTTAACTTCGGTCAATCCAAAAAGACGATGACAAAATACGTCTTATCTATGATTCACAAGCTGTGTCTTCTTGCATTGATTGTTGTGTTTTGGTTAGTGGGATTCCTTTCACACTAACAAGTCCTAAGTAAGGCACTTCTATGATAAATTTTTGATTCCTAAAATAGTAGAATTGGATCAGTTTTGAGTTGGCGGAAACCCTGTAAACTTGATTAAAATTGTTAAGATGACACAAGCTTGTATAACTATCTCTCAATTGCTAGGCCTGTCGTGTTACAAGAATAACTAGACCAGTGTAGCTACTATTATTTTCTCTTTCGCTCTTTTTCTGGATTAGAAATTTTACTCCTTTTTTTGTTTTTAATTTCTAAATATTTTAGCATTTATTTTGTGGAGTTTTGTTGAAATGCACAATTTAGTGGGATTAGGTTCCAAAGCTTTAGACTTTTGTATGGAAAGAGCAAAACATATATGTTCAAATTTTTATTGGGTTAATTTTTTTTTAATGTCATTCATTAAAGTTTGCAATTTTTGTGCTAATCTAAATATGAAAGTTATTAGGATAGTTTGACAAGTGCTAATCGTGGAGTATAAGGAATGTCTTTGTGAATGTTGTAATTAGTTGGAGAACTTGTCGAGAGTCTCACATATATAAGAGCGACGTGATTACGCTTTTAGTTAGTACGAGAGGTGAGAATTATTGTTACGGTGATTGTTGAAGGTGTTCACTGTTTTGTTTGGAGTGGTCTTGCCAAGTGTTGTGTGTGTAACTGATTTGTTAACATCCTTATAATTGCAAGTTAAGAGAAGTTTAAGGCTATACATTAGGGTTCATTTCATCATTGTCATTTAAATTAGGAATTTTATTTAGATTTTTCATTATGTTGAGATCCATTACCTAGGAGTTCATATTTTGAATTTTTTTTTTTTTTTGCTTGGATTTCCTTGTGAGAATGACTGATTACTAATATATGCTATTTTATAGGAAAATATGGTTTCCTAAAAACTGCTTACTGTTATCTATTTATTGAACTTGTTCTTTGATTCTTGTTTCCAGTTCTCTTGTTGACATTATAAAGACTTTATTTCATATTTTTACTAGTTTTTTTCCTGCAATTCATAATTTTCTGATGTGCTTGGTGATTGGAATTTAATTTTTGTGGAATCTTTTTGTAGTTTTTTCTTGACAATACCTCATAGCGTCTGATATGTGCAAAATCCACTAAGTTAGTATTATTGCTACGATTGGGAAGAATATTCTAGGAATTTGAAAAAGTGCATTGCTCAGGTAAATGTTTCTATATTTCGTGCTCAATTTAGAAGGCTTTCTAGTTCTAAATGTTGTGACCGTTAGCAAATCAATCTCTTTGCAATTTTGAGTTTAAAATAGAGCCATCCCTAAACTTACTTAAAATTTTCCTTGAATCCTAAATTTTTTGAACAACATAAGTTCTTCAATTTAATAAATAAATAGATAAATTTTAAAAAATAAACATTTGGGAATGTTTGTCCCGCGTGTAAGACATTGATCTCTAGCAATGTTTATCTAATTTTTTTTGTCTTGTATTCTTTCTACAACCTAATGCTAAAACTAAAGATAATATATCCCCATTATTGTAATGTGTTATAACAAGTTCATTAGAATGTGTTAACTTGTTGGTTAAGGTATTTCTTTTGATATTTAATGCTTTGAAGATTATAAGTTCTCTTGTATTCGTGGATTTATAGAAAAATCTTTTCGTATTTATTCATATCATAACCCCTTTGAACTTGACATTTGTTAAAATTCCTTTTCTTTCTATTGTTGATATTTGCCATCAATATTTTAGTTAAATGTTTGACTCTTCCACAAATGGTTTGAAACTTTAAAGTATCATGAATTTGTATATCCAACATTAATTACAAATCATGAAATAATTTTTTTTTAATTTTTCATTTATGGGAGCTTAAAGATTATACAAGTGATCTTTTTTGGTGCTTGAGTAATTTATTTTATAGTATGCATATGACTTTTTTGTTTTAAAGATTATGAAATTTTGAATTGTCCAAGAAAGGTTGGGGCTAATCTTAATTGCATTAATGAGGTGAGATTATAGTTGCATTCACTTATTAGTAACAATTAAAGTTATTGCTTATAGATTATATGTGTTTGTGTTGAACTTGACATGCCATTATACAATGGTAGTTTTGATCTTATAGACTATTATCCTTTATTCCTATAGATATAGGGTAGTTGAGCTATGAAGGCCATTTAGGATACTTTAAGCCTAAAATAGAAAAGCGATAACAAGTCCATAACAAAATAAATACAAATAAGGATGAGTTTTCTATCTTTAAATGAGTTGCTTATTTTCAAGTTTGGCTTGGCGAAGATATACACATAGATTAATGTACTTACGTAAGTTAAACATAAGTGATCTTTAAAATGTCTTATAATAATGCATGTAGATTCATTGTGATATTATACTTTGTTGCAATTGATTGTGACCCAAAATTGAAAATGAATGTCAAATTTATAACAAAAAAAGTACAGGCAAATATTGTTGAATTTCTATGTCTAAATGAGTCACTTATTTTCAAGTTTAGCTTAGCGAAGATGTATGCATGAATCAATGTACTAATGTAAGTAAAACATAAGTGATTTTTAAATGTCTTACAAGAGTGTATGTTGATTTATTATGTCATTATAATTTGCCGTGAATAATTATGACCCTAGATAGCTGGTAATATCCAATTGTTTGCTTGCAATTTTTTTCCTAATTCTACATAACAAGTATTAGTTAGTGTTATAGGTTGGAATTTGGGATAAAAATGTTGTTATATTCAATTCCTTGAATGGTCTTAATTCATTATAAATGGAAAAAGACAAGCAAATAATGGTAACATTCCCAAAATCTCTAATCTACAGTTTAATTCCCAAAATCTTTGTTAGAACATTTTGCAAAATATGACGCATTTTATTGAATAAAGAGGGTATGCTTTGAGCTTTTTATATAATATGGAAATACTTGTATATTTGTTGTGTCAGTAGGTCGGTCGCATGTAAAACTTCTTGACTAGCTTGGACCTTTCTTTCGATCTTGACCATATTTATTGGGATCTTATGGCGCTAGAGGGTTTCCTTACTCAAAGCAATATGTAAGTCTCTATATCTTTCCTAAGTAACATGTATATATTCTTTTTGATGTTGAGAACTAACCTTTGGAGTTACTATGCCAAAATTTTGGCAAATAAAAGCTTTCTATGAAACAAAATGTAATTATGTTTTATTACCTTAATTCATGTTAGCCATGATTATATGATATACATGTTGTTAGAAATTAAGCTTTAAAATGAACATTTAACTTCATAAATCTTATTCTAGGTATAGTTATTTCCAACCTTTTGAATTTCACTAGCAAGCAAAGGTGTTTGCAATAGCAAACCAACATATGGTCATTCAAGTTGTGAAGCATGGATTAAATGGAAATTGTGGAAAGATACTCGAGTTAGTAGGCATTGAAGATGTTGAAAATGATTAAGGGAACTTGGGGAGAATTTTGTAGTTTTTCTTTATGCATAGCTTGGTACATAGTTATAGTGAAAAATGTGGTTTATCTATTTTTATGTCATCCTATGTTGTCCATGATACTTGAAGTATTAACAACATATTTTTTTTTTTTGTGTTTACCATACTAGTTATAATAAGCATGAAGTAACTAAACAAATTTGTTTTGTTATATGTATGTGATTGTAAAGAACTTCACTAAGCTTAATCATTTGAAAGATAAGTGAATACACAAAAATATCAATTTATGAATTTATCAATCATTGTCAAGATAGATTAGAGTATAAGCATACAAATTAAGTTCATCATCAACATGGTCTTACTATCCTTGCATTAGTTCAAAATATGAGATTCAAAAAGTTTAACTATGTTAAGTTTGCCTTGATGATCAAACCTTTAATGATCTCTAAGAATGAATCCCAAAATTGCATTTTATTCCTTCAAAGAACTTCCACTTGCCATTCTCTATAACCATCGCACTAGTCCCTTATTCAGGAAAAATAATGATAAAACAAATCAACCCTCTTGCTTTGATAATAAGCTCCAATTGATCCATTTTGTCTTGTAATATTCTTCATGTCCCATGTTTTCTTAATGGGCAGGTTAGATTTCTTTATATTTGAACTTAAATTAATAGTGAATAAGTTTAATAGTTCAAAAATGTGGGTGTTTTATTGAATAAGTGTGCTTAGCACATAAGTTCACTAACATAGCAATTTAGCATTGAACAAATTATGATTGTTAGTTAACTTTACCCTTATTTATGTAAAAATTGACTTGTATTGTTATAGGTTAATTATACATGCATTGCCACAATAGTATTAAATAGGCCTTTAACTACCATTGAGGTTGAGGATGTTGTAACTATAAGTTCTTTTAACAATTATACAAACATAACTACAATGGATGACAATGTTGAAAATGTTTTCCAAGTTGTAGGTCCAAGAATCCGTATAAAAAATTTTGCTGTAAGTATTCTTTTCTATGAGATGGATGAGAATATGGACTATTATCATAAATATGCAAAGTTTATAGGCTTTTGTGTAGTCAAACAAGGTGTTAGGCAGAATTATGACCATGAAGTCAAATATTAGACTTTTATTTGCAGCTAGGCCAAAGTTCATAAGTCTCAAGGTAACCTTTTGTGTAACCAATAACCTAGTTTTAGGGTTGGGTGCTTGGCTAGGTTATATGTGATGAAAATTGGTAATAGGCAGAAAATCACTCACGTGTGCGATGATCACAACCACTCACTTAGTCCCAATAATATAAGGTTTTTGAAGCAACATCAACACATGAAAAATAGTGTTCAAAGGGATCTTAAGAATGAGGATATGGTTTGCATTAGACCAATAAAGGTTGTGAGGTTTTTTGTCTTTAAAGTTAGAGGGTATGGAGAAATGAGTTTCTTACCTAAGGACCTCTACAATCGCATTAACAAGGTAAGAAGCTTACAATGGCTAGATCATGATGCTAAAGTTATTAGTCTTACATTCTAATAAATACAACATAAATAAGGTTATTCTTTTTATACCTTTGAATTAGATAAGAAGGGTTGATTGAAAAAAAATTTCTAGACTGACGATCAAAGTAGAGCTACATATTAACAATTTAAAAACATGATTTCTTTTGATTTGATTTACTTGGTTAACAAATACCGTATGCCATTTTTTCAATTTGTTAAGATAAATCATCATAGTCAATTCATCCTTTTAGGGTGTGCCTTGCTATGTGATGAATTGGTTAACACATATCAATTAGTGTTCAAGACTTGGATATAATACATTAATAAGAAAAAATGGTACTTGATTATGACTAGTAAGTGCAATTTCATTATTTAAGTTATAGACCTTGTTTTATAAGGAGTGTGACATAAATTGTGTCTTTAACGTATAATGTCAAAAATTTAAAAGAAATTGGGTAGTCAAAAAGAGTACCAATCCATTAAAACAATTCTTAAGAGAATTAGGTATGACTTTACAACCTTCTTAGTTTTGAAAAACAGTGGG
The DNA here is from genome assembly GCA_021464305.1 of Kandelia obovata. Lineage (NCBI taxonomy): Eukaryota > Viridiplantae > Streptophyta > Magnoliopsida > Malpighiales > Rhizophoraceae > Kandelia > Kandelia obovata. The sequence goes on from CM038472.1 coordinate 569,570, forward strand.
ATTCTATGCTTATGAAATACAAGCTAGAGATAGATATATGGTTAGATTTGCTATACAAAAAGCAACAAAATGGGTGCTAGTTTGTGTAAAGTTAAGTTTAAGGTGGGTATATTGACCACTCAACAAACTAAGGACATAAACTCATGTTTTAATGAGTATGTCTATGTGCAAAGTACTCTTAAGTAGTTTGTTAAACAATATCATATTACTTTTAGTGAAAATTTTGAGAAGGAAGTTGAAGTTGATTTTGTGTTAGTAAACAAGATGATTTCTTATATGAAAAATTTTGCCATTAAGAGACAATTCCAAAAGTCATTCACCAACCATAAATTTGCCTAAGTCCAAACAAAGATTATCTTGTGAGGTTGAATCTATGGCCAAAGAGAATTCCATGTTATATTATGAAATGGTGAGAGGCAAAAATCACCTAATGGTAACACAAGACCTTGTTCTTTTAAAGGTGCATTAAACCTCAAGAACCATGCTGTTAGTTGTAGTTATTGTCATTTTAAATTCAAAGGGGTCATTTGAAGACATACTTTTCAAGTTTTGACAACCTTAGTACTTTAAACCCCAAGAACCCTAGTTATTTTGCTTAGGTTTATTTTTTTCTAACTCGACAGTATTAAACTTTCCACATGTATATCATTTTGTGTCTTATTATTAATTAAACTTAGCTCATAATTACTTTACACTAATGTGTTTCATTTTAAGTGTATTAAGTTAGTCTAAAAAAACCAATGAAATCAGGTATATTGTTGTATTAGGAAGGTGTCACATATTTGTGCCATGATGTCATATTATTTGATAATAATGCCGTATAAGGCTTCACACATTATATGATAGGAGGGTCATTAAAGTATGCTTATATTCAAATATACAATAGGTTTTTTAATTATATATAAAAAATTTATTAAAATATGCAACAAGTTTGAAAATAAACTACAACACTTTTATTGAAATATACAAAAATTTGGAAATAAATTATGACACTTTTATCATACAACAGGTTTGGGAATATATTGCAATACCTTACAATTATACAACAAAATCAAAAGGAAATAGCCTTGGTGTATTCACAACAATATAATGGTTAAATAACCAAGTATCAATATTTGTTTCTAATAGATAAAATAAAGGAAGTACCCCCAAAGGGATATAACATATAATTTTAAGATAATGGTTTTACCAATAACCTCCTAACAAATAAGTTAAAATTTGTTTTATTGTACTAAAGTCATAAGTAGGCCCAACAAAATTTCCTATGTTTTTTTCCTTTACAATTTATTGGTGGCCAACATGTATAAACACATATTAAGATACATACATAAAAACAAATTTCCTTAAATTTATTCATGTATCTTATGACACAATTGATGAAAAGTGCATAACCATGTATATGTTTACTATTTTTTTTTTATATAGACCACATTCATGTCAAAAAAGATATGTAATCAACTAATGAAAGAAAAGAGTCAAAAAAAAGAAGAGATGAAAGAGATTGCAAGACATATAAACATGGTGGAAAGAGTTGCATAGGCCCAAGAAGTTGTCAAAGAGAGAAGTGCACTAAAGTAAATGAACTGTTTTGTGGATAAAGTCAAACTAAAGAAAATGATGGTTAGGCAAGTGAATCATAATGATACTTGGGGCACTTGTGTAATAGAGCATGACATGGGGACATATTTAACATTATTCTACTCCGCATTAGTTTATGCCTAACTCATGAACTATTTAAAAGGTCTTAAAATGGCTTTATAGGAAAAAGCATATGTTGATGTCTCCTTCCTATTTCGTGAACTTGATGAGGACCTTTTTAGGTCTCACACAAAGAGGGGGTAAAGGGTGAATTAGTGTGAAATACTCACTTTTTACAAATTTGTTTGGATTAACCTCTGTGACTTGTTAGAGTTGATGATCCAATTTTTATTTTGCTTTTTTATGTGAGAGCAGCTGTATAGATGTCAATCAAACGTAAGCATTTAAGAACACACAATAATTTTTACGTGTTTCACCCACAATATGTGAGCTATATCCACGGTGCGATAGGATCACTCCTAAATCACACAATCCACTTTTGTTATCAAGGAATAAAGTTAATGTTGTTGAAGGATCACTCCTTAACTACTTGTGGAAAGGTCATTCCTTAACCACTTACAATGATCTCTTGATCACTCAATGGATTTATCTCTTGATCACTCCAAGGGTCTTCTACCCCTTTTTGAGAAATTTATCAAAAAGTTCATGACTAAAACTTTCCTAAGAAGGATCACTCAATATACATAGACTTTATATATGATGATATAATGTTATTGGTCTTTGACTAATTATCCATTAACTGGTGTAGATTTATGGTAATATGTATATGATTCTTTGCCAAATTTTGACGTAGTGAAGATAGTGAAATTTCACAGACAAGAGAAAAAAGTTAGAATAAAATGTCAAATAAAGGCTCATTCATTTTGGCTCATAATGTTCTATGTAAATGAAATGTAGGTTTCTAAAGTGTCTTATTATAATTACTAAATCTATCATATATTTCAATAAAATTTTTATATATAATATTCAAACTTGTCATATATTTAAACAAAAGTGTCATGGTCTATAAAACTTGTTGTATATTTTAATAAAATTATTGTATATGTTTCTCAAATATGTTGTATATTCCAATAAAAGTATTATAGGTTATTTTTTGCAAGTATCTATAGTGGCCAAACTTAAATTGGCACTATCCTAATTTTTCAAAATGTAATAGGTTTAACCAAGTGTTGGCTTATTTGACATATTTATATTTCCTTGTATAAGAGATATAATATGGTCAAGTAAAATTTAATCTTCAAGCCTTGTGCTACTTCTCAACATAAAAAGGCCTTATGAAAATTTCTTCGATGGGACAAATCGCACATTAAATTTGATAAAAAAAAAAAGATATAGTATGAAAGTTATTGATAGGGTCAGCTTATAGATAATTAAGGAAGTTATAAGTTTATACCATAAATTAAACTTTTAATTGACCTATTAGGTTATGGTTGTATATATAAGTAAAGACATTGTAAGAATCAATATTACAATAGCAATATTAAAAATTATTTGTAACAAAGAAACTTACTTGGGAACTTTGTCTTTTACATTATAGGTGAAAGAAACCTTTCATTATTGTTATCTTTAAGCTAGTGTTATGGACATATGTGAATTACAACTATATTTATTTCACCAATTACATCTTATGATATTTTGTGGTTATTATATGACAATTTATAAGTATAACACTTTTATTGAAAGCATCACAGTTTGTTTCCAAAACTTGTCATATAATTCAATAAAACTATCATATATAATTCATAAACCTATTGTATATTTTCACACAAGTGTCATGTATAATTCTCAAAATTGCTATATAATTCACTTAAAGGTGTCATATATGATTTCAAATTTTATTGTATAATTCACTAAAAGTATCATATATAATTTTCAAATTTTATGTTATTTCAATAAAAATGTTGTGTATAATTCAAAAATTTGTTATATAATTCCTAGATTTATCATATAATACAAAAAAATTATCCTATTTAATTCCTAAACCTATCATGTAATATAATAAAAGTTCTATAATTCATTAAAAGTGTTTATGTATAGTTTACAAATAATTCAATTAAAAGTATTGTATATAATTCTCAAACTTTTCATACAATTCATTTCAAAGTATCTTAAGTAATTTAAAAATTTCTATTATATTTTATTAAAAATGTCGTTTATAAGATTTTTATGAAATTATAGGTACTTACTGAAACGCATACAACACATTGATAAAATTATATGATATTAAAAATAATAAAATATAATTTCATAAAATTATCATATAGAAGATATATGACAACTTAGAAAAGATATATGACACTTTTGTAAAAATATATAACAATTTGATCATATTATACAATAGTTAAATTATATAGGTTCTTTTCTCTAAAAACATTCATAATTATAGCAAAAATTTTCAATAGCATGTTCAAATTGCAAATGCGCGTTACTTATTTTATTTTTTTATATACTAACTTTTATGATATAATTTTATCCTTTTACATATGATTAGTCATTGTTTTCAAAGTTATTTATAAATATGTCCTACGAATAAGGTTGCTATAAATTAAATTAAAATAAATTTCAAATATGTAATTAAAAAAATAACTTGTTGATAAAGAATGTGCCAAGGGCACAGTTGGTAAATTCATAATCTCATTAAGCAATTACAAGTAGACAACAAATTTATGTGCCAAAAGCCTATTATTAGTTGAAAAATAAATATCTCATAAGTTCAAAATATTTAGATAGAGACTTTGAACTTTTGAATAATTACTTGTATTTAAAATATATTTTTGTTGTATACCATAAAATTTTAATTACATAATCTTGTTAAATTACATGTTTATTGTATATATTATGTAATCTATTACATATAAAAATATATATTTACATAATATATCATATTCACATTATAATAATTAAATCACATAACATGATATAAAACAATAGGAGATATCACACTATTTCGACATCTCTTTTATCTTTAGACTTTTTTTTTCATATAAATATTATAGTAATAAAATCTTTGTAAATTTCTTGGTTAATTCTCATCCACAAATTACAAAACTTAATGAAAATGTTAAGAAAAAATTCATACAATACTTAATAGAATTATAGAATATCTTATTAAGAAAAAAAACATGACATTTTTATAAAACTAAACAATACCTTAAAAAAGATAATACATTAAAGAAAGAATTATATGATACTTTATAAATTAAATTCAACACTAAATAATATGTAATTCTTAAATCTCTAATATTAGCACAAGGATTTTTAACTAATTAAGTTATTTATAATGTCTTAATATTAGTATATACAATTTTAAAAGTCAAACATATTGTTTTTTGAGATTTATATAATAGTTGTTGTTCTTTAATTTTAATAGTATACTAATTACATATTAGTTTAGGAAAATTATATTTGATTTATTATAAATATTAATTTAATGTTATTTATCCTTTAGCCTAATTAATGTTTCTTTGTATTAATTATTGTTAAACCTTATAAATATAAAAATTTATTACAATTTTTAGTTGACTTAACCTTAAACAAAAAAAAAAATGAGATGGATACAATTACTTTCCCATGTTGTCTATTATTCTTTTACCATTTTCCCTTTTGTCTCTAAAACCTTTTGTTAAAAAAAAAAAGATAAAAAACTTCTTGGTAGATTTTTGGAGGGCATGTGCATATGCCTCTTATGCCCTAATAGAGATGTGTTGCTTAGTTTTTCCAATAAAATGGAACAAAGGGAAGCATATGTCAACATGTCAAAAGGTGACACTAGGACAATGGACAACTAAGGGATGCTTGTTTTAATTTTTAAGACCTGTTGTTGTTGTTGTTGAGTTTCTCGATAGCATTTATCATAGTGTTTATGGTTGTTCTTTTGCTCATAGATAAACCTAAAAGTAGCTAATAAAAAAATTAAGTCTAAGCTACTTTTTCTACAAAACAACATATGCTTTATAATTTATAGTTAAAAAAATCTTAAAAAATATTACTATGATTTTAAGACTTCTACATTTAGTATACTTTTACTCTTGAATATCTTCCTCTCCATACAACACCACCATCATTATTAGCAATAAACCATGACCCAACCTTTATCTGCAAGTTCAATGCTCTACTTCATATGGGTTTGCTTCTTCTAGGTTTTCTTTTTATTTTGCTTCTTTTGGGTTCTCCTTCCCTTGAATATGCATTTTCTTTTCTTAATATTGAAATTCCAATGGGATTTCAACAATTATATTTATCTTGCTTTTGTAGGTTTTATTCATTGACCATAATATCAATGATTTATAGTGGCATCTAGCCTTAATGTTAATAAAGTTGATGGTTTTGGTAATTTGAAAATTTTTTGGTAATTAGAGTTTTGATGCCTTGTTATAATGGATAAGAATATGGGTAGTCAATGTATGGTTGGATGTTTTTCTTGGAAAACAGTGTTACCTTGGGCAAAAGAGGCAATTCATACATTGATGGTTGTGATGAATTAGTCAACCTTACTATTGTAGGTTTGCTTGAATTTTATCAATACAATCCTTTTGTTTGCATGAAAAAAAGGGGCATTTGAAGTCAAAGTTACCATAGGAATGAGATAAAGTGAGTGGGTACTTTTTTGTATCTTTTCTTTACTATGTCAAAAAATATGTTTTGTTGGTTGTTATATAGGTAGTGACAATCTTTCTTGTGGCTTGTACATACTAGTTTATAGAGGTCTATTCTTAAGGCAAGGTATCAGTTATGAGTTGTTGAATGATGTTTTTTTGGTACTTCATAGTATATTTATTTTGCTTCCTTAGGAATTATTTTGCTAGTTGATTGAATGGTGTAACTTAAAAATTTGCATATTTTGTTGCTGCTTTTTATTGCACATTGATTTGCTCTTCTTTGATATTGGCTATTGAAGAGTTGCATTTTTTGTAATTATGAGTCCATTATAATAGGTAAGGTATGATATAAAGGGCTACTTTGTACAAATACTTGGGGGGGCCTTTAGTTTTGATAAGAATTGTTAGACTCTATAGTTTTAAGGAGATTATAATAAGTTTCATCTATTTTTTTTATCAATAGGTTCTTAGGGTGTCCATTATTGTTGGTGATGTTGTGAATAAAAATTCTATGGTTGTCTAAAGAATAAAAAAGGAGTTTTGATTCTTTGAACACATTTGTATGAAAATAAGTTTTTAGAAATTATTGCTTACATTCTTTTAAAACTAGTAATATTAATGTGGGTTGGCATTTTATCTTTTAAATTTCAAAAATATTTATGTTCACCTTATTGATTGACCTAAAAAAAATCTTTATTTTACATTGCAAATGCTTGTGATTTATCAACCTTGGGCTACATTTGTTCTGCACTATTCCATACCATTATAATATCATGATACATTTTTATTGTAATTTTTAGTTATAAAATAATTTTTTATTAATAAGCTTATTGTGTTTCCTTTTTTTAATTCACCCATGCATACTTAATATTGTATATTCACTTTTTTTTATGTATATGTTGTCCTTGGTGTTATTTTTATTAGTTAAATGTATATGTAAATGTATCCATTCTTAATGCAAAATAGTTATAACATATCATTGTTACCATTTGGTTGTCTTTAGTGGTAACAAACATGTATACTTTTATTTTAGTAGAAATTGCTTTAAGCTATTTCACAAATGCATATAACTATTATCTTTATTATTATCTTAATTATCATAATATGAGTTGTTGTTAATGTTATAATGAGTTTATATACCATATAGAATTTTCATGTATTATGATTAAAACTTTAATTATTCTTGAGTACAATACAAAAGAGTCTAAAGCAAACTGGTCAAAAAAATTATATATTGCAATAAAAAAAAACAAAATGTTATAAATAGTCATTTAACCATTTTAATAACAATAGCCAATATCAGTATAACCAAACACCACAATTTTATTTTATATATTAGCAATAGTAAGTAGTATTTAGCAATAGTAATCAACAATTAACAACAATAGTATCACTCAATAACAACAAATCAAACAGACCTTAAGAAGAGTAAAATTGTTGCTTTTGGTTAGGTAAAAGTTAGATGAGTATGAGAATAGTAAATCACTTTATTACGCTAATATATTTTTGGTACAAAAGTCTATTAAATATAAAAAGATATATAACCAAAAGCATATTTTTTTTATTTGAAAAAGAGTCTAATGCGTTAAAAAAAGACTCTTAAGTATAGGAACTAATTAGAAAAATAGTTAAGAAAAAGGCTATTAAAAATTTTTAAAAGGTAATTTATGTGAAAAAATATTGAACATTTGTTTGAGGATTTGAACTTAAGCCATAACCTATCTAGCAAGTTTTTAAGAATTTTTTTTTCTATCTAACTCCTTGCAGAAAGTGATTAGATGTGTAAAGAATCAAAAAGTTCTTCTTTGGGTATCTTGCTAATTTATATGTTTTTTTTATATATAACTTCCAATAGAATTTATATGATTTTTAAAAAAGAAAGTTGACAGTATTCTCATCTTGATATCATTGATTGATTGTCTCGCTCTACTTTCTTTATATATATATATATATATATATATATATATATAGGATTTTGGTAAAGTGTTTTCCATTTTTCCCTTTTTACTATCAAATTTTATATTCCTTTGCAACATATTTAATTTTTTACTATCAAACATTAGCCTTATCTCTTATTAGACATCTTAATTAATTTTTTATTTCTTCTTAATCTACCTTGTCTTAGATAATTTATTCCTTAGCCTAACCAAATTGTTTAAGTTTTTTAGCGGAATGATTTATTAACACCTGGGAGTCCTCAAAACTATCTTAATGTTATATATTATACAAATTTTGATTATTGTGAGTTTTGGCAAAAGAATTTTTGGTATAATTGTGAAAAATCCTTAAGTCATAACTTTAATGTTACACATTAAGCCTTATATTTTCCTCAAACCTTACAAAACTTAACCCTAAATGTCATGAAATCAACCACCCTTTTAGGAAAGATAATTAAAAATCCAAAGCCTTATACATGAACTTATGACTTTGGAACATCAAGTCATCCTTATATTTGTAGTTATAAAGGTTATAATAAGACCTACATCCATGAATAAAAGTTTAAACTTAACTTAAGAAGAAACTGTTCAGGTTATATGTCTAATAGGAATGTCATTCCTCATGTTGACAATAAAATTCAAAAACACAGGCCTAATCCAAACTTAAAGATGCCTCTAGCAAAAGTTATGCAACACAGAGGCTTAAGTTTATTTTCTATCACAATGAACATGATAAAAAAAAAAAACAAATGTCCCTCTAAATAAGAGATTTATGAGGAAAAAGATAGTAAGGAAACTAAGGGAGAAGGATCATGACAATGGTGAGGAGGGATGGATATATAATAAAAATAACAATGAAAATGATGAAGAGACAAACTATAAAAACTTAAGAGGAAGGCAAAAGTAGGTTTTTTTTTTTTAATTTTGATTAACTCTTGTTATTGTTTTTAAATCATAGATTTGTTTTTTTTTTCACCCTTTTAATTATAATTGATTATAAATAATATTCTTTATCCATTTCCCAGTCACTTGCTAGTGGTGTTAGCACACCCTTCAAATGCTAACATTTTACTTAGCTACAAAGGCTATTAGTATACTTGGACAAATGAATGTCTTGATAATGTACAATAACATTTGGATAAAGCTTTTGTCATGCCAACCTTTGCTCAACTCTTTTGAGTGATATTTTCTTTACATCTTTTTTCATTGTTTTATATATTAGTGTTTCATTGTGGAAGACAAGGCAACAAATTTTTTTTTCTTTAAGAAAATGTGGCTCATGGATTCTTCTTATAAAAAGGTTGTGATATATTCATGTCTTAATGAAACTTTAAATGCATGAAAGGAATTTTCATCAATTTTGTATAACTATAATGAAGCATTTTATAGTTTTGAATAGAACAAATGTTGACAGCCATATGTTAAAACTAATAGTGGACACTTTGACATCCTTTTGTGTGAGATTGTTTAATTTTAAGAGGCATTTAAATTTAAGACTCACTTTACAAATGATTATTAAAAAGATCATTAATGAGATGGATGTTGCCTTAATGACTCAATTTCTTGGTAAAGTGGTGTATGAAGCTTTACAATAGGTGCATTTTACAAAAACACTTAACTCAAAGGGTAAGCACCTTTTGTTTGATCAAGAGTTTTGACATATTGTTAGTAATAAGGTGATCTAGGTTACTTTCATTATCTCAAGTGACAATGATGAACTAAAATTTTTGAACTAATCTGATCTCTATATAATTTTCAAAATGGCTACCCCTAAAAAGTTACAAATATTTTTAGCCCAATAATCTTTTCAATGTTATCTTTCTAACTAATCACTAAACAACTTGCAAGCAAGTTCAAATTGATCTTATTGCAAATAACTTTTAAACCTTATACTTAGTAGAATGATAATGGATGGTGCCTTATTTACTTATTAGACTTTTCACTTTATGAGCATTATATATCAAGGAGCAATGAGTTAGATGACTCTTAAATTAGATATGGCTAAGGCATACAATTGCATTTAATAGATTTCTAGAAATAATTATGTTTTAAATAGGTTTTACTTCTACTTAGGTTGATCTTATCCTAAGGTGTGTTTTCTCAATCTTATATTCATAATTAATTGATGGCAAACCCAAATAAGATTTTATCCTTTTAGAAGTCTTTGTATTTATTGCTATTATGTGTGGAGGATTTTTTTTGTAGTACTCTTTTATGCCCACCATTATGATATAATACACGATGTCCATTACTCATGTGTTCATTGCTAAAAATAAGTATATTCTTCATGCCAGCAATATTTCAAGAATGTAAAGAAATTAAATTATTATTGTTTACCTATGAATAAACCATAAGTTAGAAAATAAAAATTAAGAAGATATAACTATTTTTTAATTGAAATGTGTAACAAAATTCTAAAATTGAAGTTTGGGTTTAATGACAATAAAGAGCCTTAAATCATACTTTAATATTCCCATGATGATTGGCTCTTTTAAGAGGTAAGTCTCTAATTCAATTTCATACAAAGTTTGCAAAAGGTTGACAGGCTAGAAAGAGAAGTTTTTATCTTGTATGGGTAAATAAGTCATGATTAATACAATTATCCAAGCAAATTTAACTTATGTTATGAGCTACTTTAAACTATTGACCTCTTTTTGCCAAAAATTGTCAAACCTAATCAATAAATTTTAATACGACAACACTCATGAAAAATACAAAATTCATTGATCCTTTTGGTTAAACATGTATTCTACTAAAGAATGTGGAAGTCTAGGTTTATAGGATTTTCATTTTTTTAATCTAGCAAAATAGACATAAAGTATAACACTCAATCATATATCCTTTAACTCTCATGGTCTAGGTGGTTATTACTACCGTTATGACAATTTTCTCCAAGTTTTCATTAGCTAATCCTCTAGATATAGTTAAAATAGCATTAGGCACTTGCAAAAGCTATTTTGGAAAGTCATACGATCATAAGTTAATGATGGTATATGGGTGCACATTTGGAGTGATCCTTAGCTACCATAATAAAATGATTTTCAAGTTCTTTCACACCTTTTATCTACCGAATGAGATTTAGTGTCCTTTCTTATTGATGCTAACAAAAATGACCACTAAAAAGGCCTTGTTCACTCTTAATTTATGTCATCTCATGTTGAGCAAATTCTCTTTACACCTTTTAATTGTTTGATCCCTAAATAGTTGGTTGGTATGACATTTTACTTATTGTGGCACTTTCACATTAAAAAGTGCATATCACTTATTTATCTCAAGCTTTATAGAGTTTAGAAGTAAGGTGCCTTCCTTAGGACTCATACAAACTTGTGTTGATATAAGAAAGTTTAGTAGTTACGTGTATAAAAAAAATTAAAACATATTATATAATGAATACTTAAAGACTTTCTTGTTACTCACACCTCTATTAGTGTATACCTTACTAGCTAATGAGTTCATTGCTCTTTAAACATATATTGGATATTTTGTGCATGTAATTTTATTATCTTTACACATTCTTTATCTTTAGTTTTGTTTATATAAATTATTTAATTATCACTAAACTTTAAAGATAAAGTTTATGAAATAAATATATTTTTCAAAGATAATTATGATTGAATCATAATTATAAGAATCCTTTTACATTAAAGTATTATTTCTAATATATTTTTTTCAATGCTCTATTGAAATTGGATATTGCTAGAATTGTAAGACTAGAACATATTATGTTTATTACTTATGAAGAAAATAATTGATCTCATAAATTGAAGTATAGTGATACTTAAATAAACATATGAGTGCCTATTAGATGAAAAGTTCATTAAATTGACTCGTTATAAGAATTCCTAAATGGAACATTATGTGTGTGTCTATGGAATTATTCATATATTGGTTATGTAAGTGATTTTTAGATTAAAGATCACTCAAGTATCTCATATAAAAATTAGTGTGCTTTGATCTAGCTTTTTTTGGTTCATATTATATAATTTATATTATACCTAATGCATATTTTCATAAGTGATCTTTGATCATGATTAATACATGATTCATCACCACGATATAATCATGGGAGAATATTCCAATATTCTCAATGGTTATTAATTCAAGAAATTTTTTAACAATGTAAAATAAATATTCACAAAGAGTTAGGATCTCATTTATAGTATCAATAATATATATTTAAAAGCAAATATAATTAGATAAAATAAAATAAAAACTAATTTCCTACTTTATATCTAATTAAGACATTATTATGATAAAAAAGATTGAATTACACTAAAAGATCTTGCGCTAAAGGGATATATCAAACTATCATTTAATGGGTTGAACATTTAAGTGGTAATAACATATGGTTAGACATTAATCACAATCTATAAATAGAAATTGATTAATTAGTGAATTAATGATAATTTAAAGGAGTTCAATTTATCTAATCCTTTAAAATTATAATTCATATTTTTTCCAACATGTTAAGATTTTAATGGGTCTCACACATAAAAACAATTATGAAAATATAAAATGAGAATTAAGTTAGACTTGATTAAAAGGTTTAAGAAAACTTTAGGATCAAATACGAGATATTTGAGAATATAGGGAATAAATTGTATTTTATAAGAATTTGACACAAGTCTCTTAACTAGGGTTTAGGAGTTATAATCCTTTTATATGTCTTTCTAACTAGCTAACCAAAAGAGACAAAGCCTAACATAATAGTATTTCCCTTTAACTTATTTCTCCTTAGAAAAGTTTAAATAGTTATTTCCAAATTGTTACGTGGATTACTACTAAAGTTCAAATGATTAGATGATGGTGATTAATGACAAATCATTGCAAGGACTTTAAAAAAAAAGAATCAAGAAAGCAACAATACCAATTATATCTTCTATGTTAATCTTATAATTATAATTTACAAGCAATTAATCTACTTTAAATCAATTTTAAAATCATTATTTTCGTGACATATTTATTTGATAAATAACTCTACAATTCCTATCAACCTTTTTGGCTTAGAATTGCGCTAATGTTGAAATGACCGATGACAAATATAAGGTAGTTGATGAAATTATCTCTCATGCTCTTCTTAATTGCCAAGTATAATTGGTGTTCGGTTTCTTAACTCTCTTGGCTTCCATTTGCAAGAGAGGGACCCTAATTGTTTTAATTTATGGATTTGAGACCTTTCTTCTCAACTAGATAAAGACTACTTTGATCTTGTCTTTACAATGGCTTAGGTAATCTAAATGGCTTGAAATTTACAAATTTTTGAACACAAAGTGTGCACTTCTCAACTCATTGTTGATATAGCTCTTAACCTATATTCTAACTTTCACAACAACATAATGGTCCATTAATTACCACTTTTGTTGATGGCATACAATCCTAGATGCCACTTATTATAGGCATTTGAAAGTTAATATTGACCTTTCAATTTTTCAAAACCATGGTATGGTGTATATTATTATTAGAAACTACAATGAATGAGTTATTTTTGCTCTCACCAAAACTTATCTTGGCAAATTTAAAGTCATGGTTATGGAGTTGCTAGCACTTCATTTAAGTGTGCAAATGACTACATCTTTGTCTTTGAACAATATGGTTATAGAGTCCAACTACTTGTATATTATTCATACTATATGTATTCCAAGGTTTATAAGTCTAGTGTCCCAAAATGCTTTTGACATTTAATGGATTGGCTCTACCTTTGCAGAATTTTATATTCAATATGGTGTTGTACATTATTTAGTTTAGTCATTTGGTGTGGTTATTGATAAATTTATATGGGACAATGAAATGCCTTTATTATTTTTTACTTTATTAGTAATGATTTATATAAATTAATGCATATATCATTTTCTATAAAAATAAATAAATAACTTACCTTATTCCATAAGGAAGTACACCAAATAATTTCTAATACTTGTGCTAGAGTGCTTTAATATGATCATTCTTTTGATTCCTAAGATAATCCAAGCAAGTGCATTAATATAAATTAGATTGATCACTTAACTATTACTTGATTTCAACTTCAAAGAGAAATAGCAAAATAAACAATCATCAAATAATAAAACAAGCAATATAAAAAAAATAAAAGAAAGATCAAACATAAGAATTTATAGAAGTTGGGTTATTCTTTAACTTTACGTTCTCTCTTGCAAGTCACCACTTTGAGAGTTTTTAATCTACTGTCTCAATTTTCTTCTTTGAGTGAAGATTAAACTCTTTACAATTTTATTTGTTAATCTAATGTCAAGCTAACCAATCAATTTGTTTGTTGATCCAGTGTTAAGCTTACCAATTACTTTACTTATTAATTTGATACAAGCTCATTTTTAAAACACAAATCACTTGACGTTAAATATAAAGTTTTACAAAGATTTTTACAAATTTAAAATATTTTTTTATAGCATTACACCTTCTCTTTATATTTTGATTTATCAAAATGTATATATATATATTTTATTTTTTTTCTTAATAAGTTTAAGATGCTTACCAATCACTTCACTTATTGATACAATGTTAAACTCACCAATTACTTTGCCTTTTAATTTCATACAAGCTCATCAATTACTTTGCTTGTAACTTTGTTTGTTAATTTGATGTTAAACTTACCGATCACTCTATTTATTGATCTAGTGTCAAGCTTACTAGTTACTTTTCTTATTAATTTGATACAAACTCATCTTTACAACGTTTGAACACAAAGTTTTACAAAACATTTTTACAATGTATGTGCATATTTTATTTTAGTTTTTGCTCAATGCATTCAATATGCTTGACCTTGTTTACAAACATTCAATATATAAATATTTAAATTTTATTAACTATTGTGATTTACAATATCTTGTCATATATAAAGTAAATCACAATCTAGATGAATTCTAAAAAGTCAATTTGTGTGCATTGGATGACACTAAATAACTTCTACCAACCAATAAAAAAACTTTAAACTTTTTCAACTTTATGCACTTCTTCTACATTGGTTGATTAATTTGTCTAATCCATCAATCCAAAGTGTTTAGAATTTTTCAATTCTTTAATTTTTTGTTACATTAATCGATTGATCCAAACTTTCTTAAACTTTTCAACTCTTTAGATTTTTACCACATTAATAAATCACAACAATCAAACAAGTCAACCAATTGAAAATTTTTTGAACTTTTTAACTTTTAGCATAACATTTTTCTACCCATTAAATCAGCTAATTAAAATTTCTAGAAATTTTCATCGTCTTTAAGTCATTCTTTTTGTTCTTAATTTTTTACACTTCTTTACATAGTCTCTTTTAATCTCATTCGAAAATATTTTTTTTTTCTTTCATAGTCTTTTCATATTCTTATCTTAATTAAATTCAAATTTTTTTCCTTTCCTTTAGCAATCATATTTAAACTCTTTTCTTCTTTTCAACTTTTCAACTTATATTCTTTTCAATAAATCAGTTATAAGTCTCCCCCACATAATCTCAAATCATGTGTTGGTTTTTAAGTTCAAAACTAGATTCAATCATATGCAACTTATCCCCTAATTTAGCTTTAATTATCTATGACTTCTTCTAGTAGTTACTAATATAGTTTATCTTAAAAGCTTAGACACACTATAGTAATTGAGTTATATCTTCCTCTAAACATCTTCAATTAATGCATAGCTAATGATATTAGAACCTTGATAAATCTAACTTTCTAAACATGTATGGTTAATCATCTAATTCATTTCAAAATAAATACAATAACTTTTGGAAGTTGACTAATAGTTGACTTACTTTTCTTTATCACTTTTTGTTGCTTTCATACTTATGTGTTTATGTGATTCAATCTTTTCACTAATAACACTCAGATAAACACAATAGAAACCTTTGATATTTTGTTATCATCAAAATACAATATGAAACTTTAATATCACAACACATCCCATTTTAAGTAATGTTAGGATTCATAAGATGATTGAGTTCTAAATTAACTTAACAAGTCATGTAGTCAAGATTTTGTTATGGTTAGCAATAACATTTTTAATGGTCTTATGAAAAATTATGTTGGTCAAGTCCTATATATAAAAGTGTCTATTATTGGGAAGAAATCAAAACAAGGTCGTCCAAATAAGCACTATAATTATGAGGTTGACACCACATCATACTCTAAAACATTAAAATATTAAGTTTATAAGTTATTTTCACTTATATATTACTTACTTTTCTGTTCTCTCCTTTGAATGTGTCAAGATCTCATTACCACTCTACCATGTTTGTTTGCAAGCTAGTTTTAATTTGCCTAATCCACAGTGTATGTCTATCAACAGTCTAAAAGCCACATTAGAAATACATATGTTAATACTCTTTTTTTTTTTTTTGAACCATGCCTTACCTCTCCACCTAGGCCTTACCACTCCATTTACATCTTACCACTATACTTAGGTCTCAATCCTAATAGATATAATTTGTCTCTTCCTTTCATTTAAGGGCAACAACCATATGAAACATGCATTATTTATACTCATCATTATCCCTTGTTGAATCTTTGGCTTTAATACTACCTTTAATGGGAGAAAGGACAATGAAATACAAATAACCCAAGAGATTTTTCTTGCTTACTTGAACTTGTGAAGAGATAAATTAAATAACAAATAAGACAATCAAAATAATTACACAATAGAACACTTTAATATTTACATGGAAAAACCCTCTAAATCAAAAAGGAAAAAAAAACATAGAATGCTCCAATTCATAAATCAACTTCACTGTACTTAACAAATAAGTACAATATAGGTATACAACCTTAATTACATAAATCAAACAAATTGAATAAATTCTATTTAGATCTAATAAGAGGCTAATGAGTTGACCAAAACAAATTAGTCACATTATGTCAATTATAACTTAATAAGTATATTTCAAAACAACAATTTAACCATTTAAAATGAACCTCTAAATTTCTCCTACTAGCTAATCGAAATTCACCTCAATCGGGCTACAAATCAATATTTATCTATATAGTTTATCAAAACTATTACAAATGAAAGACTATAAATTTATTAAAATTCAAATTTCACAATTCTAAAAAATAAAACTATCCTTTAAGATCACTAAAACACAATTCAATTATTCACAATGAAAATATTCAAGTCATCTAACTACTAACCAAATATCAATTCAATTAGACCATAAACAATCTTTCAATTGTATGATTAATCAAAACTATATGTACAAAAATATTTAGGATGCATACTCACAAAATTAAAAAAAAAACTCAGATTTACAACACTCAAAACACAATCTTCACTATCCAAAATTAAAAATAAGACATCTTTTATCAACTGTTTAACTTTTAATTTGATCAAATATCGAATGTCTTTCTAATAGTACGACATGAGAATACTATTTCAAATTAAAAATTCCAATAACCACTCCATTCTTTACTCTCTCTTTTTTTCCCTTCAATAGCCTCTCTATCTTTATTAATTAAATTTTTAGTAACTGGGAAAGTTATTTAAATCCTCGTTAATCTTTTTCAAGTTATAAGATAAAAACAAATACATCTATACTATATTTTTACAATAATTAAACTCTCGTACTACATATAGAAGAACCGAGGAGTCCAACGCTATGTTGGCCAATTCTTGCATGCAAGGGCGTCTATTATGAATATGATTTATCATTTTGTGAGGAGCTTGTGAAGAAAATCCAACACGTTACACCTAACATTACAATTCGATTTTTAAGATTACAATAAATGTTACGCAGTTGGTAATGAAAGATCAAAGGACACCTCGTGTGCATGAAACTTTCAAACCTTGAATTACTCAAAGTGCAAGGAAAACGCAAACGGCATAACCAATTGTTCGCGGTCCTGGCAGGCATAACGCGTTTGTTTTGTTAATTATTTAAAAAAAAAAAGAGAGAGAGAGAGGAGGTATAACGCACTTGTTCATGTAACACTCGCTAAGACTCCCATAAATGACATTAATATTTTGCAGACGCATTCTTCCAAGCGTCCTGTTATGGAAATAAATGATTTACTTTCCCCTATATCGTCATTACTAGTTTTGATATATTCCTTTTATACTTTGATTCTTTTTTTGGTTGGTAGGTTTCTCTATTTGTGATTTCAACTTCTGGTTGAATTGTGTGTGTGTGTGTGTGGAGGGAGGGGGGGGGAAGAGAGAGAAGACACCCAGAAAACACTACGCTCTGTTGTGTCAGCCTCCTCCCTATTTCTGACGAGAAATCATTACAAGAAGAGGCCACTCTATTTGATGTTTATGAGACATATTCTTGTTGTTATATATATATATATACACACCTGAGGAACACGCCGTTTCATAGGCCAAATTCAATTGAGAATTTGGACAAGAACCCATTTTTGTTTTCTGATCAAAAGTCAAAGTGCTATGGTCTTCATTTTCATCCTCTTCTGTCTCTTCAGCTACTCTTCCCCCTCTCGTGAGTAAAACCTTTTCTTTTCTGTTAAAACTTTTGAATTGCTTTTTCTTTACTTTTCGTTGATTGAAATACAATACTTTATTGGGCTGGCTGTTTTTTATTCTTTTTCGGTCAAGAATCACTTTTGATGGAATTATATCAATCTTAACCGATGTGCAGACGGGTTTGATCCTTTGGATCCTTATGCCAACATTACTATCAAATGGGACCTTTTGCTATCAAATTCTGGAACAAAAGATGTAAGTAGTTTTTGTAACTTTTGCTATCCTTTGGATCCTTATGCCAACATGTATGTAGGTCCATAGGCGGATGCAAACTAAGGGTACCCAAAATTTGTAACTTTTCTAGCCATCCATTCTTCTCAGTGCGAAGAGAAGAAAATCTCAAGTTCCCAAATATGGCTGTCTCAGCCTTTATAGAAAACCTTTAGGTGAACACAATCCGCTGTACTTTGACTTTGACTCTACATACATGTGGGTATGTAATGTAGAGCACCTATCCCGTGTGAATTAGATTCATCTGAGGCTGAGAATGCTTTTGGCAGTCTCTCTGTTTTTTTTTTTCTCTCTCATTTTTAACATTCTGTTAACGTTAATTAATTATTAATTAATTATTAAATTTTAATTAATTATTAAATTATATAAATTAAATTATAAAATTATAAATAATTTATATTATTTAATTTATATAATTAATATTTAATTTATATAAATAATATAAATAAATTAGAAAAAATAATATAAATTAGAAAAGCATTTTATTATATTTATTATATTTTATTATATTTATTATATTATGTATTAAATTATGTATTAATTATGATAAAGCTAGCCCAAGACCACACTTCCTTGGGAAAGCATATACGAGGGGAAATTGACTAGGTGCTTTCATTTGATGTAATTTGGCTTTGATTATTTAGTTGCTTGATAAATGAAACCAAATGAAAAACAAGATAGGGAAAAAAGACAGGGGGAAGTAAAAACTTAACTAAAGGTTTTCTTGCGATGTTCTTGTCAAAGAAAAGATAAACTTGTTTGTCCTGTCACACTATAAAAGTGGTAGAATTATTTTTGTAAAGAAAAAAAAAAAAGAAAAGATATTTAAGTGAGATGTTATTTCTGCTAAAAAAAAATCTCACAGCCAAATTTTATAAACAGTATTAAAGGCAATCAAATGTTGGAATATTTAACACTAAATGTCAACACATTTGTTTAGTGCCGCAATGCTTATAAAATTATGTTTATGTAGTTCGTTTGTGTGGGAAACATGTTCTTATTTAGTAGTTCATCCAAAGGACCAACATGCTTTTTTCTTTTTCATTTTTTTTTTTTTGTTTTGCTTAATGACAATGACTTCCCCAATGTTTGTGGATAACCTTTAAAGCCCGAAGATTTCCTAGTTCATGAAACACCCCAATCTCAAATGAAAATCTAGAAGAGGAAGTCAATATGGAATTGTGTTCGCTCACAATTCTAAAATTTTGATTCTTTACTTGTATCTCTTAGACTCATCTTCTTGTTAAATGAGTCAATGCTATGAAATCTTACTTTGTCTCATGTGAAACCCAATTCTTAATCGGATGGGATGTCCTGGAAGGATTCATATAATCGACCCACTTGAATTGACAAATAAAGTTCTATTGTTGTTATCAATTCAAAAAGCTAAGGTGAAAGTCATTATTTTGCATCGATGCAGCTTAATATTACAGAAGTCATATTCTGCTAACATAATTTTCATAAATCTTAATCAAGAAAGTCATCGAGATATAAACAATGGAATTTCAGGAGTACCCTAAGTGCAATGGGAGAGAAACACCAAGTCCCAAAATTCTGTCTTTAAGTCCTTTTGAAAATTTTCCTTTGCTATTTTTGTTTGATTTTGTGTCATTTAGTGGTCAGACAAACTTGACATATGTGTTGAAAAATCTAGCATTTCTAAAATCATATTGCTGGGAAAGCCAGGAAGGGTGCATGAAAGGACCTGTTTTTGGTTCCTTTTAAAATTCTTTTGTTAGTAAGAACCATGGTTTTCTGCCCTTTTTTTCTTTGGGCCTTTTGGTGTTGTCAGGATGATGATGGAGCAATTTATTTACATGAACCCTCCTAAATTTAATGGCAGGCTTAGTTTTCTAACCCATACCAGTGCTCAATTTGGACAATCTTATAGCATATATATAGGATCATCCCTTCAAATTTTTACCTGTTATGCCATTGGCTTGTTTATATTCAAACAGTGTTTTCACACCTTATTATCTTTTCTTTTGATTAAATACAAGTAATAACGTATTGACAGTAATCAGTGTATATAAGTCATCTATGTCATATCAACGCATCTATGGCTTTTTCAGGATATTACGTTCGTCAAGAAAGATTTCTTAATTGATTATTAGTATTTTCTGCATTGCAGTTGAAGGTCTCACTCTTTAACTTCCAATTATATCGGCATGTGGAACAACCAGGGTGGAAATTGAGTTGGTCTTGGATAGGCAATGAAGTGATATGGAGTATGTCGGGAGCTGAGGCTACCGAGCAGGGGAATTGCTCCGAATTTAAGAGTACTGGACAACTTCCTCACTGCTGTGAAAAGCGGCCAGAGATTGTTGATCTTCTGCCTGGAGCCCCATATAACATGCAATCCCAAAATTGCTGCAAAGGAGGGGTGCTATCCTCCATGACACAAGACCCTTCTAAGTCTGGTGCCACATTCCAAATGAGTGTTGGTGAGGCTGCCAACTTCAACTATTCAGATTTTGTTATGCCTGAGAATTTTTCTCTTGGACTTCCTGGTTACACGTGTGGGAAGGCATTTGAGGTTAAACCAAGCAGGTATCCAGTGGATGGAGGCCGCCGATGGACTCAAGTTCTTAGTGAGTGCGTTAATTGAAGTTTTTTTCTTCTAGGTCTTCATACAGCCACACAAATGCATACAGTAAAGCACAGAAGATTGATAGATTATATATATATATATATATAGATTAACGTTCTAAAAGCTAATTTGCAATGTTGATGAGCTACTTAATAATGCAAACGACGGAGCTACAGTACCTTTTCTTTACTTTTTGCTCATGAGCTGTAGGGACATGGAATGTGACCTGCATCTATTCCCAATTCTTAGCATCAACTTCACCGAGGTGCTGTGTTTCCTTGTCTGCATTTTACAATGCTACAATTGCCCCTTGCCCTAAATGCAGCTGCAGCTGTCAAGGAGAGCCTGGAACCACATGTGTAAAGTATAACCTCCTTTTTTGTTTGCTTGATTTTGTGCAATTTGCTTAGAAACACACTTGTTCAAGAATGCTCCTTGTTAAAACTTTGGAAATAAATGGAATATTATTCTTTACAAATGAGATTGTCTATGCCAACTATTTTGTTTAGGAAAGCTGAAAGCATTTAGCCCTTTTCTATACTCTCCAAATTATTAATTTGTTCATCCAATGTAACCCATTCTGCCAGAAGGAACTGTATCCAATACCACTTTCATGGACAATGCTAATATCTCTCCAATGCTTTATCCAGCTGCCTTCGCATGGTTGCTGACTGATCATAACCTTTCCTTTGCCAAGTTTTAAGTCCTAACTTTTTCACTTAAAACTGGCCGCAGGTCTGGCGACACGCCATCTCTTTTGCAGCAAAAGCATGACCCAAGTGTGGAACCATCACCTTTGTTAATGTGTTCTCAGCACATGTGCCCTATAAGGGTGCATTGGCATGTGAAAGAAAGCTACAAGGAATACTGGAGGGTTAAGATGACAGTCACAAACCTGAATTTCATGAAAAATTATTCTCAGTGGAACTTGGTGGTCCTCCATCCTAACTTCAAAAGCTTGACACAAGTTTTCAGCTTCAACTTTGCTCCACTCAATAACTATGGACCCATCAGTAAGTCCTTCAAGTCCCAAATTACTCCAACGCCAATTACCATCCAACCACTAATTGCAATTAATGCCTTGAGATATTCCATGAAGTAGCCATTGACTGACCGATTCACAAGGGTGTCAAAGTTGCAATATTGCCGATAACAAACTTCATACAGACTGATGATATGAAGTTATTGAAGCTTATTTTCTTGGTCATGCAGATAATACTGGGATGTTTTGGGGGATTCAGTACTACAATGACATGCTGCTCCAGGCAGGCAAGAGTGGGAGTGTACAAACTGAGATTCTGTTACACAAAGATCCTGGGGCCTTCACTTTTAGAGAAGGATGGGCTTTTCCCAGAAGAATTTCGTTTAATGGTGATGAATGTGTCATGCCACCTCCAGACGAGTACCCAAGGCTCCCCAATGCAGGCCATGGTGCGTCTTTCAGCCCTCTTGTAATCTTCTTCTCGTTATTGTTGCTTACCGTAAATGCTCTAAAAGTTTATTAGAATCTGTGATTTTTGCTATCTGACTTCTTATATAAATATTTCTTCCGAGTCCCAATGTTAATGACTTGCTTTTGAGTGGACCAGCAGATGGATTAATCAAAGTATGAGAAAAGTATCTTTCCAAGAAATAAGAAAAAAGGTTTCTAGGAACATCGTGGGCATTGTTATGTCCCCTAAACGTTCCTTTCTTTCTTTTCGTTTTTTCAAGTGATTATCACAATCTTCTACGAGTCAGAATTGTTGCCCCAAAAGAAGACTATTCAGCTGTCTCTCAATTTCAATACGGAGAATCGTGTTGTTTCCATTTTACCGCGCATGAATAGTTGTGACTTTGTGTGTACTACCATATAATGCTATATAAGGATTAGCAAGAGGCTTAGCCAAATTTGTAGAATCGAAATTACTCATAAAAAATATTTAGTAATGATTGAAAGCTGCCGGCTGCTAGTGGAGGCTGGGGCATAGGACAAACATGCATCATTTTCCAGAATTTATATCCAACATAGGCAGATAACACTGTAAGTGGGCTAAATTGGTTGGTAGAACGCCCAAAAATTGCTTCAGAAGTACAGCTCATTGATAATTTCACTCCCAGACAAAAAGCTTTTATTACCGACCGCTGCTTCAGGCAGAAGTATTAAAGGTAAGCCATCATATATATGAAGCAAAAGCCTTGGCCTTGCACGGTAGAAACCCCACCCACGCCACTAAAAAAAAAAAAAAAAAAAAAAAAGACAGAATCTTTGGAAATAACAGCCGATTAACAGATTCAGCAATCGTTTCTTGACCTGCCAAACGAAGTGCTTTCTCTCCGCTGCTAGACAAATAAAGAAACCATTGATTTCATTATTAGAAAAATCATCTCCATGATCACCCAATAGAGACTGAGCTAGATAAGTTCACTGCATGAACTCCAACAGGTGGATATATGTATTAGAAATGTGACATTTCCTAAAATGTCACTTGAAAGTTAAGAAGAGACCTAAATGTGGACCCTCATCTTACAGCACCACCTTTGGTGAGTTATCTGCCCGAAACACAAGTTTCCAGCAAATGTTTGCAAATTTATCAAATGGAAAAAAGGCAACCCAAAAAAAAAAAGTGAATCTGGTTAGAAGATGATGACAGAAGAGCCCAGCTTAATCCCCTCAAGGGAACATCAATAACAGTAGCTTGGTTAATGTGGCAGCCCAATGAAGGAAATAGTGTTACAATGGATCCCTGGTTTAATCATACATCTAAGTGTGGAGTGGACCAGACACAGGGCCACTGCCAGCATTAGTATCCCTGTGTTGCAAGGAAAGGTTTGCAAATTGGGAATCAAGGTCCCTGCTGTTAGAACGCCGATGACTAGTAGATGGTTGCTGTTGATGTTGCTGTTGCTGCTGGTACAATGCTCGTAGCCTGCCAATCTCCCTTTCCAAAACTTCCTGCTCCACTGAAAATAGCCTAAAAAAATTCATTTCAATTATATAAAAAAGAAAAAGAAAAGAATTCCATCCATAATAAGGCATACAAATAATTACTCTCTGAATGCATTAACCATTTATCTCAATTAGTTCATTTGATTAATCCTTAGAAGTACATCCTTTCTTTATTGGTTTGAGTTCAAATAACTTTTCATCGGTTAGTTGGGGCCCTTTTGGCTATAGTAACAATTCATTGCCCTATCCCTTTCCTTTCAAACCAACTCTGAAAGACAGCAAGGACATTTCTAATCCGACTTATATAGATCAGTTGCGGTCAAACTAGTACTAGAATCACAGCGGTTGCTTTGATCTCCAACACAGGGCAGCTAAAACCCTAGGTTTTGTGGCATGAAGCATCAAACATAAGTCAGCTGTGCAGGATCCTGATAATGTTGGTTTGAATGGTAAAGAGAAAAAGTTGCAAAGGCTGTCTGAAACCCATTCTACCCCCTATAACTGAGATAATGGCCACAAATCAGTTACCCAAGAGGTCTGCACCAATTGCTAGTAAAGCACAACAGCAGAAGCCTCTGATTCAATGGAAAATATGCAGGTTTCAAAGAAGTCACTGTAAAACCTTGCCAAAAAAGAGCAAGTTTTCCAACAGAAATTTTTGAAAGCCCACAGAGAACAAAGTTTGTAACCTCAAGGAACCCAATCCAGCCTTCCACACTTCTACGTTTTACCCAGGTCTGCACTGCCTTGCCACATATATAGACATTTTGCACATGGTATCAAGATTTCTTCATGGGACACAACCGTCCCCTACCAGTTTCATGTCTCCAGCCACGCATATGTGCTAGATAATTCTTCCCAGTTACTATACTCTAGGCTGAAACTAAGTGTAATGTTCACATCCATTTTGTATGTGCACTCAACAAATTCTTAACCTCTTTTTTACACTTGCTTTATAATTGTATTAGAGTTTCTACATTCTCTGAATGATCTATAGGCAGAATTTAGCAAAATTTTGAATAGATTCACTTTCATTTTCCAAAAATTACTGACATCTTAAAAAGTTTACAGGCATATTTTAGGATCTTTATTTCATGTCTGGGGTAGGCATGACCCCGTCCGGTGGTCAGGTTCAAACCACCAGCTCCAGTTCAGTTCTTTTTTTTTTTTCAATTTTCTGGAATTGCCGATTTGAACTGCAGTTCCATTGGTTCAGTTCCTATGGCACAGTTTTTCTCTTGGTTCAGCCCTAAAAAATCCCAAAGCTTAATTGAACCGCCCCCTCCCCGGCTGCAATTGGAACTAGAGCTGCCATCACCCCTAGTTTGGGGGAATTTGGAGGGGATGAGACCAAGCTTCTCTTTAAGAACATTTAAAGAGCTGAAGTAAATTAAAGAAAACCTAAAATGAATAGGATTAGTAGGATAATATACCAATTTGCTTTACCAAATTCAAGGTGAAGAAAATAGGAGGACAACGTATCAGCACCATTAACTGCCAAGAAGTATTCAGAATAGAACTCACAGTATTTGATAAGCTGCTCCTGAGCTAAACTTTCTAAGCGCTGCTTCAGAGCTTTATTCTCCATGCTTAGAATAAGATTTTGCTGGTTGAGAAATTCAAGCTCAGCTGAAACTTTAGATCCCTCGACCTGTGGAGTACATGTAGATAAGTTATCACATCTTTCCATTGATTTTTCTTTTTTACTTTCTTTTTGCCTCCTTTTTAAAGAGTATATTAGTCTTTTGATTTATTTCAAAAATTGAGTATGACCACATCTTCAACTAATATTAAAATACTACTTGCCTGTAAAGCCTTTACATTCCTTTCCAGCTCAGCTATGTACTGAAGTTTACGGACCCGGGAACGTTGAGCAAATTGTCTGCATTAGATAGCATTCTAAGTCAAATCCTGCTCAAATTCAAGTATTCAAGTTTGATATTATAGTAACTTACATGTTTCACAATATAGAAAATGCCTCACACAGAAATTTTACAATGATTTCATCACAACTGGCAGCAAATTGCCAGAAGTTTTTTTTATTCTTTTCCTTCAAACAAAATTGCCAGAAGTTGAACCCTAGATTGTCTAAAAACTTGAATGGTTGTTAGGATCATGGAAGCTATAATTTGGATGATGACATTGTTGACCTTGATCACACACACACACACTTCAGTTGCACTTTCTGGTTTCTTGCTATATGTGAGAAGTTAGACTGTTGGAGTACCAATCAGTGTCCTTTTCCCTAAACCCTTGCCATATCTCATCTCTCAAATCAACAAAATGTTGACTTTTTAGCTTTTCAAATGTGTTATTCTCTAGCTTTTAACAGTGTTTGGGAGCTATTTTGTCCCTTGCTTTTACTTATGCAACTTCATCTAGTCAAAATATTGTGTTATTGTTCCAAGGAACCAAAAGATTGTAGAAAATCAAACATAAAAAGCTTTGACTGGTGTTAATTATGCCAAACACCAATCCATGCATTTCTGCATTCTAAACCATGGTAACAGCCTAATAGCCTAAACTGGAATAAACATACAACTTTTCAATGCTTTACAATTCATCATCTATGATGCATGGACACGAACATGAGGTTGATTAAACAATATCATAAATGAAATGATAGTTGAAAGATAAAATTAGCCATTCTTATTTGTAATTGTAGGATGTGATTTGAAATAAAACTACATTAAAGATCCAATTGAAAAATTTGTGAGTTCAATTTGTTTATTTAGGCTTTAGGTTTTCTTCGCCACTCTGTCTTTTTTCTGCTCTCAATTAAAAATAGATTAAATATTAATAAAAAAATTTATATCAAATTCCTCATTGGATACTAATCATGTCCTAGCCATATTGGACACATAGTCTTATTTTGCTCAAAATACATGTTTGTAGTCTCTATGTCCGACATGCATGTTGGCCAGTTATTATTATTATTATTTTTCAAATTTCTTCTGTAGACAAAAATAGGCATGTTGGCACGTGCCAAAGGCATGTCCATGTTGGACACATATTTGACACAACACTCTCCACAAAGGATTCATGTCTGTGCTATGGAGTTAATCAGGCATCCTCAACCAACAAACCAAAGGAGAAACTAATTGGAAGCAATAATTTTGCTTGGTCCACGTGAATGGCAAAATTAAAGCCCAAAATGTTACTGTAGCCACTTTGTCTACTAAGAATTTTCTGTCCTTTCTGCCTTCAAACATAAAACTACATTCAGAGCCCATCTCCTGTTGGATTAATCTTTTGTTTACATTTGCAAGTGGCTATTTATAGTGATGAAGGAAAGATGCTAATTCATTAACGGAAGACCCAAAAAAAGCTCCTAAATCTATGATGCTAATTGATGAGAAAACTACAATGAATTCCTGATTTCTATAGAATCCCATTAATCATTCATCCATCATGAATTCTGCCACCAACTATTCCTAGGTTTACAAAAGGCATTTTATGACACTGATGTAGGATAAACAAGAAAAGCTAGGCAATAAACACATGAATCCACCCGAAACAAATTCAATATTCAATAGATTAAATATCCATAGCAAGCCCATATAGAGATAATTTAAAAAACTAAATAGAAAATATCAAAACTAATTAGGAAATAAGATGATATTTATGTTAAATAATATAATATTCTTAGATAATAAAAATATTCAACCTAATAAAATCTAAAATACAAAGGAATAATAAATTTCTAAATAAGAGAAATTCTCTTTCTTTATTCATGATTGTTTTCTCCTGGTTGAAAAAAATTTGATCTCAAATTTTGAAGTGTTGGAGTGAGAAAACAATTGGCATTGTGCGGAAAAAAAAGTCTTCAAAAAATAATTTTGGTGGAAACAAGGAAAACACTATGAACTTAACTGCAAAAGTTGATAACTGAAACTCCAGAGGAATAACAAAATCAAAAACTTTAATTACTTGTGTAACATCATCATTCACAAATTTACCTGTGTTACATCATCATTCACAAAATTTACTTCAACCAATGTAGAAAGCTGAGTAGTGACCTTGTTTTCATCTATCAGTTTAACTTTTTCGGGCAACTTCATATTTGTCATTGTCTCATCCATAATATGATCAACTTCATCTAAAAGATGAATTTAAATCTAATAATTCTGAGCATAATAAATGGGGCACATTTTTAGCAAGACGCAAAGGATCATTGGGCAACAACTCCAAAGTTTGAGTGGAAATAGATTCATTAGCATAATGGGAGGACACACTGGATTGCACAGATTCATAATCTTCCTGTACATCCACTAATGTAATGTCCAAACATTTCAAAATTAAGTTCATCCTATTGTTCATCTCTGCAACCAAAATTTTCATATAGGTGAAGTCTAACCTTATTGAGTTAAGACATGACTGAATGGTTGGAAAGATACCCTGGTCTATGGTGCTATCCATGACAATTTTTGTTTTTTATTATTTCCTTTTTTGTTTTTATCACTACTCTAGAAACAATACAGTGATTAACACTTTTTGCTTATTTGTTTTATATGAAACAAAACTCAATTAAACCTAAACTAGCAGACAAACAATTTTTTTTTTCTTTTAGACTAAACTGTAAATAACAAAAATTAAAATTAAAGATACCTAAAGAGTACCCATTCAACCTTCTACCCAAATAACAAGTTGACAGCTGATGTTGCTCTAGTGAGAGAGATAGCTAAGGTAGATCATTTGCATTGGCAATAGGAGACGGTAGATCAGACAAAGGTGTCTCCAATGCTATGGACTTAGATTGGCGAAGAAAGACAGTCATTGACAGGCTGCAGTAAGTGCAGTGGCAGAGACAGTTGTCTAGCAAGACAATGACAAACAAATTTGAATGCTTTTTGTGTAAAGTTGTTGAATCAAATTGGGTTCTAATTTGCAGAGGTGTGAAGGTGGCAAGAAAATAAGATCAGGATACTCTGTGTGATATTTTTATATTGAGATTTGCTCTGATACCAAACTAATGTAGGACAAACAAAAAGGGATAAACAACTAACACAGGAATCCACGTGAAACTAAAAACAAACAAGAATTCACCCAAAACAAACTCAATATTCAATAGATATTTCAATATTCATGGTAGGTGCTCTTATAAAATAAGATTGAATCATTTTCATAGAGCGATAACTTAAAACTAAATAGAAAATAAGACACCATCTATACTAAATAATATAATATTCCTAAATAGTAAATTATAATATTCTTAGATAGTAAAAATATTCAATTTAATAAAATCTAAAATACAAGAGAATAATAAATTCCTAAATAAAAAAGTCTCTTTTACTCTTAGGTTTTTGGAGAACGTGCACAACAAGCATAGCTATAAGCACAATAGGCATAGCTATAAGCAAGAAACTCACAAACCAAACAACTAAAACGCCACCCAGAACCAATAAATAATCCAAGTAAAGTCTTAACAAATAACAAATTTGCGAGTTTAACATCACATTTCCACTAAAAAATTAAGAAATTGAGTTTTTAAATCATTCTCACTTATATATTACTTATTTTCCCTCTCTTTTCCAACATAAGATTTTTTAACCACACAATTCACATATTTACACTTGAAATCTCAACAATCTTCTTTTCAAAAGTGAATCTCCTCTTATCTTTGAACAAGCCAAGAGCCCATTATCACTCCTTAAAATCCATTTGCAAGCTAACCTTACATCACTTGATCAAAAATATAAATCTACCAATATTCTAAGAGTTGCATCGAAAGTACTGAACCTTACCTTATAACTCCAACTACTCCACCCTAGCCGAATTAAATAGAAAATATTCAAACTAAAAAAATATATAATATAATATATATACTAAATGATATAGTATTGTTAAATAGCAAAATATAATATTTCTAGATAGCAAAAAATTCAACTTACTAAAATCTAAAATACAAGAAAATCATAAATTCCTAAATAAGAGAAATTATTCTTCTTTATTTTTCATCAAATCAACATTAGAAGGGGACCACCACAGCAATAATCAAGACATTTTGACAAAACACATAAGACTCCTTGTTCCTTTATCCACTGTACAAAGTATGCAAACAAAAGAAACTCCAGAAGAATACTCAAGAATTTGATAATGTAACTATGCCTGATAGGTAGATTTGTTTATTAGAATTACAATAGTGACAAGTTTGATCAAGAAGGATGCAATATTGTTGTACTGGCTTTTAGCTATTACTATGAGCCCATTTTCATTTTCAATGTTATAAACACTTCTTTCAATGATTTTTAATTGCTTAACTACACTAAAAAGCATTTGGCAGTGTTAACTTTAAAGTGTTGTCCCATCTTTATCTTCTTTCAAGTATATTGTTTCATTGCATAAACTTTTGTTATTTTTTAACCAATACTTCCATTTTATACCATGATGCAAAGATTTTAACTTTAGCATAGCACAAATCATTGCCAAGCATTTTTGGTAGGTCACTAACAAATCAATCCCCAAAATTCAATGTTTCAATGATACCATAGTACTTATAATCGAACACTTGGATTCATCCTATTGATATTCAACAACTTTCCCTCAATATCTGCTAACAAAGATTGACATAAAAAAATATTCTAAGCAGTTTGTCTATGTTTCTTAGATTTTTTTTTTCTTTTTCATCAAGTGATTTACCACATAGAAAATGAGGTAGGTAGACATTTTCATGCACATTCAAGTAAATGTGGCATCTTTTGGACCAAGACTTTTCTTTGTAGACACCATTAGTTGGTTCAATAACCATGCACATGACCACCATGTGCATTCTTTAACTGTTCCATTAACAAAAATCAATAATGGACCCAATTGTTCAATTAATGAATAAAAGTAGAGTGACAAGTTAACTTTCTAAAATTTTGTGTCTGATTGTTAGCAATTTGTACTTTTCCCTCATTCTCATTTGCATCTCCCTGTGCTTTTACCTTGCAACCACACATTTAACAATATACATGGAAACTGACACATTTCTAAGTTGCACTGATTACTTTACCATCAGTCAAAGCATTCTTAAGCAATAAACTTGAGAAGTAATTGTTGGTTACAATAATATTTTTTAACCAAGCATATCTAGTTGAGAGGAGGTTAACCAACAACAGAAAAAAAAAAAGTTAAAAAAATTACTTACTGTTTAGCACGTTTTGTATCAGTCTCTGATGCAGATGACTTAGCATGAGAACCATCTTTTCTTTCAGAGGGAGCTTTTAAATCATGCGGAACAGATTCAACTTGATCTTGCTTTTCGCACACTAAAGATGGAAGTCCATGTGGTTCCTGTTGACTACATGAAGATCCCAAACTCCGTAACACAGCATTCTCCCTGACAGAAGGAAGTCCACTTGAACGGACTACAGCATTCAAAGATGAATCCCAAGCCTTATTCTTCTGTCTAGTTGTGCCCATCTCAGCATAGGGAGAAGTTTGCCTAGTGTCACTGTGATGATCAAAGTCTTGAAATCCACGAGATGATATAGACATCATATTTTTATACCTGGATTCCTCTGGTGCTATGAAACCTATGTTTGAAACATTCGCTACATCAATGTATGCAAAGGAATCACTTGATGAACGGCGATGGCCTCCTCTATGAACAGGTGTCTCTGGTTCATTAAGGAGATCATCAAGCCAAGAAGGTTGCTCATCTACAAGGAGAGTCTCAGAGGAAGTTCGCTGGTGATTTATCTTTCCTTCTCTAGGCTTTTGAACAGCTTTTGATCCAATTACATTGCTGGGAACATAATCAGCATATGAAGGAGAAACATATGGAAATGGGCTCTTTGGAGGAAGTAAAGCATGCTTTCCAGAGCACATAAAATTTCTGAGGTTTGATGAACCTTTGGAATTTTCCATATCCAAAATGCCAGTCCCTGCTAACAAATATTGATTCAACTCCGAGAAAATCAGAGTAAGGAGATGAATAAATGATTTAATATGAAGGATAAGAGACAGGGTTCCTCACTAGTTTTCTCAAGAAAGGGAAAAAAAATGATCACAAAGGCCTCAAAGTTTCCTTCACTATCATGGAGTTAAAAATGAACAAGAATGTGCCTGCCTACACACATACTTAAAAGTAACAAAGCACATGTTAAACATATCTAAAACTATCACCCTATATATTGCTATGATAGGGAGCTTGTGGAACTTCTATTTGCATCACTACCAACAGTGAGATAATCATACATTCACAGTTGAGCACAAAAAAGATCTTGTATTTGCTTGGTTTATCAAAAGGTTAAAATACCAGTTCATACCTTGAGAGGAATACAGCTATCTTTTCATCTTTAAAAGGAAATTCTGTCCCAGCTTCTCAACTACGAGTGAAGCTACTAGCTTCTTTCATCAATAACATGTTTACACACTAATTTTAGGGAAATTAACCTTTAATGATCTACTGTTGGCTCTTAAAGTGGGAGTTTATCTTTTATGTTTTTCTCTCCTGAATGCTAGAGGTTGAAATGCATTTCCAAGATCAATGACAATTTTATTTGAGATCATTATTGTGTAAAATCTGGAAAGTTCATTCAGTTTAATAATTCTACAAAGTGCTTCTAGTTACAATTTATGATGCTATTATTGCTAAAATCCTCAGAAATCTGAGATTCCTGTCCCTCTGGTTCAAAATTGAAGTTGTAAATATTGGCAGACCCATTATAGCTAATTAACCCATATAAACCAAAGCTTGCGCATTGAAAAACAAATAAGAATAAACAACAAAATCGAACAGAAGTATTGAAGACACAAATTAATAAAGACTGTTAAGAAAATTCACTTGCGGAGTCCACACACAAACACAAACATTAGAAAGAGGGGCAAATAGAGGAGAGCTACAAATTTCAATGGCAATTTCTCTTCTTACCCCACATTTTCTCAGCAACCAAACAAAGAGGCAAATCAAAAACTGACTACAATAAGACATATTACAGACCTTTTAGCACCAATAAAAAAAAACGAAAAGAAAGACAACCAAAGAGCGAAAAACCAGCTGTTCCCATAAATAGAAATTCACAATGTACATGAAAGGAGCCGAATAAAATCAGAATCTGAGCTCATTTGATTAGATTACAATCAAAACTCTACAAAGATTCGTTTTTGAAGCCCTGCCCCTCTCTCCCATACCCTCCCCTCCTCCCCCCAAAAAAAAGAAGTAGACAACAATTCACCTTGAGAAATCTGAGATCTCCGAATGCAATCGGAAATAGACGACAAATCGATAGCTCTGTTTCCCTCTCTCTCTCTCTCTCTCTCTTTTTTAGGGTTCCTTCTTGATTTTTATAATTAATTCTCTCTCTTGTTCGGCCGTTGAAGTCTGGGATGCAAAAGGAGCCATGAACTGTTGAGGGAAAATAATAATAATTATTATTATTGTTATTATTATTATCATATATAAAAAAAGAAAAACACCAAAAACCTAACAACAAGATAACAAAACTGCCCACATGCACACATGTTATTACTGTAACGGTACAGCCGACTTCCTGGTTCTGTTTTTGCATTTTTCAACATCCAATGCCACCTTTCATTGTGATTTTTCTTGTTTAATCCCCCACCCCAAAAACAGAAACATTTTCTTATTATGTCTTTTTTTTCTTTTATTTTATTTTTATTGTGTCCATGTAATAATTTACTTAAAATTTGATTAGATACAATTTGAAATATTTAAAACCGAGTTTATATAAACTTTAAATAATTTTAAAAAAATTTAATTTATTTAAAACATAAATTAAAATAACTTAAACTTGAAACTCTTCTAAATTATGAACCAAATTTGTATTAAAACTTTCTAATTAAATACTATTTATATAGAGAGAGAGGGACAGAGATGAGCTGCTAAATTAGTTAACACCTCTAATGCACTTTCAAAATTGGTAATGGAATTTGTTTATGAAGATGCTTTTTATTAATGTATAAATTCTTTTGTTTGAACTAGGAGGCCTTATGGTAGATTTAAATATGAAATTAATATGAACTCATTACAGATAAATACTAAAATCTCATAAAATATTTGTAAATAATGTTAATAAAATTTAATTACAATAAATAATGTTTCCTTAAATATCCATACAACAAAAAAAAAACAAAAAAAGATAGATGCATATAATTGGATTAATGAGTTATAATAAAATTCATTTCCTAGAGAGGCATAGTTAGTAATTGTGCTTTTATATCCTCACTATAATATTATAATAAATTTTTCAACGTATTAATTATTAAAATTAATTAATATAAAAAATTTGAATAAATAAAAATTAGTTAATAGAAAAAAAAAGTAAAAATATATAATTGAATTGATAATTAACACTAAATTTTATAGATTACTGTATGATTTTAAAATCAAAAAAAGTAGATGCAATTTTAGTTCTCAAATTATTAATTAACCAATAATCTATAATTATAAAGGTAAATACATCAATTCTTTTCTCGATTTAATAAATAATAGATACAAATTATTTTTGAAAATAAGGATTTAAAATATTTAATTATTTTTAAATAAAATTATTATTGTTTACTGTATAACTAAAAAAAAGATAATCTAAATAATTAAGAAATTAAATTCTAAAAATTATGTCAATTCAATTAAAATTCTACAATAATAATTAAAAAAAAAAGTTAAACAGTGCAAGGAGTTGAGCCCTAGTTCTTAATATTTACATGTCTTCATCCTTGATAGGAATGCACCCACTAACATTTCCTCCATTACACCTACAAAACTTATCTGTGGAACCCGTGACCGTGGTTGGTGCATACTTTTACGTTTTTTTTTTTCTTTTTTTTTTTTGGTCCGTAATGTCACAGGCTGATTCAAGTATGCTGCCAGCCCGCTTGTTGCATGCCAGCCCAATTGGTGCCCCAACCCAAGGCAAGGAGAATTCTAGAAGAATGCTCAGGTGTCCCTCTCTAGAATGCTCCATTGTAAATATCTAGATATTATCCTTAGAATTCTCTAGAACAAATGATTGTAGCCCCACATTGAGGAGGGGAAGCAACTATAAATTCCCTCATTCCTCCCATTTGTAAACACACCTCTACACCTGTCTCTTATACACATCTAGATGTGTATAAGAGACAGGCTGTAGGCGATCTTAGTGATCAAGTCGATAACTTGATCCATGAGAACGCTGAGATTACAAGGGCCGCTAGGTCTATGATTGAAGATCTTGATCGCACCTTTGAGGATCGGATATACTCTATCAATGAAGAGCTGTCCAACCTACGCAAGTTCATGGAATGAGAGATCCATGACCTTCGTAGGGAGATGGAGTCACGCCACCGAAGTAGCACACACTCGAGTGGTACTGTCTCTTATACACATCTAGATTTGTATAAGAGACAGAGACTGCACATCACATCTGTCTAACTCTACTCTTACCCCATCCTTCAAGCCGCCCTTGAAGTGGAAGAGAAGCTTGCTATCGGACATGTCAGTTTCAAGCATGACAGTAGTAAATCTGTCTCTTATACACATCTAGATGTGTCTAAGAGACAGGCACATCACATCTGTCTAACTCTACTCTTACCCCATCCTTCAAGCCGCCCTTGAAGTGGAAGAGAAGCTTCCTATCGGACATATCAATTTCAAGCATGACAGTAGTAAACTCCTCGATGTAATCGAAAATACTACCCGTCTGGCTCAAGCGACGTAACTTCCCTCTAGCTTCACTATCCGCAGTGTGAGGCACGAAGTGTTTGCGCAATTCAGCCTTGAATTGCTCCCAAGTGTTGAGAATGCATAAGCCTTTCTCACGTTCGGAATGCTTCCTTCTCCACCATAGTTGGGCAGCATCCCTCAAGAAGATTGGGGTGTTGCATACCTTTGCCTGTCTCTTATACACATCTAGATGTGTATAAGAGACAGTCACAATGCGGATAGTGAAGCTAGAGGGAAGTTACGTCGCTTAAGCCAAACAGGTAGTATTTTCGATTACATCAAGGAATTTACTACTGTCATGCTTGAAATTGATATGTCCGATAGGAAGCTTCTCTTCCACTTCAAGGACGGCTTGAAGGATTGGGTAAGAGTAGAGTTAGACAGATGTGATGTGCAGACTCTAGATGCTGTCATTGCTGCTGCTGAAATGCTCATTGACTACTCTTCGAAGAACAAAAAGCCGAACTCCAACAAAAGTGGGGGAGAGAAGAACGGGCAAAAACAAGATGCAAGCCGCAAAGAGGGTGGAAACCAAAAATCCCCAAGTGGCAATCCCGAGCATGGGCAGAATTATGCGGGCAAACGTAACACAGGTACTCCCCCAAAGCCATGTTTCATTTGTGATGGACCTCACTGGGTGAAGGATTGCCCCAATCGTAGGGCAATGAATGCAATGATGGCAGAACTCAACAAGGAGAAATCCAAGGAAGAGTCCCAACCCGACATAGGAGCCATCCAACAATTGGGAAATCTGTCCAAGCTTTTCTCTCCAACAATTCCTAAGGAGAAGGGACTGTTGTACGCAAATATGACCATTGAAGGCAAAACTGCATGTGCGATGTTGGACACGGGAGCAACGCACAACTTCATGGATGTCCAAGAGGCCAAACGGCTAGGCCTCAAACTCACAAAGGGGAATGGAATGACCACAATCAAAGCTATCAATTCGGAGGCAAAACCTGTCCAAGGGTGGGCAAGGAGTAGCTGTCCAAATTGGAGATGACGGTAAGTTAGATTTTACTGTCGTTCCTATGGATGATTTTAAAGTCGTGCTAGGTCTGCATTCTTCTGCAAAGCTTTAGCTTTCCTATTCCTGCCTCGAGTTCTCTTGTGATCCTAGATACGTGCAAGATCCGAGTGATCCCTTTGAAGAGCATGGAAAAATCAAAACCATCAATGATTTCTGCCTTGCAATTCAAGCGGGGTCTCAAGTCTGGTGATAGCTATGTTGCTACCATAAGGGAACTGAGCGAGGGGAAGACGTAGCAGCACCTACCCCTGCCTTGCCACCCTCCATTTAAGGTGTCCTTGCCAAGTTCAAGGACGTGATGCCTCCCGAATTACACAAGAAGCTGCCTCCAAGACGAAATGTGGATCACCACATTGAGTTGGAAGTTGGTGCTAAACCTCCTGCCATGGCCCCTTATCGCATGGCACCCCCAGAGCTTGAGGAATTGAGGAAGCAGCTCCAAGATTGATAGAATCGGGCTTCATTCGTCATCAAAAGCCCCTTTCGGTTGCTCCAGTCCTCCTTTCAAAAGAGAAAGGATGGTTCGCTACGGATGTGCATTGACTATCGAGCCTTAAATAAGGTAACTATCAAAAAAAATATCCGATACCCTTGATAGCTGACCTTTTGACCAACTAGGAAAGGCGAGTACTTCACCAAGCTAGACTTCGATCGGCTACTACCAAGTCCGTATGTCCAAGGTGATGAACCGAAGACCGCCTGTGTGACGCGCTACAGAGCTTTCATCTAGTCATGCCCTTCGGTCTCACCAATGCACCTGCTACCTTTTGCAGCCTCATGAACAAGGTACTGCATCCCTTCCTTGACAAATTTGTAGTGGTTTACTTGGATGATATTGTCGTATACAGCAACACTCTTGAGGAGCATGTTGATCATCTCAAACAAGTCTTCCAAGTTCTCCGAGAAAATGATCTTTACGTCAAGAGGGAGAAGTGCTCGTTTTCTAAGCAAGAGGTAGACTTCCTTGGCCACAAGATCAAGGATGGAAGGTTGATGATGGATTCGGCAAAGGTGCAAGCCATCCAAGCATGAGAGCCACCAACTAAAGTCCCAGAATTGTGATCTTTCCTGGGACTTGTCAACTACTACCGTC
Organism: Kandelia obovata; assembly: GCA_021464305.1. NCBI lineage: Eukaryota > Viridiplantae > Streptophyta > Magnoliopsida > Malpighiales > Rhizophoraceae > Kandelia > Kandelia obovata. Next base: position 607,694 of record CM038472.1, read on the forward strand.
GGTTCATTGAGGGATATTCTGCCGTAGCTGCACCCTTAACCGACTTGCTGAAGAAAGACAACACTTGGCATTGGTCGACAGAATGTCAAGCTTCCTTTGAGAGATTGAAGCAGGCAATCTCCAAAGAACCTGTTGTCGTGTTGCCGGACTACGAAAAATCTTTTGAAGTCCACACTGATGCGTCTGAATTTGCCATGAGGGGAGTCTTGATGCAAGATGGGCATCCCATTGCCTACGAAAGTCGCAAGTTAAACAACACGGAGAGACGGTACACCATCCAGGATAAGGAGATGACCGTCATCATCCACTGCTTGCGCATCTGGAGACACTATCTACTTGGAAGTAAGTTTGTGGTAATGACTGACAACATTGCTACAAGTTATTTCCAAACACAGAAGAAACTCAGCCCGAAGCAAGCTCGTTGGCAAGATTTCTTGGCAGAATTCGACTACACATTGCGGTACAAGCCAGGGCAAGCCAATGTTGTTGCGGATGCGCTGAGCCGAAAGGCGGGACTAGCTGCCATGACCACTAGTTCGCCAAAGAGCAACTTCCTTGATCAGATCAAGGAGGGCATGATGCAGGATGCTTTGGCAAAGAGCCTGTTGAAGTTGGCTAGTGAGGGGAAGACTCGTCGATTTTGGTTGGACGAAGGAGTCCTGACAACCGTGGGCAACCGAGTCTTTGTGCCGAAGTGGGGAAACCTACGGAAGGAAATCCTCAGGATGCCCATGATTCTTATGGGCTGGGAACACCAGGTATGCACGAACCCTTGCACTTGTCCAACAACATTATTACTGGCCGCAAATGCATGCAGATGTTGAGGCCTACGTTCGAACTTGCCTTGTTTGCCAACAAGACAAGGGTAGATTCAGCTGGTCTATTGGAGCCGTTACCATTGCCGAAAGACTTGGGAAAGTGTCTCAATGGACTTCATCGTTGCCTTACCTAAGTCTGATGGGTTTGGAAGCATCATGGTGGTTGTTGATCGGTTTAGCAAGTATGGTACCTTCATTCCAACCTCTGCTGACTGCAAGGTGGATTGAGGCCGCTCGCTTGTTCTTCAAGAACGTGGTGAAGTTATGGGGCGTTCCTAAAAGTCATCAGTGATAGGGACCTCGCTTCACAGGTAAGTTCTGGCGCGAGTTATTCAAACTACTTGGAACTGATCTAAACTTCTCTACAAGCTTTCATCCACAGAGTGGACGGGCAAACAGAGCGTGTGAAATGCCTTGCTGGAGCAATACCTAAGGCACTATGTTAGTGCCCATCAAAGAGATTGGGCGAGTTACTCGACATTGCCCAATTCTCCTACAATTTGCAAAGGAATGAGGTAACCAGCAAGAGTCCGTTCGAGGTTGTTATGGGACAAACAACCCTTAATCCGAATGCAATTGTCTTCTTCTTATACGGGGAACAATCCTTCTGCATACAAGTTTGCAAAGGAATGGCATGAGGAGGCGGACATCACAAGGGCTTGCCTTGACAAAGCGGCCAAGCGGATGAAGAAATGGGCTGATCGAAAGCGACGCCCAAAAAGAGTATATGGGAGGGAGACTTGGTAATGGTAAAGTTGTTGCCCAACCAATTCAAGTCTCTGCGCAAAGTTCACAAGGGCTTGGTGAGGAGATATGAAGGGTCATTTCCTATCCTCAAGCGTGTTAGGGAAGGCAGCCTATCAACTCCAACTCCCATCCAAACTCAAGATCCACAATGTCTTCCATGTAAGTCTTTTAAAGCCTTTTCATGGGGACGATGAGGATCTAGTCAAAGTGAGTCCAAGCGCGCACCAACTGCTGTGGTCACCAAGTTCGACAAGGAGGTGGAAAGCATCCTTGCTGATCGAGTGATCCGGGAGAAGGGGAGTTCCTAACTACACTGAGTACTTGGTCAAGTGGAAAGATTTGTCGGACGAAGAGGTTAGTTGGGAACGAGAGGACCTGCTTTGGCAGTTTGAGGATTTCATCCACCGCTACAAAGGATGAAAACGCGACGAGGACGTCGCGAAAATAAGTGGGGGAGGGTGTCACGGGCTGATTCAAGTATACTGTCAGCCCGCTTGTTGCATGCTAGCCCAATTGGTGCCCCAACCCAAGGCAAGGAGAATTCTAGAAGAATGCTTAGGTGTCCCTCTCTAGAATGCCTCCATTGTAAGTATCTAGATATTATCCTTAGAATTCTCTAGAACAAATGATTGTAGCCACACATTGAGGAGGGGAAGCAACTATAAATACCCTCATTCCTCCCATTTGTAAACACACCTCTACACCTCTCAATAGCAAAGTTCTCTACATTGGTATACTTGTGCCTACTATCCTTCTCTCTATCTCAAAGCCTCTCACTTTCTCTCTCTCTTGAGTTGGTTGTAACTCTCTTCAAGGCTTACTTAGCATCTTCTCTCGCAAGATTGTCTAAGTGTCGCGCGGGTTAGCACGTCTAAAGCACGTCCAAAGCCTAACTCCGTGACAGTAAGCTCTTTATCTCTAAATTCTACGGCTAGTTCCAACAGGGGTAGTTAATTACAATTGGGACGTAACTGTATTTCGAGTCATTTGGCGGTTGCAAAATGTTCTTTAATTCCTTTTAGTGATGTACTTTCACCTGGATGTTATTTATCACAACTTAGGAGTGGACAAGATGAGTCAAATCCCCCTAAAGTGTATGCAATTTGTTGACGATGATGACAATTGGCTGATTAGCGAGAGAGAGAGAGAGAGAGAGAGAGAGAAGGGCAAAAAGCGCAAAAGAAGACAAAGAAAACAAAAAACAAACACTACAAACAGAAGAAGTGGACAACATGTTTCCATCAAATAAGGAACATTTAACAGAGATCAAACTCAGAGCGGACGTAATTGCTAGTAGGGTAATCACTTTGCTGCATGCACCATATGATTGTGTGGCACAGCCAAAAATTTATCTCAGCGGGGCCAAAAATAGGCGCATACTCATGTTCGTCAATTAGTATATTTTTAAACATTAATTATCAAAATTTAAACTTAATCAATTAATTATCATTATCGTTAGACTTGACATAATTTAATTATTAAATTAATCCTTATGCATTATTAATCATTTTGAATCATTACTTTTACTTATGAATAATCATATTACTACAGTATATCAAAATCATCCTTTCATTTCTTAAAAGAAGTTTAAGAGAAATTTTAATAAATTTTTTATTATAGTATATTTGAGAAATGTCTATAATGCTAGATTAATTAGAAAAAAATTATTTATTATTTTGCTTAGAAAGTATTTTATTAGTAAAAAAATTTATTGTATATTAAGAGAATAATCAATATAACTTATTAACTGTAATAATTTATTTATATAAATAAAAATTATTTTTAAAAATAATATTACATATATTTTATACACGATATTTTTTTATTAATTTATATTTTATTATAGTAATATATAATTTTATTAATTATTTTTAATAACTTTTATATATATAATGATATAAGAAAAACAAATGTTCATTTAAAGTTAGAAAAAAATTCTATAATGAATGTAATGAAAACTAAGTAGTCTATATAAACCTAAAAATATAATAATGTATCAACTAAAAAATAGAAACTATATCATAGCAAAATAAATAAATTAAAGAAATACATGCATTGTTAAAGTATTTTTAAGATTAAGTGTTATATAAGTATAATTTCTTACTATCATCGTATTTATATATATATATATATATATATTAAAATATAAATAAAGTACTATCAATTTAAAGAGAAAGTCAAAATAGAAAATTTGAAAGAAAAATATAAAAGTACAATGCTATTATTATTTTTGTGTTGGACAGTGGATTCAACCAAAAAAATAAAAAACAAAAACAACAAAACTTTGTTTCAAAATCTTAAAAAAATAATAGAATAAAAGATAACATAAGAAATTATATGTTCATTTATGAAAAAGATACCTGAATCTATAAAATTTTTGGGTACAATATCCAATAAAAAGTCTCCCTTTTTTATTTGTAATTTTTGGGATTGACAGGGGACAAACAATATTTTCTAGTGGGGGGAAAATGACTTTTAATGAGAATAATTCTAAAAATTTAATACCAAATTTATTTTTACATATACTTCGCTGGAAGCAATTACTCTATTCATACGTACGTGGTTGGCACGCTGAAAGTAACTACATTTAAAATAGTATCTCGTATCTGGGAAAGTAATCCAAGCTTTTATCATTTACTTGTGCATGAAGTACTATTTTTGTCTCGTTTACTTTAATTACAACGAATTGGATTAGACATGTTTTATTCTATTATAGCTATTTGTTAGCTTAAATCAATTTGGCAATGCTATGAGATCAAATGATGTGAAAAGAGATACTGTAAACATAGTGCCAAGGTATCGTCACTCAAAGTTAGCAAGTTGTTTGATAATAGCAGTAAAAACATTACGACAAAAATCTAATAAAATTATGAATATTTAGTAAAATTGATGTTAAAATAATTATTAATATATAAAATGATTGTTCCTAGATGCAAAACTGAGTGATAGAATTACATAAATGCTTAATTTCAAGTCTAAAATTTAATGTCTAATCTTTACAAATAATATAAAAATGTATAAAATAGCTACAAAGATCACGATAATAGTTTATTTTATTTCTAACAATTATAAATACTGATTTCATATTTCAAATTATGTAGTTAATATTGGGTCAACTTATGATAACTTAAAATATTCAATTTCTTTGAACATAATATTAACTTTGATTGAGAATAATTAAAGTAATTTACCTTAAATAACAATTAATTTAGGAAAGAAAACATAAAGAGTGTATATTTTACCCATTACATATCAAAGAGTATACTATTTAAAATAAAAATAGACGCCCAAAAGAAAGACAAAATGAAAAAGGAAAGAAATTATAATTCATTAAGCAAGAAGCACTTTGCTCCTACAAAGTAATTATCTTTATTATTCTATTATTATTGAAGATTCCATTTTATAAAATTCTTTTAATATCAAGAAAAGCATTATATGACATAATATTAAGATATTGATCAAATACCTTAAAAGTTTTTGGATGGCATGTAGATTAGAATATGATAGAAAACATTTCAAATTTAACAAAAATGAGTTGGAAATAATTTAGTGAAAAATTAATAAATATATATATAAATACATAAGAGATGGAGGATGAAATTTGAGAATATCATTTTGCTTTTTTATCCCATGACACTTTGTGATATAATCTTAAGTCAAAATAGTTATTGCAATTTGAAAAAGAGGGCCATTACTAAAATGTAGCTAAAAGTTGCTTTCTAAGAACAAGTGATGTGATAATGATGTCATTTGCATTAAAATTGTATATGTATATGGGTGAATACAAATTTACCAAAAATCAAATTTCATATTAAATTTTCAAAAAATAAAAATGCAATTTTTGAAGAAAATCACATTTATTGGGAATAAGATACTTAATTTAATGAAGTTATTTGTTAAGAGACTTGTAATTGATGACTAAACGAGGATCCCTTGTTTAATTTCAAAATTTTTGTTGACATCAAAGGTTGCACATGACTAAGGGGAGTGAGATTTTGAAATGAGATTTTTTATTCTAGGTCTTTTATTTCATTCTTGTAATGTTGTTCCAACTTTGCATTCATCTAAATTTTATGGGGATTTGACATTCATCAAAATCAAGTTCACATGGTAGATCTATCATATATTGTTTTATTTTCCAAAATGCATTTAGAATGTTAGAACAACATTCTTTATGTAAAAGATTTTGGAATTCAAAAATCTTGTGTTGAATAGAGGAATTTTGTAACAGATTTTGAATTCTTTGAAGAGAAATGTCTTTATGTAAAATAGAAAATTGAAATTGTTTTGTATAAATGAGGTTATTTATCTTATTTTCATTAATAGAATAAGTTTTTATGAAGTTAAAATTTTTAGTTTTGAGCTTTTCAATAAAGAGAAAAATAAATTTGTAAGATTTGATTTTGAAAGATATATCATCATTATTGATAGAATAAGGCATGATAAAATTAATGAATGTTGTTCTTAAATGACGACATAATGAATATTTTTAACAACAAGAAAAAATATTTTGATTTGAAAATTTTGATTTTGAATAAAAGTAGTAGTTTTGCTGTTAATTAGGAGTTTTGAAGAATTTGTAGTAAAAAGTCTTTTTTTTATGTCTGTTTTAAATTGTTTTTTGGAATAATGTCATATTTAATGCAATTTAAATCAACATCTATGTCAAACAAAGCAATAACATCAATTTGAAAATTATTTGAAACATCAAGAGCAACTTTTATCAGGTTTTGAGGAGTTTGTCCGGGTATTCTTTTTTTTTTTTTCGAGAGAGATCACTAATATGTTTGACAATATCAATAAAAAGTTATTGGCCTTTTAAAAGTACATTGATTTGTTTGACTCAAATATTCCTCATAAGAGGTTATGTCCATCTAGGTTATTAGGGGAACATTTTTAAAGGAGCATTTTGAAGAGATAGCTTTAGACTTAGAAGTTTGAAGGAGGACTTTAAGCTTTACAAGGACTTTTGGTTCTAACTAAAGTTCTTAAACTTTTCTATTAAGTTTGTAATATTTGAATAAATGACCTTTTTTTCCACATCTATAGCAGGTAATGTCTTTTAGGAGTATTTTTGGGTAATTTTTAAAAAAGAGGTTTTCTTTTGAGTTCTTTTGAGCTTTTGATAAAAGGGAGTTTTGTTGGGATCTCTATAAGGTTTTGATTTTTACAAGAAGGGCTTTTTGGGTTTTGAAAAAGAAGACTTTGAATTAAAAAGACCCAAATTGAAAAATTGGCAAAAAGTATCTATTTTAAAGCGAGATTTCTTAATTTCTACTTCAAATGCTTTTGTAATTTGTGACTTGACATATTTTGAATCCTTCTTTTTGGGCATAACTAACAAACTCTTCATAGGTTAGATGAAAGAATGGAATAGAATTTCCATACACATTCCTCAAAGAATTCTTGATTCCATAAAGGCTAACTAAAATCTTCTTTAAACATAATTTTGGTGAAAAACATGCTTTTTTAATTTTAGAAATCACTAAGATTCTTGTATCTAAAATTGTTGAGAAGCTTAGTATTTTTGTCTTTAAGATGTGAAGGATCTTTAATGATATGAAAAGAAATGGCAAGGATGAGGCATGTGATTACATCCTTTTAACAAATTCCAACTCCAAAGGTTCTTAGGAAGTCTTAACTATGTATTTAGACTTCATCCCAAATGTTAATAAATTAGAAAAGCCCCTCCATGATAGACTTAAGAAAAATTATATTCCTTAGACTTCCATACATACTGCTATTGTTTAACAAATAAAATCCTAAGTAACAAAAATTCCTTGTTTTCATATTGTTAATCCATCACTTCCCAAAATTGTAGAAACAAATGCCTCTGATTTAAGATACAATGGCATACTCAAACAATTTTAAGACGATAGTGAGACAATTGTTCAATTCACTTTTGCTAAACTAAATTCCAATGAAATGAAGAGAAATGGTAAGGATGAGGCATATGACCTTATCCTTTATGATATTCTCAAGGCTTTCAAGAATAGGTATATTTTCTTCTATAGTTTTGATGGCTTGAAGGATTTGACTTTTGAGATTTAGTGAGATGGTAATCCAACCAATCTTTGAACTGATTTGAAAATCTTATAGTCAGGTTTTGAATTTTGTAAGTGTTGGCTAATATAATCATTTGTCAAAGGAGATTAAGGATATTATATTCATACATACCATCAATGTTTCATTTACAAATACAGAAAGCATTGAACCAATATTGGGTTAAGACATTAAACTTGTTTCAGATATCTAAATCTAGAGTAATGAGTTTGAAAATAAGTTTGGGCCAGTTTATACGGTTAAGGATTGAAGTTACTGTTTTGAATGCTTCTTTTTCAGAAGTTTGGTTTTGTACTTGGTCCAAGGTACTTAAGGTTTTTAAGGAAGAATGATCTAGTTTGGAGAGTTAGGCTTTAATGGTATTAAGAAATTCTTTGTCATCTGGTTGGGATACTTTTGTGGATTTTATGATTTAATAAAGTTTAAATACTATAATCTTAATGAAAATTTAAGAAGGATGAATCTAATGAGACTTTACCTCAGTTTTTTGGAGATGAATTTTTATTATAGTAAGTTAGGTTCCTAAATAATGTAAGTGAGCATTTAAAAATTTATTATGTTGAATAATCATTTTTGAAAGCCTTTTGGGATCATTAAAATATAGAAAAATTTTATAAGGGGCTAATTCTACAATATTCTATTGATGAGAAAGCTTTAATTGTCGTAAAGAAGGATGTTCTACTTTAATGACATGATCATTTAAAGTAGTCCATTCCTTTGACTTGTTTCTAAATACAATAGGACGTGCAGTTTTTAAAAAAGGATAATTAATTTTGTGTTAGAAAGTATAGATTTCAAACCATTCAAAAAATAAAATATTTCTTTTATTGGTCAATGAAATTTTAGAATTAGTTTTGAATTTGCTTTTGATTTTCTAAAAAAATTTTGAAAAACCAAAGTCTTTTTTTTTTTTTTGAGTTGTAATTTACATAAAGATCATTATGCAAATATACTTTGTCAACCTGAAAATCTTTTTTTAAAACATGTAATTCATGAGAAATATTTTCAATGATAACTAATACTGGTGAAGTTGAGGGTGCAGGATTTGTATAAATAATGAGGTACTTGGGAGATCAAAAGTGAATAATCTTTATAATTGGATTTTTAAATGATTTATGTTTTGGAACTTTGTGAAGGGATTTGGGTTAGTATTTGAAAGGTTTTGAAAATTTATGGTAAAAGATGTAGAAGCTGGTTCAAAAAATCAAGAATTGGTCGATCTTTTGTTGAAAGTTAAAACAATTTTCCATTTTGGTATTATTAAACATTTATGAGTTTAGTGTTTGACTCAATTTGTGTTAAGGGTTGGGGTTAAATGCCTCCTTCAATAATCCATTCTTTTGGAAGAGTTACATCTTTCCATTGAATTGCTCTTGGGGTAACTGAATGTGATCGGGTAAGGTTTCTTTGAAGAAAAAAGGTCTCACCCTTTTTTGATTGAAAACAATACTTTGTAGCAACTGCAAAAATCAATGCTTTGTAATAAATTTTGAAAATCAAAACTACTAGAATTAATCCTTTCAACATTTTGTAATTGTGGGTTTTGATTTGCAAAACAAAGTTTTGTAAAATATTTTTGTCATTTAAAGAAATTGTAAAATTTGGGTAATAGCTAAAAGAAATCAGTTTGTTTTAAAAGCTTTATTCAACTATACTTAACAGTGAATTATGAAAATTTGTGAATCTAACATCCCTAAGCACTGTAAGTTTGGAAGTATTTAAACTTTTGTTTGTGAGAGGCTTAATTCTTAATTATACCAACTTTATATGGATGTATTTATAATACCTATGTGTGTGATTTTGCAAAAACTTTTGGAAAGAAGATGAATAGTTTTAAAAAGTTTTGAAATTTAAATATCTCTTTCTTTAGTTTTTGTTATAAAATCAATTTTGAAAAGATGGAGTTTTCAAAGAATTCCAAAGAATTATGGAAATATTGAGTTATGAAAATTTGTAAATTTGATCTTTTTAAATTCTAGGTATTTCCTAGTCATCAATCCCTTTTATGAGATCTTCCAAAGTAATTTCTTCACTATTAACCTTATAGGGTTTAAAAGAAGAGAAAGAAGAAGAACAAGAGGTAGTAAAATACAAAATTAAATTCGTAACTTTAAGTTACTGAATAAATAATTCCTACAATCCAAAGAATTCGAGAAGGTCAACAATTCCCTAAATGTCTTAAATGGAATAAAGACCAATCAATCCACAGGAAAATAACTCAAAATCAAGATATACATAATTTATAACAAAATGGCTCTGATACCAATCTTGGCATAAAATAATTTTGCAAAAAATATAAATAAAACAACTATTATAAAATAAGAATTATAGTACGTGACATTATTAAATCAAAAATTTTTTTAGCACAAGTGCTTTAAGTGAGAGATTACTAGTTTTCAACCAATATATTGTAATTGTTACAAAAGAGTTTTGTGAAAGAAATAGAAAAGTATAGTATATAAAACTTATAAAAGATAACACAGGAAAAAAGGAGATGTTACAATAAAAATATTCTATAGAGGTTGTTTATAAGGATCAATAAGAATTTTTCATTCTACATTCTTTCATTCTCTTGCTCTTTATTTATATCTTGAAAAATTCTTCAAGCTTAAGAGTCATTGAATTTTACTAAAAGTTATTTTGTTATTTAGTGTAGCTAGTAGGTAACGTTAGTAGTCATGAGAAGTTACCTGCACCAAAAGTTACTTCACTTTTTGTAAAATGGAGTTGACAATCACAAAGAACTATTTGCACTGAAGGTTACTTTGTGTTTTTGTGAAAGGGAGCTGACAATCACTTTTCCTTTTTGGAAATTTTGTGATGATTAGGTTGTTGGTTAGGATTGCTATTAGGCTTGACTTGAAGAAGATTGAGACTAGAATAATTATTGTATAATTGCAAAATATTCATTCTTTAGTTTGGGCTTTTGTAAAGAGGGAATTTGCATGTGATTTTTAGGCTAAAAATATGGTGTTTGTGGGTTTGGTACCAAAAGGGTTTTAAAATTAAGGTTAGTCCTTTTAGAGCAAAATTTTTACGATGTAATTGTTCAAGTTTTCTAGAATACTTAAATACACCTCATCATTTAACCTTTAATTTTCTAGTGATGCTTAAAAAACTATTTATATTTTGGTATTCAAAGTACCAAGTTAAAACCCAAGGTATAAAAAATTTTGTGTAGAAAAAAAGGATAGGGAAAAACCTTCTTTTTCTTCATTTGTATAAACATACTTTGTTTAAAATAGTTAATATCCCTTATTTACTTCTGTAGTATATAATAAACTCTATTATTTCAAGTATAGTTATATAATAAGGTTGGACTTTTGTAATGATGCGAAAAACCCCAAGGGAACCAACGTACACAAGGAATCAAAGATGAACCAGGAAAGCTAAATCAGAGTTGAATAACACAAACCCCTGTCTCTTATACACATCTAGATGTGTATAAGAGACAGCATAGGTACAACGTCACATAAAATTTCATCGTGGTACCTTCCGATAGAAAATGATATAAGAACTTGCTTATTCACCTTGACTTCACCATTCTCATTCAACCACTGAAGTTTATATGGCCTAGGATGCTTCATAGTATGTAAATTCAGTTTCTCAACCATAGTTTTACTAGCAACATTAGTACAACTCCCACCATCAATAATCATACTACATACCTTATCCCTGTCTCTTATACACATCTAGATGTGTATAAGAGACAGCCACAAGAAGAAGTACCTCTTGATAAGTTCTTTAGTTCTCAAAAGAACTGAGTGAGAAAACCCTTAATTTCTATTTCACTCAAAGTTGTATATCCTTCAAAGCTTACAAGGGGTGCCTATTTATAGGCAAAGATAGCAATTCTAAAGAGGAACAAATTCCTACTTAGGACAAATCCTTATTTTGAGAAATTTCTAACAATGAAAAAATTTCACAACAGAAAATACACTCTTGTTTAGGAGTGAGTGCTATTGCTTAATACGGGCCATCAAGTACTCCAATGATATTAATTAGGCCTCTACTCTTTGTCAAACTTGAACCCGCACCATTTGAAGCCTGGTGGGCCTAAATATCCTTAATCAGCCCATTTAGTGCTTCTTTAATTTTTTTGGCTCTAGCTCGTGTTATTGGGCCTTCTGGAATGTGAAAATAAGCCTCCTTTTATCAATTTCTTTTTCGGTTCACTCTCATTTTTAATCCTTAATTGATCCTCATAAGCTTGTTGAGGTGATAAGGGTACAAGAGTGACGGGTCTTTCATTCATTACAAAAGAGTATCGATTCTTGAAGCCGTCATGCATAACTCGTCTGTCAAATTGCCATGGTCTCCCTAGTAGAATATGACCCGCATGCATAGGTACAACGTCACATAAAATTTCATCGTGGTACCTTCCGATAGAAAATGATATAAGAACTTGCTTATTCACCTTGACTTCACCATTCTCATTCAACCACTGAAGTTTATATGGCCTAGGATGCTTCATAGTATGTAAATTCAGTTTCTCAACCATAGTTTTACTAGCAACATTAGTACAACTCCCACCATCAATAATCATACTACATACCTTATCCTTGATCAGACACCTTGTCTGAAAGATGTTATCTCGTTGCACCTCATTTTCTTCCTTTACTTGCACATTCAATGCTCGCCTTGTGACAAGAGCTACACCATTAACTGGATACTCCTCTCCATCACTTTCAGCCTTTGATGATGGCAAAGAATCATCATCTGATTCACTTTCAGTTTCCACATCTCCATTACTTCGCAAGATCATTGCACGCTTATTTGGACATTGAGATGCAATGTGACCCCTGCCCAAACATTTAAAACATTTAACATCTCTATTTCTACTTGCTTGAAGTTCGAAATTACCTGCCTCCTTGCTAGAACCCACAAGGTAGAAAATTGAAGGGTGAATGAGTTCAACCTTATTTAGAAACAGGCTCTGATACCAACTAATGCGGAAAACCCCAAGGGAACCAACGCACACAAGGAATCAAAGATGAACCAGGAAAGCTAAATCATAGTTAAATAACACAAACCCTAGACCCTGTCTCTTATACACATCTAGATGTGTATAAGAGACAGATCTTAATTAGGCCTCTACTCTTTGTCAAACTTGAATTCGCACCATTTGAAGCCTGGTGGGCATGAATATCCTTAATCAGCCCATTTAGTGCTTCTTTAATTATTTTGGCTCTAGCTCGTGTTATTGGGCTTTCTGGAATGTGAAATGGACCTTTTGCATCCATTGGAGCCTTCCAGCCATCATCTCTACGATTCACATCATTAGCTTGTGTTATTAGACCTCTTGTATCCATTGAAGCTTTCCAGTCATCATCGTTATGGTTTTCATCATGTAAGATCATTCAACTTATAATATCATTTAATGAGAAAGGCTTTTTAGATAATAAAAAAAGGATTTTGATCATAAAATCCTTGTTTTATTGGTAAAATATTTTAAAAATTAGGTTTAACTATATAAGTTAAAGCCTGTTTAGGTGTGTGTGTTTGTGCCAAAATATTTTAAGGAATATTAGTTTGAGGGTTTTATAGGAAAACTTATCTCATTTTGTGAAATTAAGGTTAAAAGTTTACCTTAAACAATTTGTTAGATTGTGGTAACTCTTTAGTGTGTTGTGAGTAAGTTTGGAACATTGGATAGACTTTCTATCCATTTATGGACTTGTAGTTGCTTTTGGGAATTCAAAGAGAATTAGGAAGATTGTACTTCTTCATCGGCTGTGATTAACTCAGCTCATGATTTTATGAGTTTGTAAAGGTTATTTAGGTATGTGTTATTGGTTTGGGTTTTTGGAGTGGTTTTTAGATTTTCTGTATGAGAGTTTTTCCTTTATCTTTAGATTTTTTAGGCATCATAAAGTTTATTCAAAAATTCTCTGATTAGAGCTTTAAATCATACTTTATTTATAAAGTAAAGTTTTAACCCTTGCCTTTTCCAAAATACTTATAATTTTGGGATTTGAAAGCTTTGTCCCCTTTGGGTGATGTACACTCTTTGTAGTTTTTTTATATCCACTTTTCTTCTTTTTGTTAATAAAATAATAACTGATTATTAAAGTATTAAAAAATCATGTTTTTTTTATGTGTTGCAAACTATGGATAATTACTTTATGATCATAAAACTCATCAAATTATTTTTCAATTAATTATAATAACCTATAAAATTGATACTTGATAGTAAATAAGCAATTCTTGTTGTCTTGTAACTTCTTCTTAAGTTCCTTAAGAATCTTTTGAATTTATTTATTTATTTATTTATTATGTTGAAATGATTCCTCATCACTTTTACTTCATGTACTTAAGTTTTCAAAAATATTTAGAAGGTGTTAAGTTATCTAATTATAAGCTTGACCAAATATATATCATGAGTTAGTCTTGTTTAGCTTAGCCTTTATTGCCTTTCATTTCATTTTATACTCAAACCTTGACTCTTTATTCTCCAAGCTTCATAATTTAACCTTTAATAAACACTATTGAGTTTAGAAGTCTTCATTCTTATTGTTGAGTTGATTATGATTATGTTTTCTAATCTTCATTCCATAAGTCCTTTTAATGTTCATGAATATGTTATACATACATTGCTTCCTTTTCTATTTTGTAGAATTTAATCTTTGCACTAATCATACTTAAATATAAGAAAACAATATTTTGTTATCATTAAAACTAAATATCAAATCTTAGGGTCTTAATAAAATGTCCAATCAAAGTATTATTATTAATATTTAATGGTTAAATATAACCTTTGGTACATTTTTGGTTGATTAGATGTGGCTCATTACCTCCTTAATGCCCTTATGTTTTTGATTATGTGTTAATTATTGCTTTTAGGTCTTAATGACTACAAACCGATTTGTTTGATAACCAAAAACATCATATGACTCTTTATATAAACATAGTGAAGACTAAAGAGACATGTCAACTTATCAAATTGCTCTTACATTTTTCTTTTTTGAGGTAGTAGTCACAATGCTCATCCTTTATATTCCTTATTTTCGTATCTAGGATAAAGTCCAAGTTTATTTTTCTACTCACAGAACTTGAAAAATAACAATGCTTAAGTAAATTGACTGAAAGACACATGATAGTCTTGTAAAGGTGGCTTGTCAAAGACTAAAAATGGAGGAAATTAATGTTTCCTTCACTATAAAGTGTTGATTCTAGTTGGCATAATGTTTGCTAATAAAAGATTAACCTTTGGATTTCCCTTATATCTTTCTTATATGATATACCATCATCGACTAAACAAAATACTTTTGTCACCAGAAGGATCAACCTATTTTGTATTAGGTGTAAATTCTCAATTGATCATAATTTCTTCCTTTTTAATTAATAGGTTAGCTCACAAATTTCCAACAAAGTCGTCATTCATGTATATTGCTAAAAATAATCTTTTGGAATCAAACTTATAGGATATAATGAAATTAACCACTTTGACAATAATAATTTAAATAAGAGATTGGTTATTTGAGACAATATCGATTACCCTGTCTATGAGAATGACCCACATTTAAGAATGTGAACAAAAATATTAATCATGAATTAGATTCTGCTCAACATGTTAAGATTGAAAAGGTTTGATCAAAACAGAAGAGAAATATTTGGAATTACATCTTAGATGGAGGCCAATATAAGGATTCACGCACACTTTAGGTTTTGATGTACAAATGAATCAAAACACTCTTCATTAAAATTTAGAATTTTTGCAGAGTCATAGACATCAAAATCTCCTTAAGGTGATCATAAGTAAGGCATCAAATGTAAAGCGAAGAAAATAGGATTTTAATCATAGGGATGCTTATAGCTTAAGCTCTCAAGCATGTAAGGTAAAATAGAAACTTAACTTGTAAGGAGGCCAACAGGATGTGCTATCAAAGGTGTAAGGTAAAATCTATATATAGCTTGTAAGGAGACCCATAAAATGAGCTTATGATTAATCATGATATAAACATATATTCAAGAAAGAATTACCTTGCATAGAAAGCTAGGGTACTATTAAACCATATATACAGATAAATGGTAAAGTTAAAATCATAAAAAAATATACAATAAATAAATAAATATAAATCATGTTATTTATAAGCTTGGAGCTCATATATAGAATATGATCCCTAATCTCATTAATCACCTAATTTCCATTAAATTTTTAATTTTTTTTTTGTATTTTCCTTTCATTTTTCTCTCTAACATCTTTGATGTAATCTTAGGCTATTTTTTTAACATTTTTCTCATATAAAGAATTTATCTTAGATGCACTCCTTTATACTAAGTTGGACTAATCAAATGTTTAATTATACTTTTATGACTAATTCTTAATCATTGGTTGTCACCTTAAAGTATTTACACTTTAGGTTGATTAAATGTGGCAATTATCAACTTTGGGCCTTCATGTATACAAAATAATTTGAGTAGTAACATAATTGTCATGATGGAAAACATAAGTCATTAAAGTATACATTAAAGTAACTAAATAGGCTTCATAAACTTACATTATTTGCAATTCTAAAATCTAAAATTATCGATTTAACAAATGACAAAAAAAAAATTGTAATTCACTTATGTTTGTAGATTAAAGGTAGAGGAGTAAAGACATAAGCGATGAATTTGAGTTTACTTTTATGTTATTGTATTTAGATCAAGTTAGTCTACCCATATTAGGTTGACTTACCTTAGCTTAAGAGAGTTGAAGGAATATACAACTTTTTACTATAAAAAAGTCTTCCAAGTAGTTAGCTAACACACAAAGTCAAATAGGTGATAGAAAGCCTTATAATGGGATGTTTTCCATTCTTCAAATAGGTTTAAGGTTTGAAGAGAAGATGACATGTACTTTAATAAAGAAAGGAACATAAAGACAAGAGATTAACTTACAATAGCATTGTCAATGATTAAGATGGTTGAAATTTGTGAACCTTAAAAAGTGAATACTAATAATCAAATTTTCAGGAAAAAACCTTGACTTTGCCTTCCTTTATTCATGATTATTACAATTTTAGTCATCCATGAGTAAAATTTGATTAATTAATTTAAGAAATAAATTTTATATGGTTAAATTGGAATAGGTTAAGGATTATGATTTTGTTTTGCACAGTGACTTATATGTTGTCACCAAAAATTATTTAATAATGAAGAAATGGTGACTAAATTTTAAGATTATATGATGTTATGATTTTATCTCCCTTAGCTCCTCATTAATTACTATAACTTTAAAATTTTATAAAGGTTAGGAAATAAAAAAAATCATATATTGAAAATACATAAAACTATTAAGAAAATGTTGAAGGGTAATTTTGCTTGCATTTGTATGAAGATTGATTTATCATTATCCTTAATAACTTGGTATAAACTAAGAGAAAAGGTGTAATATACAAAGACATCTACTTGTTTTGCTTTCAATATGGGAGATATATGCATAAAATAAGCTTATACCTAAAGGGTAAATAACATAATAGTAAGAAATAGCTAATAGGAGCAAACTTAAAGGAAAAAATGTTTGAATCAAGAAATGACATATAATGCTTATATAATGGGTGGAAAGGAAAGGATGAATAGGAGAACTAGACCATCCAAAGGTTTTAATGGAGGATAGTTTAGGAAATGACATTTTGGTAAAGAGGGGGTCTCATTTACAACATTGGGTAAAAAGATGATAATAAAGGCTATTGGCGAGAAGAGAGGAAAGATCAGTACTGTCCTACTTAAAATCCTAGCTAAGCCTAAAGATGATGACATAAAAATAGAGAGGAGAAACTTACCATTATTGGATAAACCCTTATAATAAGATAAAAAAAAAGTTAAGCTTAAATAAAATTTCAAGGAATAAGGTAGTGACAATGGTATATGCATAACTAAGTCTCTACAATGACTTTTAGGTGAGAATAACATTTAAGAACAATTGGCACTTATCAAGAATTGAAAGTTCATAACCTTAAAAGGACATACAAAGGCTATTAATGACAACAAACATTGAATGGCTAATAATGCATCATTATAAGAGACATTTGGAGGACCAAATGAGAGTAGTGGCTTGGACCTTAAATAGTTAGGTTGTCCATTGAATCTAGGCCTAGTATACCCTCATCAAATAAAATTGTCCAATGTGATGGTTATGGATTGCAAGATTACATATAAACCTAAACTAGGTCCAGTGTGACAAATAGATGAGTCCCCTATGTAATTAGATGGTGTTATTAGGTAGGGTCCTATAAGTGTTACAAAACTAGACCAACAACTTTGTTAACAAGGCTAGTCCTTTTTGTCTTTTATATATTTATTGTATGAATCATTTGATATGAAATCCATTTAGTGCATCAAGTGCAAAGTTCCTCAATATGTTAGAATATGCAAGACATCAGGGTTTTTAAGGGAAATGTCAAAAGAAGCCAAAGGCTTTACAGTGGCCTATGAGTGTTATGGAATAAAGAAAGTTTAAACCAAAAGTTCAAAGAAAAGAATGATTAGTTTATTCATGTCCTAACTAAAGTGTTTAATTACTCCTTATGATGCTCTACTGATATGCATGTAAATTCTTGTAGCAAAAGAAAGTGTCCATTATAAGAAACATTTAAAAGCTTTAATGAGACTATAGATCTCTAATGGCTTGTTATTAAGGACTTCAACTTAATCAAGCCCCTAAAAGAAAAAGTAAAAGGGGTTATACCAATATGTACAGATAGGGATCTTTTACTAATTGAATAAATGACATGGATCTTGTTGACTTCATTACATTTATTTTAAGTACATTTAAGTTAAGGTATTCTTATTTATTTTATAAGATGGATTGCACACTCTTCAATGCCCACTAAAGAATGACTTGGTTTAAGGTAAAGATGCACCATTTTTTAAAGATTAGTTTTGACTATAACCTTATGATGGTCAAATTTAATGATTCACAAATACAAGTAATGAAGAAGAGACCATTTAGATTTTATATTGTTTGGTTAATGTATAACTTTCAAGTCCTAGTCTAAGATATCAAAATAAGGAAATTGATTTATATACAAAATAATGGAACTATCTAAATGTAATAGGAATATTTTTGGTAATATCTTTACAAGAAAAAAAGTATTTACTATGCCATATTTAAGGCTACCAGATAATAATAAAATGAAAATTCTCACCCAAATTAGGGTTTTTGGAAGTAAGTTATTAAGGTAGTTGACATAATTGTTGAAGCATAAAGAGTTGTTATAGTTCATAAAAAGTAAAGCATGATAAATATTTAATAGTGATCATAATACAAAGTATTTTTATGTGACTATAATTATAAAGCTAAGAAAAAATAGAATTGAGGTGCTTAAATACAATAATAATAAGTGAGCTTATGATGACACAAACTAAAAAGGATGACTTATGAGTACTTTCAAAAATTGTATATTAAAGAAGGTAATAAGACAGGGAATTTTCTGTCTCTTAATAGGAATATATATATGTCTTCTAAATGCAAAGATGGATCAAACATTTTACATAAGAGGAGGTAAAACAAGTAGTGTTAACATGCACCTATTCAAGGCACCTAAAATTGATAAGTATCAAGCCTAGTTCTTCCAAATAATATGGAATTTATTCATAATTTAATTTCTTTTTGCACTCTAAAAATCTTTGAATGGTGCCTTAAACCCTATTAGAAATAAACGAGATTTCTTTAGTACTTATACACAAAAAGACTTGACTAAAAAGATTATTGATTCTAAACCAAATAGTCTTTGTAATGTCATATATAAAATTATCACCTAAGTGATTGTGTATAGGTTGAAAACTTTTCTCCTCAAGTAGGTGGCTCCCCCTTAATCAATTTTTATTTTATTTCACCAAATCTCTAATAATATTGTAGTGTTGTATGAGGTGTTACACTTAAAGGGAGCTTTCAATGAAAAAAAGGGATTTATGCTTCTCAAACTAGATCTTGAAAAAACCTATAATTAATTGAGTTGGGAGCAATTAGATTAACTTGATAATTGCTCAAATATCTTTGATGGCAATGAGAAATAAGTGAAATAAGGTAGCAACAGAGCCCTTTCAAATATTAAGAACCCTTAAGCAAAAGGATCTTATATCTTTTATTTGTTTGTCCTATGCATTGAGAGATTAGGACACGTGTTAAAGAAAAAGGTTTATAAGGACAACTAGAAACCTATATTCCTTTCTAAATGATGCACAAGTTTGTCACATCTTTTATTTGTAGATGATATGGTACTATGTGCTAAGATTAATTTTCGATAAATTTGAGTAGTGAAAAGGTGTTTGGATGGTTTTTGTGCTAGTGCTAGTCAAAAGGCTAGTTTTCGAAAATCAAATCTCTTAATGTCTTGTAACATAGCCTAGTGATAGGCCAAAACTTTGAGATCATAGATAAACATTCAATTAATAAATGATTTGGGTTATTTTTTTGGGTATGACTACTATTAATGACAAGTTATTTATTATATTATATAAAGATATTTTCAACAACATACAACAAAGACTAACGAGATGGAAGACATGATAACTTTCTTTTTTAGGGCATTTGACTTTGATCAAATTAATGTCTATGGAAATCTTAATATATACAATACAAACGATGGCTCCCTAACATTTATTTATGACTAGCTAAAGACGTACAATAGAGGGTTTTGTGGTGTAACCATAATTTGAAGTGCTATAGCTACTAAGCCAAGACATTGTTGAGGTCTCACAACCTAAATGATTGTTTATGTAGTGTTCTTATTCTTTCTTAAACTTTAAGCCTCCTTGTCCACTAAAAATAAAAAAGCAATAAAAAAAGTTTTTAAAACCAAATATGACTATTAATTAGTTGATAATTAGATCATGTGGTCCAATGGTTAGCTAGTCTTTTTATATGCATAATATGTTAGGAGAATTTGATTTTTAAAAATAAAAAACTAAAGAAAATTCTAATAAATTTAGAAAGTTCTTGATGGGAAGTACTATTTTGACTTTATGCATATATAGTAACTAAAAATTCTCAGTCTATGAAGAATAAAGAAAAAAATCATTAAAACAATTAATTATATTGAAAACTAAATAAGGTAATGTCAATAATCTAAATCAACTTTACAAATCATTGAAATATTATCTTACAATATAGTAAATAAATAAATATAAAACTCATTCAAAGTAAAAAGAAAGCTAAGTAAGGGAACCTAAAAAAGTTAAGTATCTTCATTGTGAAATGGTAATGAGGGGAAAGACAAATTTCCAAGTAAATTATACCAAAATCCATTAAAAAGAAGAAAAGACATTAAGTCAAACATAACTTTATTTCCATTCAAGTTGTCGTTGTCTAACTTTCCACCATTATTATAAACTATCTTTTTTTTAACATAACTTTCAAGTCAACTATCTCAAATTTCTAAACATACTTAACAATTTTTGCAATGATTTGATCTTCCTGATAGAAAATGGTGTTGATGATGATTTAACGAGTAAAATGAGGACTTTCAGTGGTGGCTATATGAGATAATTTGATAAGGAAATTGATTTTGTTGATTATAAAAGATAATACAACCATTTTAGAATATATTTTAAGGGAAACCTCTTAATACCATCCTGGAACTTTAATATTTAACTTTTACCTTATAATCCTCTTTTTCCCCACATCATTTTTTTAAGCTCTAACAAGCATCTCTAATGAAGAATTTTATTGTCATAATAAATAATCAATTCCTTCTGATTCCTTAATTTTCTCAAAATTCTAAATAAGAGGGGATGTCAAAAGAAGGGGAAAGAATGTTATGTTTCTATTAGAGGAAAAGATAAAAAATTTTAATTGTAGCTCTAGTTGAATCGATACCAATGGGGGATTAGTGTGGGTGAATGAAAATGGATTTTTAAACATATATGTATTTACAAAATATAAGGTAAATGATAGTTGGGCTAAGAGGAGTATATAAGATAGCTGGTCATCACAGATAAAAAATGATGGAAAAGGAAGAAGATTTTCAATGAGAGGTAAAGCAAAATTTTCACATATGACTTAATTATACACAGACATTAGTTACTATAAAACATTTCTAATTGTTTTGAAGATAGAGACCATGATGATTGGTTGGTGTTCTATGCCACAACTTGTTTATCGACGTGGAAGCGGATGAATAAATATGGAATTATAGGAAAAGAAAATATGTATTGCCCTTTAGAGTTATTATATAAATGGTAAGAAAATATGAACTATAGGTGTAATTAGAGTCCAATGGTGATGTTGTTGCAAACAAATAAATGCATCCAAGATCATGTGGATAAGATCTAATAGGTTGGTCTCCACCATTAAGAGATTGAATCAAAGTGGCCATTAATAAAGTACCTAGATGCAATTTAGGCTTTATGTATATTGAGGGAGTACTTCAAAATTTAAAAGAAAAATAGGTGGCAAGATTTGTTCATAATATATAGATTAGTATAATTCTTACAGTTGAGTTTTGGGGTATCATTCAAGGTTTAAAGCATGCTTGTGAATTTAAAATTAAGGGCTTCCACATGTTATGAAATCCACTAAGTGAAGTTATGTAACTATTAACCTAAGACATTGTTAGGATATATATATATATATATTAACATCAAAAAGAATTCTAATAAATATAAGAAGTTCTTCATAGGGAGTATTATTTCTTATATGCACTTATATAGTAACTCATAGTTTTTTGTTTGAAAAGAATATAATAAAAAAAGATTACATGAACAATTAATTATATTAAAAATTAAATAAGGTGATGTCAATCATCTAAATCAAATTAATATATCATTGAAATATCAAATTACTATAATGTAAATAACTAAATATAAAATGCATTTAGGGAAAAAAAAAAGTTAAGTGAGTAAAGCTAATAAAGAGTAAATATCTCTAATATGCAATAATATTAAAAGGAGAAACAAACTTTCAAGTAGATTATACTAAAATCCATAAATAAAATAAAAAAAATAGCAAATCTTAATAAAAGAGAAGTCTATGAGAAGTATCAAGTCAAACATACCCTTATTTCTATTCAAGTTACTATTGTTTGGTTTTTCATTATCATCACCTTTGCTCCTATTACCAATGTCATCACCTTTGCCTTGCATTTTCTTGTTATCACCCTTCCCTTATTATCTGCTATCACCTATTTTTTATTGTTGTTGTCATTTTTTTGCCACCCTTCATAATCCAAGACCTAGGCCATTTTTCTTCAATATAGCTTTCTAACCACATAGCTTCCTAGCATAAGTTCTTATTAATGATGATTTAAGGAGTAGATTAAGGACCATTAGTGGTTGTTATGTGTAACAATTGGTCGAAGAAGTTGGTCTTGCTAACGATAGAAGATAATATAGCCATTTTAGAGTGGGTCTTCAGGAAAGCCCCATAATATCCTCCTAAAACTTAAGATTTATCTTTTAGCTTTCAGTCTTTTCTTTCTCCATATTATTCTTATTGAGTTCTAATTAACAACTTTGATAAGAAATTTTTCCATAATAATAAGCAATCACTCCTTTTTGCATCCTTAATTCTCTTAAAAGAAGGATGTATTTGTGATTAGTGTGGGTGAGCTAAGAAAGGTTTCTAGACATATGTATTTATACAAAAAATGGATTGCTAATAATTAGGCTAAGAGGATAAGTGGGGACAAGATGGTTATCGCAAAAAGGAAAGAAGGGGAAAGGATAAGATAATTGGGTATTATAGAGAGGATGAATGGAGGAAGAAAGATGAAAGGAAAACAAGCTTTGATGAAAGGGAAAGCAAAAAATTTCACATGTCATTTAATTTAAATTTTCACTCTAGTTGAATTACAACCAATTAGTGATTAGTGTAAGTAAGAAAAAATTGGTTTCTAAACATAAATATCTATGTAAAAAAATAAGGTTGATGACAACTATGTAAAAGAAGCAAATAAGAAGGAAAGAACATTGCTAAGTTAAGAGTTATTATAAAAATTATAGTAAGATCACAAACCTACATCAATAATTCATATCCAATCTACTTTTATCACCTTTAATAGTCAATAACATAATAAATTATATATCATTATTTAAAGTTAACAACACTAATTTTGATCATTTCCTACAATGTACCTAAGATTGTCATAAATTAGATCATTCTCAATCACACAAAACTAACATCTTCATTAACATTATGAATTTCCATGTCAATTGACTCAAACTTATTAGTAGCTATATCAAGTAAATGAATTAAAAGTTAAGTAGATAATAAAAAGGTGTTGGGAAAAAATTAAAAACATAAATTGTTAATAAAAATTTACATGTTGTACTCAAATTCCTTACAATACATTATACTTTTTCTTCGTCTTTATCTCCATTTGATGCTTAATAAAATATATGCCCTATTATGAATATAAGTAATTTCCTTTTGTTGGAAGGATTTGATTTTCCTTCTTTGTTATCTCCTTATCATTGAAAGGTATGTTATCAAAAGAAAAAAAAAAAAAAAGGATATCAAAATGGACTTTGAGGCTGCACTTTTTTTTTTTTTTTTTTGCTTCTCTTTCTTTAAATTTCAAATTGTGCATAATAAATATCAAATCATTCAATTTTTGCTATTGCAAAAGATTTCTTCTTCTAGAATGAACCTAAATTAACTAATAACTAAAATTAAAATATAAAAAATGAAATAATGTAAATATTCAAAATGTCATGCAAGTTTATAAGAATATATCAAGTTTGATAGTTCTTCTTTATTATACCATTTTAAAATCCCTTTAACTATGTTTATAGCTTGAGAAGGTACATGTTAAGCTTAAAATTTGAATAACAAACCTTTTTAATTTAGGAAATTTATCTTCATAAGAATCCCTTTAAGCAATTGTATTTAATATTAACTAATGCTTAGATTAAAAGCTAAAATGATAATAATTTAAAAATTAAGTGCTAACATTCAAAAGAAATTACCTTGAATTTTTTATTCTTGTCATTATTGTCCATTCAATGTCAAATAAACCTTTTGTATTCTTAAAAGCATTAATTTGCAAATCTATTACAGTTCTTTCATTAGCATTAGAAACCATTCTTTTAATACAATGGTATAATCTTATTTTGACATTAACACTAGCTTTAAAATCAAGATTATATTGAAAATAGGGATTCAAATAATATGTACTGAGATGCAAATGTCTGTTCAACTAAAGCTCCCATCTATTATTAATGATATCCAACATAAAGATGTAATTGAGACAAAAACAAGTGAATGCCTTAAGATATATCAACAAATACATAACAAATTGCAATAAAAGCCTAACAACAATGCTTTTGTAATCACTAAGAAAAATTATAGTTGAAGTCTAGTAATGTAGTATAAAATGATTTCAACTCTTAAGGAAACAATGATTAAATTGAAGAGCATGTTGTGTTACTTTTTATTTGTAACAACCTTACATGTATACAAGTAAAAGACAATTTTTGTGTGTGAAACACAATGATAAATGGTTTATTTGAATTGATTTATCTTTTGAAAATTCCCTATGGTCATCAAAAAATAATCAAACTACAATTTTGTAATTAAACTAAAAGATCAGCCCATACTAGAATATCAATTAAACCAAAAACTAGAAGCTAAAGAACCAAATCAAAAAATTAAGAAAAATTACTATTCTTTTTTTTTTTCTTATAGTTAAACATTTTCCATGCTTTAAGAATGTAGAAATTTGATTAAACTATGTTTGAGTCCAAATTGAAAAGCTACAAGCCAATATACATTTAGTTATTTACCTTTTTTAGACATTGTTGAAATTAGCTTGAATTGTGGCCTTGACTTAATCCATTGCTTCATAAATGAATCTCATTAAAGGATTTGTATTTCCATCTGTCATGCAAAGAACTTTGAAAAAAGGAGAGGTAGGTTTCAAATATACAATAATAAGTGGCCAAAAGACACAACTATCTAAGCCAATTTCCTTTATCTTTTGTTCTTTCACACTTTTTATAAATTTGGTATACTTCCACTTATTGGAAGTAAACATATTGATAAGGGCTCATTTTTGCTCATCAAAACAACTTAAAGTCAAGTATGCAATAAAAAAATTGAGTAACAAAAAATATAATCAATTTTGTTTCTTTTAGTAAAATTATTCATCCAATTAAGAGGTAGAGTGCTTGAATAAAGGTACATCATAATCCTTCTACCTTTGTTAATAGTTACCTTATAAACATCAAAATTCTTGTCAAAATCCTGTCACATAAAATCTATGCAATGTGCAACATAGGGTATTCAAAATATCTTTATTTTTTTTGCCATCAAATACTCTTTAACTAACTTATATTTGGGGTATTATCTATCACAACTTACAAAACATTTTCTTTTCTAACCTTTTCTACAGCTTCATATAGCATTTTAAAAGTTTCCTTAATTGTTTTGGACATCTCAAAGGTGTCAATGAAGGGCTATTTACTAAGATATTACAAATTAAGCGTCTTTTCCTATTAGTTTAACCATCATAAATTATTATGCATCCTCTCTTTTTCCACTCTAATTTATATTCAACTAAATGTAAATTATTCTCTATTCCTTTATTTAGAAACTTTACCCTTATTTCATGATAAAAAAAAGGTGGTATAAGCTTAACATCAAATTTTTCAATCATATCAACCATGTGAGAAAACTTAGTGTTGTATACAGAATTGAAAGGTATAACACTAATGTAAAAGAATCAACAAAATTGTTGGCAAACATCTTGTAATTATTGCTTTTTGTAAAACTAATTGTTGGTTCCTTTCTTCTTTAAATAAGTAACAAAATCAAACATAGTCCTTTTTTTGTAGATTACTACCTATCTTCTTCTAAATTAGCATCTTCTTTAAAATCACCAAGTGCCCTTTTCTTAGCTTCTGCCTTTTATGATTACTACATAAAATACATGTTCAAAGATACTTGTAAAATTAAAAAAAAATTACAAAGTATACAAAAAATCTAATAAGATTATAAGTCAAAATCTTGTAAATATTAGGTCTTAATTGCATACAAAATTAATTTTTAAACTTTTTTAGTCTTTTACAACAGGTTATTGGGTTTAGGCTAAAATGAAGGAGATTTGATCAAAAAATAAAGTTGGCAACCAAACAGTTGACTCTTTTATTGCAGACATGGTATAGGAGAACCCTAAATGGTTATAACTTTATGGGAAAGGTACAATTCTACTTCTTTAAAAGGAAAGAATATTGTTGAGAATACTAGGAGAGTTTTATGCAATTCATCCAATAGAATATGAAAATTAAAGTGCGAAAGAAGTGAAACATAGGGTGCAAAAGAGATTGGAGGTTTAAAAACTGGCAATAGTGCAAGAAATATTCACTATAATTCTCTGAGGTTTACAATAACACAATCATGATCTGAACGTCAATACCAACATGTCAACTATATTTTTTCTAGGAGTTGGTTCGCCCTATAACTCTTTTACTAGCATTTTCAGTTTGGCGTTCGATATGGCATTATACCAAATTAGATCAAACCAGATAACCTCACATTCAATTTCTCCTCGCTTGATCATTGACAGTAAAATTCATCTAACTATAAATTGAACCACTCATAATCTATTTTGAAAACTGGGTGCTTTATAGCAAAAATGAAAATAAAATTTTTATTGAAAAAACAAATATTTAACACTATCCATCATTCTCGTTTCTCAAGCAATCAGTTTAAAGATCTTCTCAGTAATCGTTCATGTTTCAAAATGGGCTATGTTCCCGAATTCTGCATTTAAAGCCAACCTCTATGCACATGAAGAAGCTTATACCACTTTATGGTATTTAGTATCTGGGTGTATGCAAACTGCAAGTTTGAAAAGTTAGCTTTATTTCAGGGCTTCAACTGAGCATCTATGTGGTTAGAGCATCAGGAAGCGTGGTGGGTGCCCCAAGAACTTTGCCCCCAACATCTGGGAATGTTTCAAGATCTGGCAATGCACTGACTCTCCCATCTCTGCTGACTTGAATTGGATATTGCATCAGGTATCCCCTCATTTCCCGGCTCTCCTCAGCCACATATGCCTTCCAGTTATGTTGTGCAATCGTATTGACACGCTTCATGCATTCCAAGTTTTGTGGTTCTTGGAAAACTGTGTCAAGATGGCCAAGATGTTCTGCCCAAAGGGACATGCGATAACCATACACCTGCACCCCAGCAAAATCAGTGTGCATAAAGGAAAATAGAACACCCTGGCAACAGTATTTTTGTTTTAATCCTTAAATCCCATGCACATCATCATTATGCTCCCTCTTAGTGACCACGAAGAGCTAAAGTTTCAAACCTGCCCATGTGGATGGCAATCTTTTCTTGCCCAAGTGTACGCAGGTTGGTAAGCACCCATTGCAATTTCTGTGTCCCTTGAACCATCCATGGATCTCTGGTTAATGTTTGCTGATCCCATTATTACGTATTCATCATCAACTATCATACCCTTAGCATGGACATAGATCATAAATCTACCGTACTTCTGAGCTGCTGCCTGTCAAGGATAAAAAAAGAAATCGACGCTTTCAAACAAGGACAAGCATAAGTTTTTTTTCATTTTTTTGTTCTAACTTCTGATGATGATGGGGTCCTGGTGCATTATTTGATGACCAATGCGATTAATTGATGTGCTTACTTTGTAATTGTGTCCTAATTCTACCTTACTTTCGCTGTTTCCTTTACGTTGCTTTTCACCATTTCAGGAAAAACTCACATTTTTGGAACATAACAGGCCAAGCTGGCATTTGTTGCAGAAATTGTGCTCTTTCCTTGGAACAGATTAACTTCGATTGCTTGACATAAAAGACCATAGTTGAAATATGCCGATTAGATTGGTTACATGCATGTGGTATTTTATTCCATTGTATATTTGTAAATCAAGCATAACCATTCTAGTCTAACACCACAGACATGGGTTTCAATGCTTAGGATGAGTGGAAAAAAGTGCTTACACAAACTGGAAAATATATTTCGTTTGTAAATCATGGAAAAGATAAAATGGAATACCAGAGAACGGTTTTCAGTCTGCTGAATTATCTGGGAAGAGCTTTTTGAGGTTGGAGCTTCGCTTTTACCGAGGCAATAGAAGTTCAAATAATCTTGTGGATGATAACTATCTGAAAGGCCGGCCATTTCAAGTTCCTGAGCAACAATCTTATACATCATCATCATCGTTTGCCCCTGTTGTCATTTATTCCCCAAATAAGCTTCAGGAACGATGAAACAAAAGAAAAAAAAAAAAAGTTCGAAGTGCTTAATGCAAAATAATGTCTTGCACAAGTTTCTGTTGGGGAGCAAAGTAAAATGGATATGCTCAGCTCACAATGCTCAGTGTAGGGTTTCCTTGCTGAAAGAAACAAGGGAAAGAAACGGAAAATTTTAAAAGGCATATTTCTTTCCATCCAAACTTTACAGGCAGGGCCTCTTATTGTTTTTGCCAATGCCAAAGGCTATTTTATTTGTGTGTAGGAGGAGCCCTTTTCGACCAAGGCCATTTTACTATTTAGGAAACTTTTTAAAAGTTGTAATTTTACATCACTGCTTACAGCCATTCAGGAACTGGACTAATTTCAATGAAGTCACCGGAGAAGAAGAGCCATAAAAATGTGAAGGATTTTAAATGAAATGGCTTTTCTTTCTAGGTCTGTCTTTCTTTTGCATCTCAATGAAAGATATAACATGCTGTGACTAGTTGTCGTGCTTGTCTGCCTAAAGAATGATTGATGTAACATGCTGACCTTTGGGACCTGCTTAGTTTGAGATCAAGATTCTATCATCCTCACCTTCACCTATCATTTACTGAGATTCAAATTCAGGCAAAATGTGTTTCTTTGTCTGCTTGCAATCTTGATGAACAAAATTACCAGAACGAACTGAAAATGTAAGCAACAACTTCCTAAAACTGATTTTGACTGGGGAATCAGGGGAAGGGAGTTGGGGGAGGGAAGACAATGCTACAAATAAATAATGCATAGAATGTAAAGCTAACCTGCCAATATAAAATTTCCTGCACAGCAGCACTAGTAGGAACACCCTCAGGCCACATAGGGATTACTATATACACAGAGAAACGCTCATGTGCCTTGATTTTGCTAGCAATTTTCAAGGCCAACTCCACGGGGATTAAATTATCAGCACCTGCTTGCAGGGGAAAGCCAAGGAATATATCCATGACAGATTGAAACTTAAGAACTTTTGACTTCTCTCATAAATTCAAGTCAAATCCTATACCATCAAATTATTGTAGCTGTAAGGAATGAACATATTTGAATTGGTAAGTATTTGTAACTCTGTGAAGATACCTGCATTTTTGTATGAAGGCCAATAAAAGGAAGACCCAAGGAAGTACTGATTTTCTATGTATAAAAAATGTTGTGCTGATCTTATTGCTTTTACATATGCTGTATGAATGCTTTTATCTACTTTCAAGTTCTTTCCACAAACAAGATTCTGCATAAAAAGAAGGATAGAGAAGCAAAGTCACTGGACCAAATTTTGTGCAGAATGATGTCAGGAAATGTAAACCTATAAGCATCTTAATATGGCAAACACTTCACTTCAAAACGGTGACAATAATGTATTTGCTTTGGTACGAAGCTTGTACTTATGAAACATGCCATATGCATAGTTGCTTGCACGAAAATACTTGCACTTCATATTGCATAAGCAGGCATTGCACCAGCATATATCTGACCTGAACCACAGCATCCTGAATGACCTTTGGAAATCCCCTCACTGATCCTGAATCAATTGACCGGAAGACCTATGCAAGAGAATGGCACTGATTAAGATTTGTGTGCATGATCACCTGATGCTAAATTGTACATGGATTTTAATAAAATTTTGTTGGGCAACCTGCACATGCCAGTTCTCAGGATCTTCTTCATCAGTGACACGCGCAACTTTGTCACCATCAGGAACAGAAGAGGGAGTGAGTATCCACGAAATTCTGTCTAGTTTTATCAAGGCATCATCATGCCAATAAGCAACTTTTTTTAGCCTGAAATCACGCCATTTCGTGGCCTTTTTCCATCTTTGTTCAAAATTGGTCAATATGTCATATGCAGCTGGACCCTCAATTTTACAGTGTAAATCATGCCATGGTTGCCTTGGGCTTTTGGCATAAGACTGGTCATACAACAGGAAGACAACTTTTATAAGTTAGCCTGTGGTATGTGGATTGTGTTTGTGGTCTGCTATTAGTTCACAATGCTGGCATTGGATGACACACATTTGACTTACTTTACTCCATTGACAGGATTGCTAGAAATTATGAAATCTACCCAGTTAATACTTCATTTCCAATGGCAATATGCATCACTCATGCAACATTGTAACCCAAGTACGTCTTGAGTGAGATCTACTAATTTACCTTAGAACTGTGAGATACTTAACTAACACCATGCAGCTCACATGTTTTGTATTTGAATTAATTTCCAACAGCAGACAACGACTCAGCATTCAATAACTATAGAGACGCACCAAAAGGACTTACTGGAAATGTAGGATTATGAAAATCATTTTCAAAGACCGTGTCAAGGTCGCTAAAGAGCCTGTGCTCAGGTGTGTCGTATCTGCCATCACATAAATCCAGGCCACCAATGAAAGCAGTTATTTTCCGGTTATTTCCTGATGCTTGAGTATCAAGAACCAGACACTTCTGATGATGTGTGAAGAGGGTTCCCACAACCTGCACTAGAAAAAAGTCACGCAAATCAGAGCAAGTTGAACTCAAATGCAATCTTTCAAAGTTGAATAATTGTAACAGCAATATTCTCAATAACCATCAGGAAAAACAACATTGTCTGGAGCCTGAACACATCTGTTCCACACCTGCTGCTTAAAAATACTAAGTTTATTGCTTGCATAACGAGGAGCAAGCACACATTGGACACTGGAATGCTTGAAAAACTTCTTAGTTTCTTCATCATGCGTCTGCATAATGCCTTCCTGCACACAAATCCACATAGTGACTGTGAATCACATATTGGATGGAAACAGCTTAATCCTAGAGTTCAATCTTGATAGTTAACCTATACTGATCACAGGTCCACACAAAAGGAAACAAAAAAACTAGTTTCAAGTTCTTCCAGAAATTTCTTTCAGCCCATGACATATTTATATTCAACTTGACTCAGAAATGATTATTTCCCGTTGTCTCCTACAATCACTTGCACAAATAATCTCTGCATTCGAAAGAGGAATACTGTCATGAACTGGAAACAAAAGTTATGCATCCACAAATCATGTAGTGCTTAATTCAGTTGAACAATTAGTTTGTTTACTACAAAAAAGAAGCATAGTTAAGGAACTTGGGAAGAATTTTGCAGGAATTATTCTTACAAGATCAATTGAATTAAGCTTTACATTAAAGAGAAGTACAGTCAAGACTGAAAAACTTGAAATCAATCAGAGTTGTTAGAGTTTAGCTTTAAGCACCTCAGTAACACAGGCAGAAGAAAATAAATGCTGTTCAACATTCAAAGCAAGACTTTGTAGTGTTGGCATGAACAATATTTAATCAGTGTCTCAAGAGTAGTACCGTCTTCAATAAAAATTTGTCATGTGAAGTTTTATCATCCCATATCAGCATAACCACACGGACCCCTTCCTGAGACTTGTACTTCAACAATTCTCCTAGTGTAAGCTCTCCTCCAGAAGGTAACGGCTTTGTTGGTTCTCTCACAAGCTTTACACGGTGGTAAATAGACCACCCAATAATGTATATGAGGTGGTGGGCTTCCAAAATGGCATGGCATATGTCTTCCCAGCATCTATTATGCTGAAAAGCTTTTCCATCATCAAGTAATATTTCAGGTAGCATACCATCAGGTACATGAGCGTCTTGATAAAGAGTCAAATTCCCACCTTTGCGGAGTGGAAAGTATGTATTAGGAACCCCCACATAATCTGGTCCAGCACCAACACCATATTTGTATAAAGGATTTTCTGCAACTGAATTAAACTGAATGGAAATGTGTAGCTCAGGATAGGGTTTCAAGCAATTCATAGAGTTACTAATGACAGGAAACCAATCATTGATTGTTTTTCCTGATAATATTTTTTCAACAGATATTTCCACCACTCCAATAAGTTGAGCCCCCAGAACATCATTATCCTTAACATGGAACTCCACTTTTAGAACAGGATGTGCAACTGGCACACAGAAGTGCTCATCCCACAAGGGATTTTCACAGTTAGTAATGACTCTAGTTTGAGCTACTGTTGCACCTGCTAGGCAAACGGATACATAGGGATCACTGGTTATAATTGAATTCTTTCCTGAACGCTTTACAGGTCTCTGTCCGCATGGAGTTTTGCAAGGTCCAAGCACATTGGTAAAGCATCTTCGCATGTGTTCTGAAGCTAAATCCATATTTGGAAGAGATTTTGCTTCTAGAATCCATATGTCCAGTTCACCATGCAAAATTATAGGTTCTTTAGAAGCCATCCCACTAGATGGAGTCCTTGGGGAATGTTGACTACCCATGCTGACTTGTATAACTGTTTGAGTTCTTAATTGGAATTTGTCAGATCGTGCCAACCACTGGAGAGACAAAAGGAAAAAAATGCATTAACCTAATATTTCACATATCAATTTGGCTATTACATCTCAGAGCTTGTGAACTTCACTGCTGCAACGGAACTTGTTGGGCGAGACAGAATGCCAATTCTAAAAATAATTGCTACAAAACTGAGGGGGTCACACTCTGAAAGCTCGTCCAGGACTTGTCCCTGCTGAGAATGTTACAAAAATAAAATAATAAAGGAAATGGCAGGATAAGGATCAGATTACATGTAACAACTTCAACAGAAATGCGCATATACACCCAACATATGCAGAACTACTCTAAAGACGAGCATATGCACTAAGGCGACATAGCCTATGTTCTCATATAATGTCAACTAATAGTAGTGGCATTCTGTATATGAAAGCCAAATTCAACGACACAAGCATACCTTGCTGATTTTAAACTTCCATAGCAACCAGACCGAATCCTCAACCAATAAATATACAATCTGCCTATTGGGGAATAATTAATTCGGATAGTGCTTATAGAATCTCATTAACTAGGAGTTATCATATTAAGAGTTTTAATTTATTTCAATTTTGGTTTTCTAGTTCCTAGGTACTTAGGACTCTGGGCTAATTTTGATAAACAAGCGAGATTATATTATTGAAGGGCAAGCCGTAATGTAGCCAGTAAGGTTACTGTAGGGTGACAAAATTGAATTGAGTTAAACATATTCTGCATATCTTTCTACATCACAGATGACAAAGTATTAAATTTTTTAACATCTTTCACATGTTAGAGATGGTTTAACTAACAACCCTGAAATCTAAGATGAGTCTGAAATTTTAGATATTACTGCTATTTCATAATATACAGTCTAGCAAATAGCAAAAGTGCAAAATGAGCAGTCAAGCTTATCGCAAGTGCTTGTCTTGGGCGTGATTTTCCTTTTTTTTTTTTTTAATGAGGCACATAGTTACGTTTGTGGCTTATTGTGTGGTATATATTTGAAACTGCCTGTCCAGTGCCATTGCAAACAAGTGAAAAAGTCCCACATATGGATCGGTTTTAAGCAAAATTTTCATCAACTCTATAATTGGAAAACATTGATCTTCTGCAGGTGGGTGGATTCAATCTCCAAGAAGGTGATATTCATCCATTCTGGAGCCTCTATAAATTTCCATTGGAGGATTAAACCAAGAACTTCTGGTTTTCTCTTTCTAAGTCGGTTGTTGAGGCCTTTGGATATTACTAGTTGCTTTCTTTTACTCAATTAGATGAGGGCATCTCATAAATTACATACAAGAAAAAATGGAAAGCTCTCTCTATTTAAAGTTCTTGCTCACTTATGCTTCCAGAGTGAATTTTCAAGACCATGAGGGCCGTTATTTAAGGGAAATGAAAGAAGAACAAGAAGAAATTATTATTAAAAAAAAAAAGGAAAATTAAATTGTTATCAACAACCATAAGGGTTGCAAGGCCTAACAACATTCCAAAACAATGGAAGAATAAAATGCAGAGAACCCACAAAAGGAATGACCGCATAAATCAACTATCAATCTGTCTATGTCTGAAAAAAGAACCCATTGTACATGTGTTATCAACTCAAGAGAATTAATGGTTATTTGCAAATTCAATCACCACTTTGACCAGAAAATAACCAGGGGTGAATGGTGCACATGGTCCTTTATTGTTAAAGCATCATAAATATCTGACGAAATCAGATAACCAGTTCAGAATAACGTGTGCGTGTGGGGGAGAGGGGGGGCAGAAAACAGAGAGCAGAAAGATAACCGGAAGAAAGAGAAGCAAAGACAAGACCTTGGATTGGATCAGAGGAGGGGAGGGAGAAAGGTGGACAGCAGAGAAGAAAATTGGATCCTTTCGTTTCTTTTCTCTCTGGCCGGCATGAGAGAGAGAGAGAGAAGGCAGAGAGAGCTGGGGAGGAAGAAGGAGCAGCAACCGTCTGCTGCATGGGTAGGAGAGAGAAGCAAAAGCGGAAATGGCGGGAATTCTGAGGTAAACTGTTAGATAAATGTACATTTTTTTTTCCAACTAAAAAAAGGAAAAAATAGAAAAGGCGGGTAGATAAGAAAAGTACAAGAACCCGCCACAACAGACCAACGGCTTCCAAAGAATTCTCTTTTGGCCCTCATTCTATGGCTGGCTGCAGCAGCCTGTGGGGACAGCCTGGCCGTTTGTTTTTTATTTCCTTTTTAGACTTATATGTCATACACAGTAACTACCTCATTTTCTTTCTCGTTCCCAGATTGTAATCCAAACCACCCCCCCTCCCCCAATCTTCCCCAAAGAAGAAGAAGAAGAAGAAGAAGAAGACGTAACACTCTGTAAAATGGTGAATATTTATTAAGCCCTCCTTTTCCCCTTTTTTCTTTGGTTTATTTTTTTTTTTCCCTATTAAAAGGTGCATTAGATTAGAACATAAATTATATAACATTATATTATATTAATAGCTTTCTTTTTCTTATTGTATTTTTTTGTCATAAATTTTAATTGCTTTCTCCATCTCTCTTCATTTGGCCATCAACTTCTAGAACAAGTAACTCACCAATTTTAACAATTGAAGTGTTGTTGGGGACAAAAATCATTGTTTCCCCGACTACAGATTTCATAAATAAATTTGAATAGAAGCAATACATTCCAAATTGGAAGACAAACAACAACAAATGTGCTCTTGGAGTTTGTTAGATAAAAGAATATTATGGTCTACAGTTATTTTCAAGAATCTAAAGTTAATTTTTTAGAGCGAATTTTTTTTAAGTCAAAGATTTGTCAATTCAACTATGTCTAATCAAAAAGGAAAGTCTCTCCAAGCTCTGTGCCCTTGTGAGAGTTCCATCCTTGTTTCTGGGTTGCCTCTGGACAGAAAAGTCGTTTAATACACAAACTCTGTTTAATACAACAAGCATAGTGTCTACTATAACTTTTTAATTAGTCACATTAAAATATATTTAAATAATATTTTTATTAAAAAATTAATAAAATATAATTTAATTAATAAAAAGAAATTTTATATAATATTATGTTATTAAAAAATATAAATTTAAGTTTAATACCTTAGAAGATAGGTATTAGCATTTTTACGTTTTAAACAATTTCACCAAATTGACAACAAATAAAAAAAAAAGCAAATTAAGGGCTTAAATATGTCCATAGAGTTTTTTTATTGTCTTGTCTCTTTCTTTTCCATTAAAATAAATTCTAATCATTTTCAAAAATTTGAATGAAATTAATAAAAGTGATGACATTAAGGTCATATGATAATTCAAATAAAGTGTGTCTAACAGTGCAACTTAATTTGAACTAGATGTTCATCTTAACCCTTTAAGTTGACGGGGGTGCACTTTAACACCTATGGCCATCAAAAGTGTTTGATATTTAACCTTTTTTTTATAATTTCTTTCAAATAACTAAGAAACTTTACATATCAATTTAAAATAATATTTTTAAATATTCCATGAAGTTTAATAATTTTTTTAAAAAATAAATCTACAATATAAGAGGTATCATTCGTCTTATGGTCAAGAACAAAATAAAATATCATGAAAAAGTGATATATTATCTTAATAATAAATTTTTTTTCCTTTTTTGTTATAAGCAACTCTAATACAAATTCATTCTCACATAAGTCTAAGGATTTTTTAACTTGGAAAAGGGGTGTAAAAACTTTAAGAATTGTTGTAGGATTTGGTTTTGTGACATGTTATATACCACTTAACAATGGTTTGCAAACTTTTATTCATTACCAAGAAATATTATCAAATTTTTGTTTATTATAAAGTTTGTAATTAGACCACCATGAACTTTACAAATTGATATTTCTTTTTATTGAATTCTTAAGAATACATAACTTTTCAACCTTAAATAGAAAATCATCATACTTCTAAAATTTTTACATTAGTTTTTCATTATAATATATATATGTGTGTGTGTGTGTGTGTGTATAAAAGAGAAATCTTTATCTTCAAGATATAACTTCTTGATCAACTCAAGTCCAAGTAGTTTACTGTTGAATATGAAGAGCAATGTATTTTTCTTTGAGAATTTAACCATATGAGTATGCTCCTATTAAATTTATTTTATCTCTTCATATGCTTTAATGACTCTTGATTAGAATGAATAATAAATTTTTTTGGAAGTAAATAAGACTACAACATTTCAAGTATACCAATAAAAATATAAAATTATTTATGGTATGTAAATTATTCAAATAAAGAACTAAAGATTTTCTCACTAAAATAAACAATAAGGAACTTATCTTGCATCATTATAGCTTTAATATCAATTCCAAAAACATTACATTTAATCATAAAGGTTTTGCCAAATTTTGAAAATACTAAAATGGAAACTAAATAAAACTTCTTTATAATAAGCTTAAAACTCATTTTAAGCAACGTCATTCTAATAAAACTATCATCTTTTCCATACATTATGTCAATTATGTCAAGAAAATGCCAAATTTTAATAATGCAAGACTATGAAAACTTTTAATTTCATAGGTAAAGGTTAAAACAAACTATTTTTAAATAACTTAGACTTTCTCTCTATCTAATTTTATTCAAGATAATAATAACCAAGGAATATGACTTTATTTTAAAAGGATTAGTACTTTTTTATGTTACAATGAAATGTTTTTTTTTTTAGCATTTCAAACACTTGTTAACAGTGTTTAACATACTCATCTTAATTTTGGCTATATATAATAGTACTATTAATATAAGTAACAATAAATCTATCAAAAATATTTCTTAATATATAATTTATTAATCTCATAAAAGTACTAAGTGCATTATAAATATCAAAAAAACATTACTATCCATTTTATAGGTTCTATTTTGTTTTAAAAGTTATTTTTTACTTATCACTTTACTTCATAATAACCAATTTTTAAATTTATCTTTCAGAGAATTTTGGCATCATATGGTTTATTAAAAATGTCATCCAACATAAAATAAAGTAATAATATTTTACAATAATTTTGTTGATAATATAATTGTCCACGTATATACACACAATATCATTATTCTTTGGAACAATAAGGGTAGGTATAGAACATAGACTAAAAATTTTTTGAATATTTTCCTTTGAAATAAGTTCATTCACTTACTTTTGAAATTCCTTTGCTTCTTTTAAATTACATTTATAAATTAGCCTACTTGGAATGACAACTCTTAAAATAAGATTGATTTGATGTTTTATTTTCTTTATAGGTAAAAGTTTAAATAATAATTCTTTCAAAATATTATTTTTAAATATATACGAAACATATTTGAATTAAAGAAAAATAAACAAGCCAAGTTTCTTTTAACCATCAATAAGATAAATATTTGTTTATACTTAAAAAAGACTTTTTTAATACTTACCTCACTCCTTCAATCCTTTTTTTTTGCTTCTTTCTAATGGATTTGCATATGCATAGTTAAACTAATTTTGATTTTTGATAAGAGCTGGAAAAAGTGCATATTAATCTACAAAAAAATTTTATTCTATTTTAATTGAGATTTATATTCAGCTTTTAAATACATATAATATTTTTTATAATTCTTATCAAAAGCTTCTCTGCATGTTCACGACAAATTCATACCTTAGTATGCATTATAATTCTTTATTTATGTAATATTTTTTTTTAATTAATGAATAATGTTTTACATAAATTTAATTTTTTTTAATTATTTTCTAACATCATGATTGATGTTTTTTCTTACTCTACTTTATACTTATGTAAATTCGTGAAAACTTTAATAACCTTAGTGTCTATTTTTCCCACATATTACTCACAAAATCATATAGTTAGCAGTTTTTAATTTTTTGAAAAGAAAAAAATTCACTTATCATTTTATCTTCTTAACTTTGAAATAAACATTGCTTTATTCGGATAACAAAAAGGTTATTTGTAGTTATACTTAAAATTATGTAATTTAAATTTTTATAAAAATATTTAATCATGCTGTACTCACAAAACACAAAATCTACTCATCGTGCAATTTCTTTGGGAAACCGTAAAAGACCACCCTTACCTTTTTATTTATAAATAATAATAATAAAAAAAAGAATTGTATATATTTGTAGTTAAAACTATTTAAATGCTTATACAATAATTTTAAACACACAATCAAAAGTTTGGGAAGATCCGATTGCTATTTTGTCTCTAATTATAACTTCTAAAGCTCAGTCATCCATAGCCTATCCTCACTGCTAATCCCCAAGTCACTGAAAGCCTCTCATCCACACATCTTGACATCACCAACCAAACTCGGCCGACCGCCAGAAACAAAGGGTTCATAAGTTTGCTTCATCGTCCAGAAGAACGTGTCAACAACCATCGCTTTCAAAATTTGTGTTTCTAAATTGCAATCTCAGTTGGTATCATATCTGTGATTGCATTGTATGAAATAGGAAGATATATATTTCAAAGTGCAGAACATGGAAATGTATAATGTCATTCAGAATAAATAATCCACGGGATTTTTTCTTGCAGTGGAAGGTTCTTCTTGTATTCTACTACACATCGTAAATTAGATTTCACTGTACAGAATGAGAGATTTAAGGGGGTGGGGAGGAGAGAGAGTTATAAGCAAAAGGCACAGAATATTACTACTAATAATTAGGTAAGGTAAGTTAAAAGAGCCAAAGCTTAACAATACTCATCATAAATAAAATAAAAACAAAGATGAGAGCAACGACAGATAGCCTTCTTCCCCCTTGGAATACACGAGACAGACAAGAAAAGAAAATAGGAAAGTCCTTGATGATGAAGCTAATAATTTAATTTAAATCCACTTAATTATTTAGAAAAAGAAAAAGAAAAAGAAAATTAAGCAGTAAGCTCCTCCTCCTTGTGCGTCTGGATGACAACATCAGCCCGAGGATAAGCCACGCAGGTGAGGACCCAACCCTCGTCCATCTGCTCGTCATCAAGGAAGCTGCCGTCGCTCTGGTCCACCTCCCCACTGACTATCTTGCCGGCGCATGAAGAGCAAGACCCTGCCCTGCATGAGTAGGGCAGGTCAATTCCCAGCTCCTCTGCGGCGTCGAGGATGTAGACGTCATCTTGGACCTCGATCTCCTTCTCGCCCTCTGGGGTTAATAGCTTCACCTTGTACGCTGCCATTGCCTTTATGCGGCCCCCGCGGCCGGCCCCACCCTTTAGCCCGAAAAGAGCCTTTCCCATGTTTGCCGGGATGGCCCGTAGGCTTGTCAAATTGGTCTTCCTGGGAGCAAAGGAGGCGCAGACCATGGCGCTTGTGAGGGCGGCCATTCTTCTTCTTCGTCTTTTTCTTTCTTTCTTTTGGTGGTGTTGAAGGCTTAAACAGACTCTAGTAAGTTCAGCCCAGCTGCAGGAGGGGCAGCGTTGATAAAGGAGGGTGAGGATGGTGTGGTTACGAAGGATTGAAAAAAGGTCAGGGTGAAGTGGCATGGAATCCTATCTGCCACGTGGCAGCCTTCTGTGGCATTCTTTATCTTCTTGGTTATCACCACAGGCACAGCCGCAGAGAGAGAGAGAGAGTGAGTGAGGTACAACCAGTGGCGTGTGGTGAGCGTGATGGCCACAAGTCTGTGGGCCATAAAGGTTACTGCTTATGTTTTTTTTTTCTGACTTACATCGCCTACATGTAAAATACCAGGACCAGCAATTCCATTGGGCTTTTCTACCACACTTAGTTTTTATGTTTTTTCCCGCTTTCTGCCTCTCCAATATTTCACTGCAATTTTCTATGCATGTGTATTGAGAGCTATCTGTTTTTCCTTTTTGTTATTTGGTTTGACAATCTATGTTTATCGATGGGAGAATTAGAAATAGATCTGTTTGTTTCTTCTTTAGTCCATCCAATAAAATACTCTTTTTTAACTCCACTTTCCTTTACCCCTTTGGTTTGGGCATCAACAGAAGCTCAATCAGGCACAAAGAGGTTACGAACCCTTGGCTTTTGATTAATATTTCCGGCTTTAACTTCTAATGAGAATTCCCCGATTAATTTCGAGATTGAAGCTTTATTATAATTGTAACTTGAAATGAGAGTTCTAGTTTATATTCCAGGGAAATCTTCTTTTTGTAACTTAAAAATGGAAAAAAGAAAGAAACGAAAAAATATACATTAAACAACCGCCCTCCAACTCCCCACCCCGCCCCCCCCCCCCCCCCCCCCCCCCCCACCCCCCCCCCCCCCCCCCCCCCCGCCCCCCCCCCCCAAAACCAAAAAAAGGCCAAATGCTGACAGAACACACGCACGCACATAATTCCCAATCAAAACTTGATTGATTTGCTCAAAGCCTGCCCTCAAAGGTTCAGTCACCATATAGGAAGCGCACAAGGCAAAATAAATTCAAGGGGCTATAAGGCACATCAGTCCTTCGATGGGGCACCTATTTCCAGAAACAAAACAAAAGGTTAAAAAAATTATAAAAAAAAAAAAAGCGTCTGACATTTTGCTAAAGCTCCACATATTTTGAAAACAATCTCTGATTTCTAATTTCTAGCTTCACAAACAAAAAAATCCGTGGGCTTCCCCAGGTCCAGAGCAAGAAGAACACAACGCCAATCCTGAAACGCTGTGATCCTTCTCCAGCAGCAGCATCCCGTACACAACCCGATACTCCCCTTCATGTGTGATATATATATATATATATATATATTCCACCAACTGCAGAATGCTCAGAGAAACTCCTAGCAAGTCTGATTTTCCCTCAGTCATGCTTCTAGTCACATTTGATGTTCCTGTAGATCCTCCTCACAAACAAGTTAGAGCCTAGATAACCAACAGCCCCTGCACATCACATCAGGAAAACAACATTAGATAACAAACAGCTCCTGCAAATAAAGGGAAAAAAATGTTCATGCTTGCATTCAAGATGGAAAATGCCAACAGAACAAAAATCATTGTGCTGTGCCTGAACTCAGTATGTCCAGTAGCAAATTACAATCAATGATCTATTAAACTTAACATCTATCACAACTAGATATAAAAACAAGCATATCAACATTCATCAACAAAGTCCACAAGATTATCTATTTACATTAAATGAAATTTCTTGAGAAAAAAGAAGACAGACATTCAAGAATAACATCAATATAGTGCCAAAAGGACAAAAAAAAAATAAAAAATACAAGAATTAATATGAAGAACTCACCACATAGAATTCCTAACCCAAGGCAAAACATCAAAGTGTATCCAAAGTAGAAACTGGTCTGGAAGAAGCCTGTCATCTTAGTCTTCATATAGTAGTAATATACAGAGTAAAAGTAAACATAAACAGCAGTCGAGGCAGCTGAGAAAAATGACGTCCATTGCCAATGATAGTTCTCGGCATTGAGTAAGAAATATGTTCCCACAATGGTCACACAAACAGTAACAATTATCAGAATCAGGAACACGAGTAGCATAAAACCATACACGTAGTAGACCTGTCAGGTGGCATAAAAAAGCAAGGTAATAATATGATCTATTTATAAGTTACTTGCAATCTTATTAAGTGAATCAGATTGCTAGTCATTTCATGCATTCCTTAAAAAATCCTTCCTTTAAGAAACAATAAAGACTTGTTACTTTTATAGAAAGTGGGAGAAATTAAACAAGGGGAATAATATGATCTAAGTTCCCGTTACATTTAAAGTCCAGGTTACTGACAACATTCGAAACACATTTTATAATATATACAGAGGAAAATCACTTGACCAAATAGACAAGCATTTCAAGCTACTGAAGGCTGAGGTACTTATTATTTGGTCAAGTGATTTTCTTCTGTATGCCGTGGGAATACACAAAAATGTGTGTGTGTGTGTGTGTGTGGGCGTATGAGAGAGAGAGAGAGAGAGAGGCAGAGAACAGCTAAAAATGCAACTGAT
This sequence comes from Kandelia obovata, assembly GCA_021464305.1. Taxonomy (NCBI): domain Eukaryota; kingdom Viridiplantae; phylum Streptophyta; class Magnoliopsida; order Malpighiales; family Rhizophoraceae; genus Kandelia; species Kandelia obovata. The sequence continues at coordinate 650,648 of CM038472.1, forward strand.
TTTCCACAATTGATCTAAAGTACACTAACGACTTGAATTCCTGTAATCTAGTTTAAATGAAAATGTTGAGCCTTTGAATATGCACAATAAATCAGCCAAAATTTGGTCAACAAGCAGGGATTCAGTGCCTCAATCTGCAACAAAGTCTCGCCCCATGCTTTTAAATGCACCAACAAGCACAACGAAAAAAATAGTCGACCTTGTAATTCCAGAAGGATGTGAAGACAAAATACATCTCCTGTCTCTTATACACATCTAGATGTGTATAAGAGACAGATGAGAGAGAGAGAGAGAGAGAGAGAGGCAGAGAACAGCTAAAAATGCAACTTATTTTCCACAATTGATCTAAAGTACACTAACGACTTGAATTCCTGTCATCTAGTTTAAATGAAAATGTTGAGCCTTTGAATATGCACAATAAATCAGCCAAAATTTGGTCAACAAGCAGGGATTCAGTGACTCAATCTGCACCAAAGTCTTGCCCCATGCTTTTAAATGCACCAACAAGCACAAAGAAAAAAATAGTCGACCTTGTAATTCCAGAAGGATGTGAAGACAAAATACATCTCAATGAATATGCTGCCAAAGGGTAGAAGTCCGCCCATCATCGATACTATAGATGGTGTGAGGTACCACTTTTTCTCAGGAATTGGACGAGGAATTGTCTTCACACGGCATGGATTGTTGGGAGCACCACTCCAGTTTCTTCCAACAACTGTGCCAAGAAGTGCCAGAGGGAAAGAAATGAAGGCCCAGATTACAAAAACCACCAGCATGGTGCCAAAGGGAATAGCCGCCAGAGAACCATAAAATATGGCAATTGTGTTCAAGATGAACCCAATTCCAAAACACAAAAATGGGAACAGAGAAGCTGTGAGGATCATTGACTTTATCCAATTTTTACCTGGCAACAAAAAAAAACTGCAATAAATGATAGTTATGCATGAATCCAGTAAATCAGCCAACTAACAAAGAATAATGCATACCCCCATTCCGGGAGAACATCCCTCCACTCACGTAACCACAAACAAATGATGTGAGAGCATAACATACTATAAAAGTTGTCACAATTGCTCCTCTCCTGGGCAGATAAATAGCAAGACCAATCAAAAGTCAAAAAGAATGACCACCAGTAATCACCATCAACATGATCCAAAAAGATAAGCACCAAAAGGAAAAATAAGAACAAATGACAATCAGAAGTTCAATAAACCAGTAAACAACATACCCCACATATAATGTTCCAAAAATTGCCAATAAGATGACAAGAAGAACAAGTAGCGCTAGCTGAGCACCTGTCCCAACAACAGCTGAAATAAGAACTAAATTGCGAGGTGGCCGGAAAACATCCCCATGAACAAGTTTCCAACCAGACTCTTCACTGACATCTCTTTCCTGGGACAAAAATGTGAGCAGTAGTTGATAACAATAAAATCTGCCAGAAAATTTATTCTACTTGAAAAATCAAACATCATTGCATTTTTTTAAAAAAAAAAATTATGACAAAAGGGAACATACTGAATTATTTTTTGAAAAAGAACCAAAGAATCTTCAACATAACAAAATAAATCTCAGCAATCAATGCTTGCAAAAGTTAGAAATCCAGATAGGCCTCACCAGAGATTCTAGATCATCATCCTCCCGAGCATATTTGGCATAGTCATTTCTAAGAGTCCGCATCAATATCATTGAAACCAACCCAGTAAGAAAGATGACCATCATGAATGAATTGAAAATTGAGAACCAATGGATCTGCACATTTTGACATGATTACAAATTAATCAGTGAACAACAAAAGGAAGGGGGCATGGAAGAAAATTGCACACCCAATAATGAAATCTTAAAAACAAAATGCACAGGGCCACTGTCAACAAAGGCACAACAAAAAAAATGCTTGACATTTATCTTCAGAAAATAGATCAGATTCAATTTTTACCTGGTGCTCAAAGAAGGGATAGTCCAAATAGACATCAAAGCGACGTGCAAAGGTGATATTGGTGGGAAACCACTTCACAGAATATGTCATGTCCAATGCTCTTACAGGTTCTAAGGGCTTTGGGCTCTCCTGGCTAAGATTGACATGAATAATCTGCAATAATAGAAGTTCCATACAGTAAATAAGGAGGTGAAACCCAACAATTGAAGTCAAATGGGTCCTAAGGTACAAACCTGATCCTTATTATATCTAACAGTTATACTCTTGTGCGTGTACAACACATGCTTGCCATTATCACTGTTCTTATCAGGATGCAACTCACCAACAAAGCCTAAAGTATCAAGGAGAATACATGTTTAATAAAATATCCCTACCCACACTCACAAATGCAAGCACATTTGCATGTGTATCAAGAAGAGAGGAGAGAGAAACAATATGAGCAGTATGAAAAATACATACCCCATAATGGCAGGTCATCTGAAATTGGCATACCAGCAATGATCCAGGAAATAAGAGCCCAAAAGAGTAAAGAGTAAGTGCGTCAGCAGAAACGTAGAACTATAAGCTCCAACACACATCAAAAACTAAAACTATGGCCCCCACAAGTAAGAATGCAAAATGCTCCCCAAAAACATTCTAATATACACAGAGTTTTCTTTTTCCTTTTTTTCATTGGGGGTAAATTGGGTGTGCATTCTGTAGGGTGGGTGCACCTGCAATGCATTAGCTAAATATGAACAATAATTCAATCAAAACAGAAATGTCACACATCACATCATGGATCATACGCCACACTCTGCTCTCAATATCTATATGATCATTCACTGCAGTTGCCTAAAGAATGCTTAATAGAGATTACAAGTGGAAAATCCAGAGGATGCTTTAATTTCTTAGGACCAATGCATTAGTAAATTGAGTTGTTAAACAGACATCATTTAGAAGACTGCAGCCTACAGAGCTAAAAAAGCAAATCTACAAAACTCTACAGATCCATGTTTCACTCTTATATTCTTGCATACGAAAATGATGAATATCTGTGAAGTTCAGGGAATTTCAAGCACATGAAGAAATGTTTCCTTAATATTGCTATGTAAGATCCACCCCGTTGCATGAATCTTTGAATAAGGAATTATAAAATTCAAATAATTTTTTGTCAAATTCAAGCATTCCTAGTCCAACACAAGTGACATGAGTAGTATCATCATCCTCATCATCAACATCATATCCATAATTGCTAATTTGTGATACTATACACAATGGCAGCAATGCCTGCATTGCCCTCCACTGCAAAGCCAGCTTTGCCAGCAGTATATTACAAGGTTGCTTCATGCACAGTAGGGCATATTATTACAGCCTGTACATCCAAGACCTACTTTCACAACATTCACACACTTATGTTAATGCTCCATTTCATTGGGAATACAAGCAAATAAACAATGCAGAACATACCCACAAAGAATTCAAACCAATAGTTGTTCTCAATTGCATCCTTCAATTGTTTGACCTTGCCTTCATCCAGATCAAGCTGACAAATGGTGCCTCTATCAACATTCTCTATTAAATGCAAAGCAAATCAAAAATAATGTCAAAAAAGGAAATGGGGCCAAGTGGATAGAACAGGAAATGTCTAATAATAATTGAAAGGAAAAGTTCAATACACAGCCATAAAGTTTACTTACTCTGGAATTTTATGTTAATCTGGCTGTCAATAAGCTCATTTCCACCAAGGACCTCACCAAGACCACCCCACTTGTGTGCAGGATTGCCATTTGGGGGGCAAAATGGAAGGCTGTAATAATTATATGTTTCTTGTGGATTATTGTAAGGACCAACCTTATTTACCCATAAGGTAACTTTTTCATCTTGTTGATACTGGAAAAAGATTAAACAGGAAAAAAAATATATGGTAAGGACAACAAACTATTGATACCTCATGGGAAAAAATGAAAGAGTGTCATAGGAAATAATCTATTCCCGAGCAACTCAGTATCTCAGATGCAGCCTTTAACATGTACACTGGCTGCATTTAACTTCATTGACCATATTGGCAGAATTAAAAAATGATAAAAATTCACTCATAAAGCAAGAATTTTATTGACCCTAGCAGGATAGAAAATATCATACAGTGGTCTTGTCATACAACAGTAAGAGAAGCTTGTTTACTCCATCCAACAGCTACAACCATTCCCAGTTCTTTTTACCATGATTCAGTTTATATGGCTTAGTTCTTTGACATGGAATATGATCTAATTAGCAGAATGTATATCTCTGTAAGAAAAAATCTATGAAGCAAGGACACTGACACAGTAATTTGAACATAACACGGACATAGCAACACAACATCTATGGAAAAATTAAGACTTAGGCACGTTCAAGTGGATGTCTATACAGACACAACAAACTTTTTCATTAACACAATCAAGGAAAGTGATTGCAGAAGGGTTCTGAGACCAAAAAAAATCCTGTCAAGTCGCCTTCCCTGACCTAAAAAACAGAATAATGAAACCCCAAGAAGAGAAAGCACCCTATATCAGCAACCAAACTTCTTGCTGCAAGGAGACAAGGGATTTCCAAAGTAAACCCAAACCATCACACCAGCCGCCAATAGCACAATGAACTTAGAACATATGTCACCACCAGCCAACTTCGACCCCTACAACTTTTTCATTTCCCAAGTACTCATAACCCATTCTACCTCAGACCCACAACACAAAGGAAAAAGCAACAATCAGCCACAATATCAAAATCTCTCAGACCAAAGCTATCACAAACTGCTGATTCTCCTTCCCTATCTCAATCCACAAACTTTTATTAAATTCCACTGAAGACATCAAAGATTGGGTTCATTGGGCAAAACATCAAACAATTGCAATACAAAGCAGTCTTGAAACCCAATCAAGTTGACACAAAAACTGCCTTCACACCCTAAATGATATATAAGAGAAGCAAAAGCACTTACTCAAAATATACTAATGAGATAGAATTAAAATTTGTGAAGGCTGTCATTCTACCATAACAAAAAGGATTGTAAGAATCGGAAATCATAATGAGTCAGGGGCAGAGTAAAGATATTAAGATACAAACAAAGGTTACATTGAGAAGAAGAGAAACTATCTCAAAGGAACTAAGGCAGAAGCAGAAGATTTCACAAACAAAACCAAGCAGTGAGAAACACTAAGCAGGAAAGTATCAGAGGCCAAAGTAGAAGCTGCCGAATTCTGAGCTTTTGGGCTCAGTTTTAATTATTTTTTCCAAAATTATAAAAATGTCCTAAACGTTTCCTCAGTGTGTCGGACACACACTGATCCCCTGTCCAACATGGGTGTCAGCCATGTCAAAAATGTGTTAGCTGTTTATTTAAAATTTTTTTTTCAGCAGACATCTTTTGCCATGTCAGACACTATTGACAGCATGTTGGACACATGTCTGTGTCCGACACTGCATACCCCTATCTTGGGCTGTGTTCATGCTTTCTTGGAAAAAAATTTTCTCACTTATGAAGTGACAAGTTCCGGTGATGCATGCAACAGTTTACTGTACAAGAATTTGCAAACAACATTTCAGTCTCATGAGCTTCAATCAACTTTCAATAATGACCAAAGTCCAATTTGGCTAGAAGATATAAACAATATTGAGTCTATTTAAGACACAAAAATCAAATCCATTGTTTGGTGTGCATGTGAATGGTTGAACTCTTAATGAGATAAGAAAAAAATCCACTAATGTGCAACCAGGCTCTTTCCAAGTCAGGAAATTGCACAAACAGCTTTCAACTATGTCTGAAGAGACCTTTTTAGAATTTTAATATATTGAACTTGAAAAATGGAGAAAAAAATAAACACTCTTGGACTCAAGGATGAAGCCTTACACCACATGTCAGCAGTCTGCAAAAAGGAGCTCATTTAAAATTGTTCCTAGCAACTAAACTGGCCCGTTAAATTGAAATGCTTTTCAAGAAATGACAAAAAAAAAGATATATATATAAAAATAAAGACTAGATTGTTCACCATGAAAAAAATTCTGACAATTTCCTAAAAATAGGTAATATCAGCAACGTCCATTTGTTTCTAAAGATGATTGTTTCTTCACTAGTACATTGCTCAACATTCCATTATCCATGGGAAAAAAAGAAAAATCCTTTTTGCTATTAACATTAAAAGGCAAACAAAATCTGGAAACAAAAAAAAAATCCAACAAAGATCTAAACCCTAATTCCCTACTCCATACACATTAAGAGATGACTAATAGCTGTCAGTCGTAAAAGTCCTAATCATTTGACGAAATGGACATTTCAGTTCCCTTGGCATGTAACAAAATTCAAGAACTCGCAGATCCAAGTCATATTGGGCAACCGAAATTGCAGGGAAAAAACAACAACAACAACAACACCAGCTACGAGATCCAACGAATCAGTACTCAGTAACACAAGTCAAAACGCGCATTACCCTGTGATCTGACTCGGAGGCGAGCGCTGCAGAAGAACAGAGGAGAAATAAAAGGAAACGGAAAAAGACGCGAGAGAAAGATCGGATGGTGGCGTAAGACATGATGCCGATCGCGGGGCGAGGGGTCCGTCTGATGTGACGATCAGATAAGGTCAATCGGGTCTCCTTTGCTCCTCTACGTTTTGGTTGATTTATTGTCTGTCGCTTAAGTCGCAGACAGAGAGTCCCACGGTCGAGTTCTAGATTTCCAACTCGTTGAAATAAAATTTCGGAAAATGCTAAATAACGCTATATAATAATAATAATAATAATAATAATAATAAATATAGAGACTTTTAGGTTATTAAATTTGTAATTGTCCAGGCTAATAAATTAAGAATCATCCTATTAATATTAACACTTTAAAAAGTACGTTAATCAATCAAAAAATTTTTTCTTTTTTCTGTTTGAAAATTGCAATTAATTGCTGATATGGAGTCCATGCGTTATATTGAAATTAGGTTCATGGACTTTTAGCTATGTAAGTCTTGTTTTATAAAAATATCTAATTATCTTATGTATATTATTCCATGTATCCGTAGTACTTTTGATAATTGTTATATATACAATTATCCAAATCATTACCTCTTAAAAAAGAAAAAAGTACCATTTTATTTTTTTATAAAAAAAAGAGCATTATATGCATTACACAAAAACAAAAAGGAATAATTTCACAATGTTTATTTACTAGAGTACAAAGAAGCATATAATTAGCAACAATGAACTTTTGGATGTACACACCATGCATAGGATTTAACAATAAAGTAGAACCACCGGTGTCTCTTGAAATGCTTGACATTTAGTTGTTTCTCTCTTTTGCTTCTTTTTGTCTGTAATGCAAAAATAATATAATTAACATATACACAAATAACAATTAAACAAATAAGCTATTAAAGCTGAATAGTTCTTAATGGTTCAGGAGAACAAAGAGTTGGGGCATCTATGCAGCTTCATTTGTATATTGATAAGACTCTCCATTAATTATAATTCTTTGCTTTTTAAGCATACTAATTATACTCCTTAAAGGTGATGGATCCATGGGTCATTTCTACTTTTTTTTTTCTTTTTTTTTTTTTAAATGCTTAACCTATATAAGGTCCATCATAAATGAGTTTTTTTTTTTTAAGTATTTTTAATTGCTACACTGTGTGGGTGTTGGTCATTTGAAGGTTCTCCTCCCTTGTTCAAGATAGTTGGAATGGTATAACAAGGCATGTCAAAAACATTCAATCTCCTGTATGAACAAGTTCTTCTACGAGACCACAACCAACCTATCTTGACACCTTTATGCTTAATCTCACGCTTAATATCACCACTGAAAATAACTTCAAAGTCAAAACTTGTCTCCTTCCTATTGCATAATTTTTTTATTTTTTATTTTCTAAATCATATACCAAGTCTATCTTTCATTTACTACAAATATCTCTATGTTTCCTCAACCTAGTCATCTCCATTGCCCAATTTCCTCAAGCGTTGACAAAATGCACTTTGTGTTTGATTGATGTGTAAAAGTAAGCTTTGCACCAACTTTCAACTAAATGCTTTATAAAGTCACCATGTGCATAAGGTGATTGTAATTTTATTTGCAATAAGCCTTACTCCAAATCTAGAACGTTTAGAGCCTTAATACATTCCTAAAAGGATGGTTATAACTCATAGTTTATATGCTTCCTTCATTACTTTGCATAATTGTGTCTTGTACAGAATTTGTGTTTTGTCTTAGGTAAACACTCTTTCCCAGCTTTTAAATTGCCTTACACATAATATAAACACTTTATAAACGAGTTCATAAATAGGTCACATTGTAAAGAAAAAATTCACAAATGAGTTAGTGAAAGTATACATTGTTTATCATTATGTCAAAATATTTACAGAAGTTTATAATTGGATTAGCAGGTTATAATTAGGTTTAACATCCTATTATAATATACATACTTTAATTACATACCAGTATAATAACAACCACAATAAAATTTATGAGATTATCTTAATCAAGTAAAACTTATTAGGTATTTTTCAGAAATGACAGTTAATCCATAACTATTTAGCATGTTGATGTCAATATTAACTAAAAAATGAGATTAGCTTTAGGTTACAGTAGTCTCCTTCTCCATTATAACCAATGCAAAAAGGGAACATTTCAATATTTACACCTCAATCAATTATTGATAATACAACTCCTTTGATGTCAACCATCTTTTTACATCCTACTAAAACCCATTTTTACAACAACCAAAACCCATATATATATACAATATAAAAAGTTAATCCCCTCTTTAATGTTGGTTTACAAACCTCAATCTTTATTTTACTCATAAAGTTAGACGTTAGAAAATCATTTTTTAGTCCTACAAAGTTACATACTCTATGCAAACAATAAAAGAAGTAAAAATTCAATATACTAATATATATTATGAAATAATTATAAAAGTATTATTATAAATATTAAATTAAACTTAATTTATTTAAAAAATTATTTAAGTTAAATTTTGAGTTCTATTATTTATTGCATTAATTTTTTTAATAATAATATTGCTAGTAAAAATATTAACTGAATAATATTTTATACATTTTCTTTTTATTTGTTGTTAATTATTAAAGTTATATATTGAAATATTATATGATTTTTTTTAAAACAAAGAGACATATGCTTTTTTTTATTATTTTCATTAAGTTTAATTAATGATTATTCATAGTATGATTTTTTTATATTTTAAAATATAATATATGAATTGTTATAAAATATAAAACAAAATATATTAAATATAATTTTTTTATATAAAAAAAAATAAAAGATAGCAATATTACTGCAATTTTGAGTAACGCAAAGTAACATCCGTAAACAACATAAATCGAACTTTTGGCACAACAGAGATTGTGAGGTTGCCATTCTAGTAGCATGATTTGATCATAGAAAATGGTAGTTGGTAACAAAATAATGATAATAAATATAACTAAACATATAGTGTAAGAACTGAAGCACCAAAAAGCGCCACCCTTGACTGGTGCAGTACATTATTATTGTGAGTAGTTCAATTATTATATTCTTAAATTAAAAATAAAATTTATTTATTATGTATTATTATATTTTTAATAACAATTTATTGTTTAAATATTTTTAAATATTAATTATTTTTTATTATTAATATTAATAAATTTAAAATTTCATTACTATGTATCTAAATTTTTAAATATATATATATATATATATATATATATATATTAAAATAGGTGTTAACTTGAAATTTTAAATTAATAATATATATGTATATATATATATATATATATATATATATATATATATATATTAAAAAATCAATCATATTAAAACATAAGCTAATAATAAAAGAAAATTTAATAACGGAAAGCAATCCTAGCTGGCAACTTTACTTAGGCTAAAGTACGCAGTTACTGGATTTTAGTTCTAAATAAAAGCACTAAAAGCAAAGTTACTGGTGGTGTGGGATAAAGATGTCATTTTACATGAAAAAGTAGACTTTTTTCTACTGATTTTTTTTCTCTCAATTTTAATATGATGTAACTTATTTTTTTTAAAAAAAAATTGATTAGACTCATTTAAAAATAAAATAAAATAATTTATATAAAAATAAAAATTTAAATAAAATATAGTTAATATAATTAAATAAATTTATATGATGTGAGATTAAGTGTGTATTATATTTAAAAATAAATAATATAAGTAAAATACGAATTTCGCCTTATGAACGTATACGTGTCACAATACTAGTGACTCACTCCAAATCAATTTCTAGCCATAGCTTCATATGTGTGCGTTAGATGGCTTGTTGAGTTAGAACCACTGGTTGTCGTTGGCCAAGGACAAACGACACATACTCGAGGACCTCTGGCCGCCTGGGCATCATAGGATAGGAGTGAGTAGGAGCAAGTAGGTAACTGTAGTATCTCTTCGCCATCGTCAAGGTTCTCAGTCTCCATGATCACGAGCAAAGCTCCAAGTTTCATCTTAGAAAGATTTCTGGGAAGTTTACAGGCTGACGCCAGGTGCCACCATTTTCTGCAGGGCTGGAAGAAATGCACTAATGTCTGCTTTTCCTCGGCGGGTCAGGGGGGCCATAAATGGAACCTTACGACGAAGAGAAGCCACAATGGCATTTGCAGTAGTAGTAGTAATAATGGTAGACTTAATAAGAAACAAGAGAAAGAAATATCAGAATGTGAAGGAGAAAGAAGGGTGCATTGTGAGGTGGAAGTTATATCTTGGAGGGAACGGAGAATCAAAGCCCAGATTTCGGTGCAAGCAGACCTTCGATCAGTATGGAATGTTCTCACTGATTATGAGCGGCTTGCTGATTTCATTCCCAACCTTGTTTGCAGGTATATATGGACACTGCATGTACTCACAATTCTTTTTAAAATTTTTCTCTTTTATTTATCTTCTTCAACTCTCAAATTACACACACACACACGCAAAAACTGAACTTTCAAGTTTTGGACATTTATGGGATGTGAATTTCTTTAAAGAATTGGTTTTCCTTTTGGGAAAATTGCAACGAAAGAAGCTTTATCCATTGTGACCTAGAGGTCTTCGCCAATATAGCTTCTATGTAAAAACAGGCCTAAGACTACGAACATCTAACTCTTTCCCGGATCCTAGAGCGTTTTATTCGGTTTTCCTTCTGATTGTGGCGTTAATATTTTTAGGATGTACCTTAAGGGTATCAGGAGGTTGTGTGCAGTAGGAGCAGATGCTAGATAAGGCATGCATTAGCTATTTCTCCATTATGCATATTGCTGCTGATGAGCTGTTGACTACAATTATAATTTTCTGCATTGGATCATAGTTGTTTGATTTTGTAGTGGGAGAATTCCTTGTCCACATTCTGGGCGGATATGGTTGGAGCAGAGAGGCCTGCAAAGGGCACTTTATTGGCATATTGAGGCTCGTGTTGTCTTGGACCTCCAAGAATTTCCCTATTCGGTAAGCTTCTTGTGCTGCTTGATTTGTATGCTGTTGAGTACAAACCCTGGCCGGTTTTAATATGGTCATGTTGTCAAAGAAAATCAAGCTACATGGGAATACTGTTTTTGATGATGAAAAAATGGAGTCTCATTTTCAATTTTTCACTGCAATGCACCAAACAAATTTGTGTTCTATGTCTAAAATTAAGTCAGTCCTTTTTTCACATGCGCTGGAGCAGGCCCTTCCTTCAGTGTCCCCCACCAGCTTTTGTTGCCATTATTCTTCTTATTATTAAACAAATACTTGGATGGGGAAACTCCAGTACTTTTACAGTATGGGGCATGTATAGCAGTCTTGATTGCTATGGCATTTGCATGTCTTTCTTTCAATTGTATAAATCTTCATCCCCCTTTTCATCCCCACTTACAATAGGATTTGAACCCAAGATCCCCTTATTGAAACTGGTGTACAAACATTGAAATGGCCCTGTACTTGGTAGACATCCATTGTGAACCAAGACTGAACACAGGTTGAACAAGAATACAGAAAGCAGGAGTAACTGTGAGAAGATTTCTATCCTGATGGAAAGTTGTTCCTCACCTCACATATGATTTTAAAGTGATTAATATGGCACGTTTGTGGTAGCCTTTTGTTTGTTTGAATAAAAAATTCTTTCTTATAACTATTTTGTAATATAGGGAGAAAACAAAGAGATAAAAGACAATATTAAAAGTAAAGGAGTGTTCAAATAAATTGCAAGGACAATAGCTCCTGAGTTATTGAATGATTAGGAGATTTGTGATTGTCATTGATTCTTAATTGTCAAATCAGTCAATAGAAACCTATAACTCTGTAATTTTGTTGTCCAAATAATTATCATATTATTACTTGTTCTCAAATGCACATTTAGTTCCTTATCATCCAACAATTTTAACTAATTTTTTCATGATTCAGGCCAACAATTAATAAAAGCTCTACCCTTGCATACCATGGCAACTGTCCAATTTAACAACTTAGTTAAACTACATGTATAGCTTTATTAGTATTTGGCACACACATGAGGAAACTTATTCTTATCACTAGTTACATCAATCTTAATTTTCGTTTGTGAATACATTAAGTTATTTTTGATAACTCGTTTCAATTCAGGCCACTAATCATGAGCTGCATTTTTCCATGGTTGATGGGGACTTTAAGAAGTTTGAAGGAAAATGGTCACTAAATGCTGGGACAAGGTATATCACATAAGTTTGTTTATGGTCTTTATATTATTTGCTCTTTATGTATGAAGTGTTAGGCGTCACCTCCAGGATGCTTACTTTTGCCATTTCCAAACTCTTTATTCCATTTGCTGTTGATAATGGCATTTTTTCCCAGTAAAATGCTGACTGAACAAGGCTTTCATACAAAGAGTTTGCTCCTTTCTGTTCCGTACTATACTAGCAAGCTTGGAAAAGAGGTTATCTGCAAGATTTGTGATGAAGTTCAGCATATCAGAAGCAAATGATACTTTCTCTTTTCCTCATCAAATTTTGTTGTTAGCAATAACAGTAGTTGTCCCCCAACATTAAAGAATAGCAACAGTTTCATCACAAAAAATTAGCCCATCAGAGAAATCTTCAGGAGTAGGACAATTTTTTGCTGTTACATTCTTCTTTCACCTTATAATATGTAAGAGTTTTATATTGTATAGCCATTTTCAAATATTTTTGTCTTTTCATGATTGCAAGATATCCCAGCAAAATTCCACATAACAAAATGGCTCTTCTATTTTACTATCATCAACTCTAATTTTCCTTACAGACCTAGAACAACAACATTAACATATGAGGTTAATGTGATACCAAGATTCAACTTCCCTGCAATTTTCTTTGAGCGAATTATAAGATCAGACCTTCCTGTGAATCTTCAAGCCTTGGCATGTCGAGCTGAGAGAGATTATGCAGTAAATCAAAAGGCTGCAACAATAGAACGAAGCTTTGGGTTAGGTGGTGCTTCCCTTGAGGAAGAAAAGCCTTCAACTGCAGATTTAGAAGAAAGCTATTCCGGCTTAAATATTACCCCAACACCATCTTCAGGTGAATTGAACAGTAACTGGGGTGTGTTTGGAAAAGTTTGCAGACTTGATAGGCATTGCATGGTGGATGAAGTTCATCTTCGCAGATTTGATGGCCTTTTGGTAACTGATTATTTAAGCTTACCCTCACCTGGCTCTTCTGTTCTGCTAAAGCCAGTCTTGTTTTAGTAGTCACTGACAAAATGTTTTTGCACTGAAGGAAAATGGTGGGGTTCATCGTTGTGTTATTGCCAGCATAACTGTAAGAGCTTCTGTCCGTGAAGTTTGGAATGTTCTGACTGCTTATGAGAGTCTTCCTGAGTATGCATCATGCATTTCTTTCTGTAACTGTCTTATTTAAGTATCAATATATCTGTGAAGCTTTGAACTGACTGCTTTGACTTCATTTCTTATTGATAAAATATTTGGGTGATGGTATGTAGTCATTTTACATCTCTACAGGGTTGGATTTGTTCCTTTACACGAATTCCAGTCTAGGCTTAGCAATCACATTACTTACATGGTTGTTAAGAGACACTGTCTGTTCTATGAACAAGGAAGTTAATTGTTGAAGCTACAGTAGCTCAATGACTAATATCTTCATCTACCACAGCAAAACCAAAGTCCAGCTTTGCTTCCTATGGCTTAATTTAATGAATACATGATCATGTCTTTATTTGAGGAAAGAAATGAAGATTTTCAGAAATTAAGAGGAATTGGCATCTATAATCTTCTAAGGATCAATACTCAGCTTTCTCTTTCTTGAGTTTGATGTCAGCCTCTGGAATGAGAGCCAGAAATCTTCATATCAAGAAATGCTTGGATGCAGGATACTTCCCTTTGGCAGATGGAGTATCCTGAGTGGACCCAAAAAGGAAAGAGAATGTTATAGAAGACCTTCCTTCCATACTTTTGGATGAGGTTGTTTAGTCTGTTTATTATATGCTGAAGCAAATATGGAGATGTGCCAAGTGTGCTAATCTCTTGAGATGCCTGCTATGGCAAAAGACTGCAGCCACCCTGAACAACAATAATGATATGAGAGATTGAAAAAGACTTGGAGTTTATCCGCATGTAACATCATAAAATACATAAAAGAAACCTTAAATCCCAAAATGATGGGAAACTAATTAAGTAAAATGTGCTGCAAATTGTTTCTTGCTTTACTATCCAACGATGATTCCCTCACATTTTTTTAACCAAATTAATCTACTGCAGGATAGTTCCAAACTTGGCCATCAGCAAGGTATTATCTCGAGAAAACAACAAAGTCCGCATTCTTCAGGTATGAATGGGATCTGTTGCTCTTCTCAAGGCATTTTCATTATGTGGTGCAAATTATTTCATGACACAAAAATCTGTCTTTCCCTTTTCCTTTATTTTGCAGGGAGGCAAAAAAAAATGTAATTAGAGATATATGGCAGTTACTGTATGCAGCTACCCAAAGCCTGGTGTAGGACTCAGTGAGAGGCAATTAGTTAGATTTGTGGGGCATTTGAGAGAGGAAATGGTGGAAAAGTGTGAGCCTGTGAGGATATTAGTTATGTCTCTGTGTGAAAGCCTCCTTGCCATGCTCAACATTGGGTTGTGGCATTAGATAGTTTCCTATGTGCACTTGATGCTTCTCACAAGCATCCAGGTGAACTTCTGATTTTCTTTTTCCCTTTTTGTTGCCATGGGGAGAGGAGCGGGAGAGCCGTGTGGACAGCACTGAGCACCTGTAAAATTTCCAATTAACATCTGCTTATAGTAATACAATTGATCATTTTGCAGGAAGGATGCAAGGGTCTATTGTATATGGTTCTTCATGCACGTGTTGTTCTTGATCTATGTGAACGCCTTGAGCAGGAGGTTAATTTTGAACAGGTGGAAGGAGACTTTGACTCATTTCGGGGAAAATGGCTCTTAGAGCAGTTAGGAAGCCATCACACTCTACTTAAATATACTGTTGAGTCTAAAATGCACAAAGATTCCTTGCTTTCAGAGGCTATTATGGAAGAGGTGTGACTCTTGAGATTATGTAGATTGGCATTTTACCTAATTTGTTCAGTTATTTAGACTACAGTATTATAAATAGTTTAACATTCATCTCATATTCAATGATGTTTACACAAGGGGCCCTGGAAATCTGAAGTTGCTTCTCTTGCTTTAGGGTTCTTTGGTAGTATAACCTTGATTGCTTCATTGATGAAGTGAGTTTGAATTTGTCTACGCCATTGGAAGAAAACAGTTATCAAATCATGAAATTTATTCTTTATTCTAAAGATTTCATTCACACTGTTTATAGACAATTATTTTAACAGTTTATAGAAAATTTATACCTCTTCTATTGATATATTAGAGTTTCTCCTTATAGGTGATTTACGAAGATCTCCCATCTAATCTATGTGCAATTCGTGATTATATTGAGAAAAGAGAGGCCTCATGCTCTTCAGACTCTAGTGAGATCAGATGTTATTCCGAGGAAGTCACTTCCTTGGGTGGTGAAAATGATGCTGAGAATAGCAAGGCAGCTGAGCAGGTTACTGATTTTGAAAGTCCTATCTCACTTGGGCAAAGACCCAAGGTTCCAGGCTTACAAAGGGACATTGAAGTTCTCAAGTCTGAACTTCTTAAGTTTATTTTGGAACATGGGCAAGAAGGATTTATGCCCATGAGAAAGCAGCTCCGTTTGCGTGGAAGGGTGGACATTGAGAAGGCTATAAATCGCATGGGTGGATTTAGAAGGATTGCCACATTGATGAACCTCTCCCTTGCTTATAAGCATCGAAAACCAAAGGGATACTGGGACAACCTTGAGAACTTGCAGGAAGAGGTAGAATATTACTGGTTTGTGATATTCCAATATTATGGGTGTGCTACTTGTGTACATAATGAATTATTGTGCATGTCAACCAGAAGATTCTACATGAAAAGGATTAGATAAGATTTTAAGAATCATTTGAAGCTTTAAATTGCACTTTTATTGTTATCGGCAAGGCAATAATTCTTACAGGTTGATTTAACATCTGAAACAGAATAGTTCAGAAAAAGAAATGCAACGACTTGAAGATTGTGGTGATTAGAACTATCAGTATTTGGTTGTATTTACATGAATGTCTTGTGTTTGTGTGGCTGGGGCCCAGCAATTGTATGTTGGTTTCTCTGCCATTAATACTAGATAAAAAAATTGCTTGCGACGTTTATTGCTTTCCTCATCAGAATAAGCTGTTGAGGGGAAGCAAAACTTTTGTGAATCTTTCCTACATGTTCTGGCAAAGGGATTGTTGAATGTGACAAAACCAAATCCTTCATTCCATGGTAGTTGGATTTAATTGTTTATCTAGAGAGAGGGTCTTAATGTTTGAGGCTCCCCATGCTGTAGAGTTTGGGCAAGGTAATTGATCTAAAAGATTTTATGTGCCTTTCCGTCTCAACAGATTAGTCGATTCCAGAGGAGCTGGGGAATGGACCCTTGTTTCATGCCGAGTAGAAAATCCTTTGAACGTGCAGGTAATGACTGCTGATATATCACTTTCTTGCCTTCATTTGTCATCTCTTTGCATATTAAATTGTAGGCTATATATATATATATATATATCATGTTTTGCTCCAGAAGGAGAAAGCAAGTTCTTTTCTCGTGTCATAGGGCCATCACAGGATTTAGAGATACTTTACTAATTCATAGAAGTTTTAGAGTCAGATTGTTCTTAAATAAGCCTATCAAGACCTTGTCCATAGTGTTAATCTTGGAATTCAGTTATCCTGCAATGAATATAAAAACAACTAATCTGGTCTTTCCCAAACATGACGGTCCACTAGGATGCAATTTTTTTTTTTTTTTCTGGCAATGAACATACGGAGAAGATTACTACTTACAAATTTGCAGCCGTTAATGGCAAAGCTGTGATATATAATACCACATTCATCTTTGCATTTCTTTTCTTCTCTTACAGGGCGTTATGACATAGCGCGAGCATTGGAGAAATGGGGGGGACTTCATGAAGTTTCTCGTCTTTTGGCGCTCAAGCTGAGGCACCCCAGTAGACAGGCAAACTTTGTCAAGGACAGAAAAGAAACTAATGTGGCATCAAGCAGTGCAGAGGCTGAAAAAAAGGGTCCATCCAAACCTTATAATATCTCTCAAGATACACAAAAATGGCTCATGAAATTGAAAAATTTTGGACATTAATTGGGTTGATAAAGTATTAAACTTGTTATTGTTCATCTCCCCCCTCCCTTCCTTTTCTCCTCCAACCAACACAAGGAGCCTTTTTGTGGTAGGCATATGTAAGACATAATTAAACTTTAGAAAATAGAATGGATTGAAAAGAAAATAATGCAGTGTGAAGGAATTGTTTTACACAGGAGACACATGGAAGCATAGGTGGAAATAGTGGACATGTTAAGCATATTTGGAGCATAAGAAGTTAGGAAATTAGGATTGGTAGGAAAAGCTAATAGAAATTGAATTAGTGGGAATTTAGTAGGGGCAAAATCATTGTAAATCATTAGGAAGTAGTTAGATTTGTCTCTTGATTAATTGATTAATTATTAGTATAAAAAGACTATAAATATTGAAGGAATAAAGGTTGTAAAACTCAGAATTGATTATAGGAAAATTTCTTATTTTGTCTTCTTCTTCTTTTTTTCTCTTCTTTTTCCATTATACACTCTTTTGATATATTTTTGTGAATACTAAATCTTAAAATTTTCTCCTTAATTTTCAAATTTTTTCTTATGAGAAAATTATTTTCCACCTAATTGGTATTAAAACTCCACTTTCCTAGAAAAGCTTGTTTCAATGATTGCTAGAACAAGATCTCATAAATTGAATAAACTTATGTTAAGAAATTGGAGGAAATATTAAGAACTTTCAAGAAACACTAACAAAGGAGATGATGGAACTTAGATGGTTTTACACTAACATATTTGTTTAGAATTAGTTTATGAATCAACTTTAATCTCTTAGATATTTGAGTCAAGTGACCTCTCTTGGGTTAAAAAGGTCCATTAGAATTGAGTTTCTAAATTTTGATGATATTGATGTACAAGGATGATTACAGACTTGAGAATTTTTAACTTGATAGATTCCAAAAGAAGCAAAGGTGAAAATGACATTTAGGATTCTTGATGATGTTGCCTTACAATGGCATGAGAATTCTATGGGTAGAGACTTAAAAGTGATCTACCCTAGTATATCTAAACCACATCTCTAAGATTTAGTAATATTGTCTTTGAAAACTCTATGTCTACACTTTTAGCTTTTAAATAAGGGGGAATTGTGATAAAATATCATAATTAATTTGATATTTTGTACAATAGAGTGCAATTACCTAAGACATATGTTATAGATGTGTTACCTTAAAGATGGAATGCAAACCCTCGTTAAAATGTTCATGCCAAAGACCCTACCAAATGTGTGTACTTTGACTAAATTACAAGAAGTTACAAATTTTGCTTTAGGACAAAAATTAAGACCTGTTAATGAAACTATAGGACTTTTATCTAAACTTTAGTATTCTTCCAACAATTAATTTATTGTGAATCAATTTTTTAATGGTACAATGACTAGAATCTATGTTGTTGGTGTGATGAGATAATGAGGTAGGACATAAATGTAAACATAAGAAATTATATATGATTGAGGTGGAAGATGAAAATAGAGATGATGAATTGGATAAGTTAATGACTATTATTTTGAAAAATGAAGAACTAGACTCACAATTTCGAATTTTCCTTCATGTCATCTTGGTATAGGGAATCATGACTTTACAACCACAAAGGTGACATTCAAGTACCTGAAAAAAATTCAATTACGGTTCCTCAAAATCTATAGTAATAAACTTTATAAATCATCATAATTAACTAAAAAAGGAAACAAAAATAAACTGAAGGAGTGCTCTAATTTAAAGGCATTTCTTACAATTATGAAAAGCTTTACAAATTTTGTAAGAATAACAATAATTAATTGGGCTAGATTAAATCTATATAGATTTATTAAGTTGTCTTTTTTTCGAATAAGTAATAAAATAAAATAAAATAAATAATGGTTTACCAAGATTGAGAGGAGGAGAAAAGGAATAAATTGGTTGATAAGTAAAGGTAACTCACTCTATCAATATATTTGTTTGTTTAATATAAAATACTAATGGAAATTGTACAAGTTCTTTCATTTATCTTATAATATAAAAACTTTAACTCAAAGAATAAAAATCTAAACTTTTAAAAAAATAAAAAATTAAACAAATAATAAATATTGATAACTCAAATTTTCATTTTTCTTAATTGAAATTCTAGAAAATACTAACGGTTAATAACCTAAATTTATGAGTAACATATGTTTTCCAAATCTATATATGTATAAATGCAATTGAAATTTTGCTCTAAATCTATGTGATTTTGGTAATAAAAAAATCATACAAAGTATAGCTTCATAACTTTAACACACAAATAAAACATAAGGTCTTACAAACTCTAAGCACTACAATGTTCTTCTCCAATTAGATAACATGTAAGAGCATGTTCACTAAAAAAATTGGGACTCAAAGGACCCTTCTTAAAGACTAAATAATATGCAAAAGAAAATTTGTGACATCATGTCATACCATTATTAGTAAAAATAAGTCAAAAGTACAAGTTTAGAAGGTACTTAAAATGACTTTCTTTTTGAAGAAATACTCAGAAGCCAATATCAAACCCTAAATCATTTTAGTGAGAAATAATGTATTTATACACTATAATTATTCAAATTATCAACAAACGTTTATTGCATCAAGCAAAGGAGCAAAACTTAATTTTGAACATAGACTTTTAAATCAAAATATTACCATAAGAACTTTAATTCTTTGAAATTTTCTTTGCAAATTGCCCTTTTTTTTACATCATTAACATTTATCAACAAAAAGGAAACAATAACCATAAAAAATTGAAATAAAGGCCTAAATGTAGATTCTTAAAAGAAGAGAAAATCGTAAAAATATGTATAATTAAAAAAAAAACTAATTTTAATGGTGTCCACAATAGATAACAAGCATGGAAAAAACATTAGAGACACACATAAAAAGAGATGAAACAATTAATACATTACAATTAGACAAACAATTAAAAAAGACTAAAGTTAGAAAAAAAATGTAAATAGACACTACAATATAAGTACTTATAGTAATTGTCACTTTGCGGTAATTTAAATATGTAGCCAAAACAATATAAGGTATCTTTTATAACCATTGCATAAAATTATTTTTTAATGTATCATAATAGTAGACTTTATGTCGTGGTTTGCCAAAAGAGATTATAAACTTAGTTGATATATGTTCAGAGGCAATAGTTTGAAATTTTTATAATGGTGGTGTTAAATTTTAATTACTTTTATGTAGTGATTTTAAGGTAGTGGAATAAAACCATACCAATTGGATTTTTACATTGCAATTTTGAACGAGTTAAGTAGTGACTTTTATCCAACTCTAATTTGCAACAGAAGTTCAAATGCAAAGTAACAAAATTATTATTTTATGTGTATAAATACAGTGATATTAAAAGATTTTAAAAGCAATTTGTGAACAATGATTTCATAATGATTTTAAAAGAATAATACAACAATGTGTTTTATGATAAAACTACATCATTTAATCATTTACCAATTGAGACTGTTGTCTTTGAAAATCCTAAGTCTTATCAATGAGCTTTGAACCTAAATCTTTAAATAATCTGAAATAATCTAATAGTATCTTTCTTAACTCCCTTTTTAATATTTAAAGCTCTTTTGTATTTTACCACTTAAGATTGTTGAAAAATGACCATGCATTATAAAATCTCTAGATTGCTATCTTTTAAAAGAATAATCATTTAGAGACATGAACGATCTTTCAGCTTGTATCAATTTTCAACCCAAATTTCCTAAGATTTCAAAGTTCCTTTTGATTTTCAACCCAGAGCCTTAACAATCTTGCAATCCCTACTCAATTTGAATTGGATCTCGCAGTTCATTTTAGTAATATCTTAAATTGTAAGTTTGTATGTCTTTAATTTATTTTTAAAAAAATTCATTTATAAATATTGAATATTCCATCTCTTCATATTTAGAAAAATATTCATTTCTTTGTATTTCCCCACCTTTACCGCCAAAGAGGGCAAATAATCTAAGTTGAAATTTTTTGTCGTTGTTACATCAAGTGGCCTAATGGTTCCTTCTCTCATTTTCTTAAGGTATCTTCAATTTCTTCTTTATGGTCATAATGTCATACTTTTAAGTGTTTTATGCTCTCTATTGGAGTTATAAAAAATATATATTTGTTTATTAATTTGTAAATAAATAAATAGATAAATAGAAAATGGTACTAAAAAAACCTTTACTTTTTATATTAAGCAATAATATAACACATTTAAGCAATGATTTTTAACCACTATTATAAGTGATTTATGGTATAAGGAGAACTTTCAAGGCTTGGATATGCATAAACATTTAAGGTGTATTTTATCAAAATGAATACTAATATAATAAAATAATCTTTTATTAAATTTTTAAAATTCAATAAGATGAATATTATATACATAAAAATGAGAAAAGATTTTACAAGTTTCGAGTAAGTATTGTATGTATACAAACTAAACTAGATTTTAGGTGAAGATAATTAAGCAAGATGTTTCATGTAAACAAAATAATCTCTTCGTTTTTTTTTAAAAAGATTATTCCTAAATTTGAATATTTTCCCATAACAACGAAAAATTTCTTTAAAATTAAGAAAATAATTGTAATTTTCTCTCACTTAAACAAATACTATATAATATCATATAAATATAAATAAATAAAATTAAAATATTTTTCGTAAATATATAAGTAACTTTAAATTTTAAGAAATTTTAAATATTAATTAATTTTATAAAATACTTTGAATCTAAATTTATTCAAAATCCAATTCTAAATATTGAACCAATTTGGATAAATAGATTTAGTCTAAAACCTTTTTTTTTAATGTTTTGGTTGTTTTTCAATAAAAGATATTTCTTTCAATTTTACAAAAACAAAATAATAAGTTTCTTTTTCTAAATAAAAAATTGTCCTCGCCAACTATAATAAAAATATTCTTTTTAATATCAATCATAATAAAATAGATATGAAAACTTTGGTAATTTAAATCTAGTTTGATTAGCAAAGAAATGTAGTTAGTGATAAAAGTTATTTCAATTATTATTATTATTATTTCATATGCATTTTGAAAATTGAACCATATTAGTTAATCTGATTAAGAAAAATTGAAGTCAATTGAACTATCACTTCAACTTACTTTTTTTCCCTTTCTTTTTTTTTTTCTTTCCATGAAAGTAATTTAATTCATTCATAAAAATTAGAAAATTTAGAAATTGGTTAAAAACCAATTAAATATGGGTTGAAATGAAAAACCTAGCAAAAGAACTGAAAAATCCAATTTAGTTTGTAGTCAAACTGATTTTTATTTTAAAATACTAAAAATTATAATTTGATTTCAAGTTTTTATTTAATTTAAATTAAGTTTTAAATTTTATTTAAACTTAAATTGATTAATATATTTTATCAAATTTTGGAATTGAGTCATTAAAATTGAGATTTAATATGTAGTCAAGTCTTTTCATAGTTTTTTTTTTTCTTTTTGGCAAAAAAGTTTTAAATTAATTATTAAAAATTATTTTTATACAAAATATATCAGATATAATTGTTATTTTTATATTTTTTTAATCACTAATGAATAAATACATATTTATTAGTAAATAATAAGTTAACCAATCAAAATAATTAAGAAGGAGACAACTCATCATTGTTGATTCATTCTATAGTTACCCATAATTCTTACAAAATAAGTTGCAATTATTTTCTTAATTATCTATATTAATATGTTACCATTTATAATTCTTAAAATTTCTTAAAGAGATCACAATCGTTGTATTTATATTTTCATACGAATAAACACATATTTAAGCCTTTTACTCACAATTTTGTTACCTCATCATGGTATAAGAGTTATAAAGCTCTACTGAGCATTTTCATTCATTTGACCTTTATGGCTGAAAATATCAATATTAAGTTTGATTCCATAACTTTTCAAAACAACCAAAATACAACCTTGTTAAATACTAATATCATCAATACCTCTCAAATAACCAACATTAACAATACATCAAATCCTTTGACAACCTTTAACATGACCATTCAATAGCCCTTCAAGCTTACAAGCACCACCACTTATCCCACATAGAGAGCCTAAATCATAACTTTATTTCAAGGTTACGATTTAATAAGATTTATTAATGGTGCAACCTCATGTCCACCAAATACAATTCAATAAAATAATAGTCAAGTATCAAATACAATTTCCAAGTTATGGGTTAGGATGATCTTTTGAAAAATTCCCTTATGGCATCGGTTGATGCCACCATTACACTTATTGATGTTGTCGTAACCTCTTCAAGGAAGCATGGGATAGACTCAACGTCATTTATGCCAACAAGTCTCAAACCAAAATTTATAGTCTGTGAAATATTGGCAAAAATGATAAAGGATTCTAAACCTGTTACGTGTGATATTAAAAGTGTCGTGGATGAACTTGCATTGTTGGATAACCACTCAACAATAATGAGATGGTAATTGAATTTCTTAGCAGACTAAGGCCAAATTATAAGGAAATCAATATAGTCATCCAAGCTAGAGACACACTTATCTCTTATGAAAAATTATTTAATAAATTAACAAATCACGAGACCTTCTTGAAGCATAAAGAAGCCAATAAAGTCATAATTACTATCATTACTGCCTAATTTATTCAATAAAGTGGGGGCACTTTCACAAGACCAAGAGGCAATCTTAAACATAACAACATCATTAATAAGAAATCTACTTTTAGTGACTTTCAACCATAAAATTTTCAAGATTGAATAAGAGAAATTTGTTTAGACCTTAAAAATTCTATTATTGGTCAAAATAGGGCACAGTGTCAAATCTATGACTAGTTTGGTCGTACGACTGATGTTTATAGGTCAAGATTTTTTTATCCTTAAGCCAATTTCTTAGCTTAACCATTCAAGTGATCCAACAGTAATTAGGTTATGGATTTAGATGTCTTGCATCATTACATCTAATTTACCAAACCTCTTAGTTCACTCATCATATAATGCTACTAAGGATATTATGGTTGGAAATGATAATAATGTTCTCATCACCCACACAGCTTCCACTCATCTTATATCCTCAAATAAATCATTAATTTTAAATAATGTTTTATGTGCTCCAAATATTAATTGAAATTTATTTTGTCTCTCAAGTTTTCAAAACCAATAATATTTCCATTAAATTATCTCCTTCTTATTATGTTGTAAGGATTTGAGCACGAGGGAAATACTTATAAAAGGCAATAATAATGGGAACTTATATGAATGGTTATCTTTCTATTTAATTCAAGTCAAAGTCTTCATTGCGTCAACATTACCTACAATTTCCTCTACTTATCAAATTACCTTTACTTATAGTCTACCTTTATCTAAAAACTCTACTTTAAATTTTGTAATAATTATCTCTACAATAAAAGTCACAAATTCCCATTTGGTGTCTTTTTTGTCCATAACTCTTAACCATTTGAAATAATTTACTTTAATGTTTGGGGACCTAATCTTGTTACATCCTTTAATCACCATCATTATTATGTAATTTTTATGGATCATTTTACTCATTATACTTATCTTTATCCACTCAAACAAAAATTAGATCTCGCTCCAATTGTTAGGTGTTTAAAACACTAGTTGAAAAATATCTTCTATTAAAATCATATATTCATATAGGAGTGAGGAATATGTTATTATTAGTTGATTTCTCTTCCAATAAAGTATTCAACACTTATATTTTCCAATTTACACTCCCTAACATGTTGGCTTAGCAAAGAGACGACTCAAAACACATAATTGAAATAGTTTTTACACTTATATATTATGTCTTTATTCCACTTATATATTGAAGTATTATCTATAAAACAATAGTATATCTTATCAATCAAATGATTACACCTGCCCTTCACCAAAAATTACCTTTTGAGTCAACTTTTTATGTAACTCCAAATTATCAAATTCTACGTGTGTTCAAGAGTTTATGTTATCCTTGGTTATGACCCTATAATAAACATAAGTTACAACTAAAGTTTAAGCCATGTTTGTTTATTAGTTATTCCAAAATTCATCATTGTCATTAGTGTTTAAACCTTGAAACCAATCGTATCCATCCCTCTCATCATGTCAATTTTATAGATGACTCATTTCCTTTTAAAACTTTTTTTCTCTAAATACAATATGCATTAGTCCTAACACCCAATCCTTTTGGGTTTATACAGTGCCTCTAGACATAGCTACGTCATCAAGTAATCCACTATTAGCCTCATCAAGTATGACACCAAACTCATCTTCTTCACCATCATTTGCTTTTGTGTTTACTTTGCCACCACCCATAGGTATCATCACACACTTAAAAAATAATATTTTTAAGCCTAAACACATTTTCAATTATCTTGCAGTCACAAATACCCTTGATCCTACCACCTTTTTCCATGCATAAAAACATTCTTATTGGTACAAAGTTATGCATAATGAGTTTAAGGCTCTTATTTGAATTAATACTTAGGAACTGGTACTTTTAACTTTTCACAAAATGTTGTCGCTTGTAAGTGAATCCATAAAACTAAAAGGAAACCCAATAACTCTTTTGCTCATTACAAAACTCGTTTGGTAGCCAAGGGATTTACTCAACATCTTATGATTAATTCTCATTATACTTATAATCTTGTGGTCAAACCTACAATTGCCTAGATCATTTTAGTTCTTGTTGTTCATTCTAACTCTTTATTTCATGTCTTTATTAATAATGTCTTTTTGTTCATTTTTATTATGAGAATTTTCCTTTTCAATAATAAATGATTTTTTATATTTATTAAGAAGTATACTTTTACTTATATTTTATTCAAATGAGAAAAATAAAAATACACCTAAATTATGATTATTACAAAAAAAAATAAATTAGACATGGAAACAAAACAAAAAGTAAATTATAAGTATTTTTTTTTAAAATATATATATATATATATAAATTTAGATTTTTTTCACTCAAAATTTTTTTTAAAAAAAATTATGATTTTTTTAAAATTATGAATATTTTCATTGTAAGGGTTTTATACAAATATAAACAACTATTAAAAAAATATATATGGTAAATTATAATACATATGTCGTAAATTAAATAAATTATATGTATATGAAAATCCTAATCTTATTTAAATGATAGAAAAATTATAAATAAATTATTAAATTAATATCAAACATGGAAATTATAAAACTTGACTAAAAAAATTAAAACTTGAATCAAATAGTCAAATAATTAAATATTTATAAAATTAAACAAATTCTATTACAAAAGAATTTCATTGACTTTGTCATAGTTTCAACAATATTAACATATTAGTATTAGACTCGTATAATGCGTAAATTTATCATATTTATTGATAAATTTATTTTTATTTTATTTAAAGAAAAAAATAAAAGTTACTTAAATTATTATTATTTGAAAAAATAAATGAATTTGATAGTAGTTTTTTTTCTTTTTAAGAAAATAAAAAGGGTAAACAAAAAAGATTTATTTCTTTTTTAAAAAAGAAGAAAATAAATTTATGATTATTTTTTTATTTTTTGAAATTATTTTTATTTTTCCTTTTATTTTCATTAACTATGATTATTTGTGTTGCATGAATAATAAATATATGTGAAAAATTATTAATATTAATTGGGTAAATTATAATATATGTTAGTAAACTAAGCAAATCAAAAATATAAAATGAATGTTGATATAAATTTCAAATATATGTTGATATGTTAATTTTATTAAAATATTAAGGAATACTATGAAATGAATTATTAACTTAATATCAAATAATACAATTTGTGGGAATCTATTAAAAAATTTAGAAATTTAATCAAATAATTAAATATTTATAAAATTAAACAAAAATCACGATATAAGTATTTTACTAGCTTTCTCTGAATTTTGACAATATTAATATACATACAAACTAGCATTGAGTTTATACAATGCCTAAGTATAAACCATAAGAGTTTAGTATGAAAATAAAAAAAATAAGAAAAAAGTCACCATATAGAAAATTTTTACTACAAAGTTATTTAGAATCACCTACTTTCTATTAGTTTCAATAATATTAATATATTAGCATAAAGCTCGCACATTATACTAGAATGAAACCTAATTTATTAAAATTCATATAAGTTAAATCCTAATTTCATTATACTTCTAAATTAATGTCAAGTATTATGAAATTAAACTAAATAATTAAAAAAAATAATAATGTACATTACTATTTTTTTTACATTTTATATTTCTCTATTTAATTATATCATGATAATTTTTGATAATGATTCTTTAGGTAAATAATATTTTACTTAATTAAGTTTTTATGTTAAATATTATTATTTCAAAATTAGCATAATCAAATTGAAAGAAATTGATTAAATGAACTGGTAGCCTGAAGTTAAACTTCTAACTATGGTCGATATTATTGTAAAATTCTTTTTATTATATTATACAAAATATTTGATAATAATTAAATTGGTTAGATAGAATCATACTTAACCAATTTTTTTTTTCTTTTTGAATTGCACTATTTGAAATATTAATATTTTGAGTTATGATGTGAAAAAAGATAGAATAAATACTAAAATTTTAATTATATATTAAAATATTAAGAAAGGTTACAAGTTAACCATTACGTTAATATCAATACTAGAAATCTTAAAAGTCTAGTAAGAAAATCCCAAAATTAAAAAAAAAATTAATCATTACTTAGATATTTTTTGCTCAAAGCATCACTCATAATTTTTTTATTTTCTTTTAGTTTTAGCAATAAAAATATATACAAAAATTAGAGACTTACTTGTTTTGTTTAAAACAATGATTTGATGAAAAAGAACAAAATAAAAAGAAAAACTAATAGTCTTTTATTTGATAAGAAATTTATCACAAACAAGAAAAAACTAATTTCATTCACCATACTCTTAAATAAAAGAAGGAAAAGTGACAAGAATTAGTTGTTAATTCACCACTAAACAAAATATTTTTCTATCTCTTAATCAAGAAAAGATGTTAAAAAATAGCTAAGACATTTGTAAAATGGGAAAATTATGATTACTACTAATTAGCTACAACATATGTTATAAAATAAAACTTAAAATATATAAATTGAGTTTCACTCCCTTATTAATTAAGAAGTCAAACTAATATAAACTAATTAAAATAAAGAAAAATAAACTTTTATAATTACTCTAATCCAACCAAATTAATTCATGCCTAATCCTCCAAGAAAATAAGCAATACGATTAATGTGGATATTATCTCCTTTACTTTGGCCTCTAGACTCTTTATAAATGCACGTTATATTATTTTTAAGAGGCAATTTTTAAGGTTATTTAAAGATCTTGGCCTTTGAATGAGTAATTAACACAAAACTATGAACCACACGATCAGATGACATCATTTTCCCCTAATTGAATAGGATTTGCCCTTAAATTTAACTCCTCGATATTCTCCAAGTAAAATGGTAAATCCCTCACATTAAATGTAGTTGATACATTATATTCACCTAGTAAAATAATCCTATTATTCACCTTTTTTATTTACTTTTTTCCCTCTTATATATTCATGTTGTCATACATAAAAGACATTATCCTCATATTTTTATTATTTTATTATGGATTATTCACAAAAAATGCATTAAAAATTTTAAATTTTCTTAAATTTAGTATAAGTTTCTATTTTTCCACAAATATATTTAGAACATTTTGTTTAATTTTAAATTTAATATGACATAAGTATAATACGGTAGAAACCATTAACTTGGCCTCGTGGCATGCCAAAGTGATATTAAAGGTCATTGATACGTCATTTGAATAAAATAAAAAGAAAACCACGTGTATTACATGTAAAAGTTATGAAAATAATTTAAATAATTGAAAAAAAAATTAATATTTCTTCTCTTTCCGTCTTGCCAGCTCAATTCTGTCTCAATTTACCAAAAACACCTTGTCATTGTTTATCGTAATGGATTCTCAAAAGTCTTTCTCTTCACTTTCTTTGAAACAAAAGAAGCAACAAAAGGAAAATTGACAAAAAAGGTTTAAAAAATAAAAATTAAACAAAAGTAAAACAAGACTGCGATCCATGATCTGAACCACATTGGATCATTTTTTATCATTAACAACCGCAAAAGGTTAGGCGTATGGGTCGCAAAGGCCGAGTGTGGCAAATATGCGTCATGAAGATCCAGGAAAGGGGGCTTCTTGATTTTTGACGGCGCCTCATAAAGTTTATCCATAACAG
The DNA here is from genome assembly GCA_021464305.1 of Kandelia obovata. NCBI lineage: Eukaryota > Viridiplantae > Streptophyta > Magnoliopsida > Malpighiales > Rhizophoraceae > Kandelia > Kandelia obovata. Next base: position 680,438 of record CM038472.1, read on the forward strand.
CAGGAGCTTCTTGTCCCTTTTCTTTTCTTTGTTTTTTTTTTTTCACTTTTCTTTTCTTCCAATTATCTCCACAACGGCTAGAGAAATAGAGAAAAATTATTAGTTGATTATTTGTTTGTTTATTAATATATGTTAAAAGAGTATAAAATTTTATATTATTTAAATATAAAAATATTTAGTAATTTATAATATTTACATTTATTTTTATTTATAAATTTAATTTTTTTAATAAATATAAAATTTTAAAAGAGTATTTGGACAGCAAATTTGGAAAAAAAAAAAAAAAAAAGAGATGGGGGAGAAACGAGGAGCTGTTAGCCATCTAAATTTCTTCATCTTTCTAAAATTGGGGGACACGTGGCCAACTTAAATAGCACTCCGTACCATGTGTTTAGATATATGTTAGAATACATTTGACTGCAGGATGATGTATTTAGAATTAAATGCAAAGTGGGAAAAAAAAAAGGAAAAGAAAAACATAGATGACGTGAAAATTGAGAAAATTAACCATTTTATAAATTAAAAGTTACTTGCAAGCGTGCGTGTGTGTGTGTGTGTGTGCGTGCGTGCGTGTGTGTGTGTGGTAGAATGAACATTGAATTACGCGTCTGAAACATAGTTGAATTGTATTTATTGATATTCTCGTTGCAAGATAATTCTGGTAAGGAATGATTTCCCATCGGGAGATTACGTAGCGGCTTAATGCGGACAAAAGGGTGAGTGAGTCAGTGTAAAAGAGAGAGAGAGAGAGAGAGAGGGCTGCTATTCTAAAGTTCCTCGGCAAAGCCCAATTCATTGAATTCAATCATTCATATGCCCCTTCCTTCACTCAAACCATCTTTCCAAGAAGTAGCATAGCCTACCTCTAGTCTTCTCCTGACTTTTCCTTTTTCCTCTCTCTCTCTCTCTCTCTCTAGGCACTAGTAAAGCCTGTAATCTTTCTTCATCAATTTATTTAAGATTCTGTTCGCTTGTACGGTAATAACACTGATACCGTAATAAAAATAATAATCTTTGTGCAATTAGGAAGGAATCCCAGTTTCAGTTATAATTTCATTAGTTTCATTTCTTGCCTTCAAATCTCTCCCAAACAGACTTCTTTCTTAAACCACTTTTAACACCCTTCTCCCCCCCCTTCCCCCAATAACTTCTTTTCCACACACACTCTCTCTCTATCCATCTCTCTATCTCTGTACATGGTCATAGAAATAGTGATATGATTTGAGGCCTGATCTTCCATTGGTGCTTCATTAAGTGGAAAGAATTTTGGGTTTCTTTCTCTCTCTCTCTCTTTCTTTTCCTGCCTTTTCTTTACATTCCTATAATCATCTTAGGAAATTGAGCTTATTTTTTTTGCAAACAAATTAAAAAAAAAAAAAGAAAGACGAGAGAAATGGAGAACTATGAGCTGGTAAAAGATATAGGATCTGGGAATTTTGGAGTGGCGAGGCTGATGAGGAACAAGAACACCAAAGAACTCGTCGCTATGAAGTACATCGAGCGTGGTCAAAAGGTATTAGAGAAAAAAAAAAAAAAAAAAAAAAGAGGTTCTTTTGCTTGCTTTTTTTTTCTCTCTCTCTCTCTTATTTTTTTGTTTTTTCTTTTATTTTTCTTTTTCTATCTGTCTAACTTCAATTTAATAGACATGCTAGCACACTTTCACATGAATTACATACATATATTTTTTTTTTATTATATGAAGACAACAACATGGTTCCTGTTCCTGAACCGGCTCTGTCTCTGGGTGTGTGTGTGTGTTTTCAGATTGATGCGAATGTGGCCAGGGAGATCATCAATCACAGATCGCTTCGCCATCCTAACATAATTCGCTTCAAGGAGGTTGATTGTTCCCTTTCTCTATCTTCCCACTCGCCTGCCCCCTGTGTTTACGGTTGACGGAATCTATATATATATATATACCAACCCCTTTTTTTGTTTCTTTTTGTTTTTCTTTTGTGAGTTGAGATGCAATTTTTATGAACTGATGGTACGGTATATATTGTTTGATCATTTCAGTTGGTTTTGACTCCGACCCATCTCGCCATAGTTATGGAGTATGCTGCAGGGGGAGAGCTCTTCGAGCGAATATGCAATGCCGGAAGATTCAGCGAAGATGAGGTTTACTGTCTCTCCCTCCATCGCTTGGATTTGGCCAATTCTCCACACGTTTGCAGCCCAAGAACAACAAGAATGTAAACAAATGGTGACAAGTGCTAAAATTTTTCTTTCCATTCATTTTCAGGCAAGGTACTTTTTCCAGCAGCTTATTTCTGGAGTCAGCTACTGTCATTTCATGGTATATAAAAAGTTTACATTTCTTAGATATGTTGCACTGCCAGAGAGAAATTGTTCCCACTTTATATTTTCTTTTTTCTTTGAAAAAAAACAAAAAATTGCAGCAAATATGCCATCGAGACTTGAAGCTGGAAAATACCTTGTTGGATGGAAGCCCAGCCCCACGTCTGAAAATTTGCGATTTTGGTTATTCCAAGGTTTGGTTCAGAAAAAGGATGAAAAGAGCACACCTTTTTTGAATTTATTATCATTCTGTGTTTGAAATGTGTTAAAATTTGTACTACCTGATATTCTTTATTTTTGCAGTCGTCTTTGCTGCATTCAAGACCCAAATCTACTGTTGGCACCCCAGCATATATTGCCCCAGAGGTTCTTTCTCGGAGAGAGTATGATGGCAAGGTAACTTCGATCATATGCATTATTTGGCATACTCACAATAATTCATGGAAAATGTTTCAGATTTAGTTTCTGTTTTTTAGATAATTAAAATTTTTTTGCTGGAAAGTTGATAAAGATGTAAGATCATTATTTGGCATACTCACAGTAATTCATGGAAAATGTTTCAGATTTAGTTTCTGTTTTTTGGATGATTAAATTTTTTTGCTGGAAAAAAATGTAAGATCCTTACTGAAAAATAGTTCATATTAATATAATGAAATTAAGTGAAATTTGCATATTTACTGAAGAAAATTATTTATAAAGTAGATATCACTTACATTCCCATTAGATATTTAATTCATGTCAAATAATATCTTAATACCTCGTATCCACTCAAAAAGTTCATGCCCACAATTGGTAAAGACTACATATATTATAATTCAGGCCAAGTCCTTATATTTTATCGATGTGGGATTTTATATTCTTAATACACCCCCTTAACATATGTTAGCATATGACATAACAAAACTAAATTGAACAACGGGCCAAACACATGTACTAGGCCCCCTTAGTATTTGGTTGAATTGATTTAAACTGAATAGATGAAAGCCCGAATCACTAGATGCATTAATGAGAGGGTGAATTAATCTCTGATACCATGTCAATAAACCAATCAATCCAAAAGTTTATGTTGTTGAGTGAGGCTAAAAATTGATCGTATTTTAAACTCTGAAGTGCATGATTTGTTGGGTTTTCCAAGTGAAATTTATTGGAAATCGGAACTAGAAAACTTGTTCTTACAAAGATCACAAGGAGGGGTATTGTTGTTCATGTCAAATAGTGCCATTCAGCAATTTAGCTGCCCTTCAGGTTCCAGAGTCACACCCATCAGCTGTGTGTTCTGCAATACATGTTCTAGCTTTGAAGTGTACACTGTTGTAGCCATAGTTGATTGTCTGCATAAGATAGTTAAAGATTGATATATGTGGCTATGGATTGCACCCAAATGGAAACAAGATCGAGGCTTATCATCTGCACATCTGATCTTTTCTTGAAGGAAATGAAGAAATCTAACTGTTTTGGAAAAATGGTGATAAGCACTTTATTCTAGAGTGATGAGTCGGCCAAAGAACCAAATTTTATGTGTGTTAAACCCATAAGCACTTGCATAGATCCTTTACCAGGAAAGTCAATTCAGTTAATGACTTATTTGAATTTTTAAATTCTGAGTGGTAAATGCTGCCATGCAACCATTTGGCTATTATTTACGTGGCAAGCTCGGTTAGAAAATATGTTGCCTATGTTCCCTTATGTGTTCTAGTTTTAGCATCATTTTGGGCTTTATAGGTTCTCTCTTTTGTGATCCGTGCTCTTCCTATCTGTATTCCTTCTCAGTTTGTATTCCAATTTTAGTTTCATTGATCGACTCTTGAATAGAAAACTAACTGTATCATAGAATATGAAGATCCTTTAAAAATTTTCTTTATCTATTCTCTGAAATTGTTTAATGGAATATAGACAACATTTCTTGAAAAGCACCCATCGCCATAAACCAGTAATTGATTTATGGCTTCAATTCCTTGCTTTCTAGATCAAGGAAAGCACATTAACTCTTCTATGGCATGGTAGAATGACGACATGGACATGTAGAGAGCCTGAAATTATGAGTCTGGTTTAAAGTTTTGTTTAATTACATATTCAACAAAATTCTTGACTTAGAGCATCAATAGTTTCCAATATGCTTGTTTAATTTTGCTTCTGATTATTCAGTTGGCAGATGTATGGTCTTGTGGAGTGACTCTATATGTTATGCTGGTGGGGGCATATCCATTTGAAGACCAAGAGGACCCAAAGAACTTCAGGAAAACAATCAATGTACAAGATTTTCTCTTACTGTCCTTCTATTCAGGGATATTCTGCTTTCACTCTATGATCTCCACATGGTTGTTCTGCAGAGAATAATGGCTGTTGAATACAAGATCCCTGACTATGTGCACATATCCCAAGATTGCAGGCATCTTATATCCCGCATATTTGTTGCTAACCCATACAAGGTATTTATATTTTTTCAAGGAGAATTAACTGATAGTATGAATTTTACTTTACATTGGTGATTGACCCTATTGTGAATGTTTCAATATTGGTCATATATTTGACAATGTGGAGCTTCAGTAAAATCTCATGTTGTCCGTACTGTTGTTTTGCGAAGTAACTTAACCCACAAGTTCCAACAATTTTTCTCAAATTCCCATTTTGAGAAAGAATTGGTGTAATCAACTACCAAGTTTTTCTTAATTCTGTGACATAATAGACATTGATGGCTATAGTGTGTGGTCTTCCCGTTTCAAAATTTACATGGATAGTCAGTTAAACTTGGTGCCACAGTCAACTTGGGATGGCAGTCTCATGTAGGTGTTTGGGATAGGTATTCCCTGAGCATCCATGCCTGTCATTCCAGAATGTGTCCAATTTGTTCCACTGACAAATTCTTTGGTAGAACCAATCTAACATGTGGCTTTAGACTCAACAAGTGAAACGGCTTAGAAGCCTTTTTCTGATGTCCCAAAAAAAAAAAAAAAGACATTACATAGAAGCCCACATGGCTAAAGGTAAATGGGACTTGCGGCTGACATGTCATTTTCGATGTATACAATGATGAAGATTGACCAAGTCTACCTAAGTATTGATCATTTATTTACAGCTTGTTTACTTATTATCCCAATCCTCACCCAGGACTTAAAATCTTATTGGCTTGCTTACCTTCTTAAACTGCTTCTCTTAGCACAGATACTATAGTGCCAGGTGGGATTTTGGTATATATCCTCTTGATCTGGTCCCACTTAGTTCTATTGCTCTTTCTCAATTGTATTTCAAGGTGCTAGACACATATTCAGTTGATATTGTGGCCTGTCCTTATGCTGCTTTCATTCAATGGAGGGTATGGGAGCTTGACCAGGAAAAAGAGAACTAGAAGTGGATTTCTGGGATATGCTAACTTTTCCACCTCTTCCTCCCAATCGAAAGATTGGCTTAAGCAACCTATCTTACTAAGAAAGGGTGCAAACTCATCCTAATGGGGTGCAATCAATCTTTCAAGCATAATTTACTTTGGATTATCAGATTCAAATAGAGCACTTTCATGTGACAAATTCCAGAAGGAAGAGCATATCTTTTATCCACCCTTTCTTTGTGTATTTCAATCAAAAATCAACTACTGGTTCTTAGCCTACTTCTATTCTGTTAACTTGCTTTCTCTCTTGCACCTGGTTCTTTCTTAAGGAAATGGATTCATCAACAGAAAAGCAATCACAATACCTTTTCTAAAACTGAACTTAGAATCTTTAATTCTGAAATAAGACCACATTGATATGGTATTTTATTAGAGTACATTGATGAATGATGCAGCAACTAGATTAAAGAGCCCTGTGCTCTTATGGCCATCAGGCTGATGAGCATAACTATGAATCTGAGGAAGGATGTGATGCCCTATGCATTCACTGTCGGCCTTAGGGTAGAAAGAGGGCCACTTTTGCTGTCCATGAATTTCTCGTTGTGTTGGTACAACTTTTTTCTCCTTTTGCTGCCTAAAAATGGAAACTGAGCAAATACAGGGAATGAATTTTTTTCTTCAAATTAGTCTAAGAATTTCATCCTACATTTTTCTTTGATTTTTTGTTGTTATTATTATTACTATTATTATTATTTACATAAAATTTTAGTACCAGAAGAGGTTTATCCTGCAATGCTCTAAAACTGAATATGAATTTTCTCATATTGGAGCATGTACTTTGACCCCTTACTGTGAACGGGAAACATTTTCTGGTTGCTGGCTAGCAATCTCTCAGGATGTAGGTCAATTGAAACTTGGCTATTCTCTCATGCTGTTACATTTGAGTGATGTTTCTTACTAGCACAATGATTCAAGTTCGATGGATTCATGCTTTTCATGGCATAATTTTGTGTCCTATGTGCTGGCCATCTATGTGCTTTTCCTGGACATGAAGCTGGTTGGATAGTGCATTCATGTGCCAGGCCCAATTAAAGTAGTGGAGAAAAACAATCCATGTGGCCTTCGCCATTTAGTTGGGGACTAAGATTCAGTTTAGTAGAATTTTGTTGGGCTTTCAAGCACCTTTTGGCATATTCTTCCTTTCTTTATACAACTGTTCTGATGCAGAATATCTTCTAATCATGTTGAACATGTGTAATTGAAAGCTATACCCTTCGAATTTTTTCAATTAATTTCCGAGTGATCTGCACCAGTGACAGACTAATGGCATCTTTGAAAAATGCTATTTAGTTTGCATCGTCTGACAATCCTATATTATCATTTGAACATTTGATTTTTCCCTCTGTATATGATATAAACCGATGTAACTGGGATTATCTTTCTGAAATCTACATGCTTTCGCAGAGGATCACAATTAAGGAAATAAAGAGCCATCCATGGTTCTTGAAGAATTTGCCAAGGGAACTTACTGAGGCAGCCCAAGTCACATACTACAGGAAAGGAAATCCTACCTTTTCTCTTCAAAGTGTTGAAGAAATTATGAAGATTGTGGAAGAGGCCAAAACTCCTGCTCCAGTATCCCGATCTATAGGAGGCTTTGGCTGGGGAGGCGAAGAAGATGGTGATGAGAAGGAAGATGATGCTGGGGCTGAGGAGGAGGAGGAGGAAGAAGAAGAAGACGAGTATGAGAAGAGAGTTAAGGAAGCACAGGAAAGTGGGGAGTTTCACGTAAATTAGGATTATTTTGCTGTCACCATGTATTGGTGATCCAAAGTTTCATCTTTTGGTATTCATGGGTGCTTTCATGCTTGCATTAAATTATGCACTAGGCAGAGCCATGTTTTCGAATATTGGCTTGTAAGAAGTTACAGTGTAGTGGAGAAGAAAGGTGTGTCTTTCAACTATAGGGGCTTTAGAGTGTCTTGCTATGAGCGATCCTGGAATTATGATTATCTTAAGATCCCTTTCTGAGTTTGATATGATGTATTTTTGTTTCAGTGTTAAGATGGTGCATAAATTAGGGGTTTTGTATGGTCTAGTGTGGATTGAAGAAAAGCAGAGCTTCCAAGGAGATTCTTTGCAAGAGTTTGAGTGCATGAATTGGGAGGCTTTACCTGTTAAACCGACAGCAACAGATATTTAAGATTGATATTTGTATTCGTAAGTTGTTTTTCTTCCGTTTGCAGCATGCTATAGAGGTGGGTGAAGTTTTCCTGATGTAAGAAAATTTGAGTCAATAGTTTTGCAATCTAAGTTAAATGTTTTTGCAGGTCCACTTTCGGTCTACTTCGACTGATTTTCTAATTAGTTGTCCAAAGAAAGGTTGTTTGAGCATCCCACCGGCCGTATCATTTGCATGGTATATATTATTAACAGCGGACTTGTGAGGCACTTCCCCGGATGTTTCTTTCAATCTGTACTTAATGAGAACCACTTGTGAGACTCTCAATTTGCGTATTTTTCGTACGAAGAGAACAAACTCAACTGTTCAATGTTAATGCATCTGATTCAAATCAGTATGTTCTAAACAATATGAAATATAAGAGCGGATAACAGATTTGATTTTTATAAATTTTAATAACATTGGTTTAAATAAATTAAGACATCTGTCTTAAGGATCAAAACTATTTCTCAGTCTTGACATTCAACCTTGCTCTTCCTAAGTAAGCCAAACCATCACCTTTAAGGTCGAAGACACGGGACAGCAAATCTAACCAACAATTGAAATTTAGGCTAATTTGTGCAATGTTAGCTGGGAGTGGAACGCGTTTAGGAGCTTAATCTTGCACTAATAAAGACTTTTTGGGCCAATCTTGTATTTTGGCCTTCAATAAATTATTCGACACTACGAGTTAGAAATATCTTAATATGGGCTACAAATTGCCCTGTCACCTATTACTGCCTTATTTCCCCGCCGAGTGTTGCACAAGGTTAGTGCAGAAAACCAAAAAGCTAATTATCCAAGTAAGCAATGGAACTCACACTGTGATAAACAACAAGCTGAGTGCAGATAGCCATCAAAGTTTTCTTTGGTGCTACAAAAGTCTGAAAACAGCCAATACCAGATGGGTAGTTTCTTAACAGTCTACGTACGCACTTATGCTGTATCGAGATGAGACACGAACTTTCATTTTTTTTTTTGTTTTTGGCTAATGTATCATTAAAAATGAAATTCAGACCAGAGATGCCAAAAAGTTAGTTACTACGGAGATAGAACCATCGATGCTGCCTCTGTCAGCAATGCATGCAGCTTCCTGGTTTCTGTCAAAATACTCTCTTTGTCGAATAAAGCAGAAACAATGGCAATGCCTTTTAGACTTGGCACGCCAATTTTCATGACAGTGCCTGCATTTGAAGCATTGATGCCACCAATTGCCACCACCGGTAACTTGGAGGCCATGCATACAGCCTTTAACCCATCCAAACCAACAGTGGGGTTGTTTGCCTTGGTATTAGTTGGATACACACCACCACAACCAATGTAGTCAGCACCATCAATCCATGCTGCTTGTGCTTGCCCCAGTGTCTTGCATGATACACCAATTATCTTGTCAGGACCAAGAAGGGTGCGAACAACGTGAGCAGGCATGTCAGCTTGACCAACATGCACCCCATCGGCATCACAAGAAAGGGCTATATCAACACGATCATTTATCAATAGCGGCACTCCAAAGGAATGACAAATTTCAAGACATGCTTTTGCTGTTTCCAGAAACTGCCCTGTTTCAGCTTCTTTCTCCCTGTGAAGCAAAAAAATCAAATTGTCAAAGGAATATTCATGTATAATGCATTGTCAATGGATTCATGCATGAACCAAGCAATATTAAAACTATGCTAATACTCATGGCAATCCCTTAGAGGTATAAAAGACAAACATGAATTTGGAAAAAAAAAACAGGTATGCATCTTTCAACTTGGTGAGGTGATTATACAAAAGAAAAGATTGGTGAGACACTTTCAAAAACAAAATACAACATTAGATCATTCTTCTAATTCATGGAAATTGACAAAACATTGCTCTAACAGCATTAAAATAGTGAGTTTAGGTAAAGATTGGGTGAGACACTTTAAAAAAGAAAAGACAACTTCAGATTTTCATAATTCACAAAAACTGACAACACGTTGATCTATCAACAGCATTAAAATAGAGAATTTATGAAAAATAAGAAAAAAAAAAAGATGACACCACATCCACAAGTGTAAGTGCCAAAGTGAAATCAAAATTGTTTCAATCTTTTTATAATTCAAGTAAAAATCAAGGCCTTCAAAAGAATCAAAACATAATATGAACTATAAGCACTCAAACCTCAATTGAATAATGGTAGCGCCCCCTTCTATTGCTGCTTTAACAGCATCTACCATTGATCTTCCCCACTTTTGATTCATACTAGAATCTGTAACAGCGTACAAAAATAAGTCACTTGGATCAAATGCATTCCGCCCAAAAGAGTTGTGCAAACCACTTCTAAGCTTAAGTTGGTGGTCAAAAGGGCCTTGAGGCCCACTTCCAATAACAATATTTTTGCTGTATCCCAAGGCTGTCTCAACATATCTTTTAGCCACCTGTCAAAACATAGATTAATTGATGCAACACAATCATTCTTTTGAGGGAGGGGAGGGTTGTGTTGCCGGGAGGAGGGGAGCGAGGCTAAAAGGAGGAAGCAATATCTAGAATAAGCCAGTGTCAGACTATCAGAGTGAAGATAAATAACTTTTAAGTGGAATGCGTTTGGTCTAAAGCTTTTGCAGATTGTTCACTTCAGGACAAAAGCTCAAAGCAATAACAAAATCAGACAAATATTAAATGATTTAAGTCACAAATAACAAAACAACAATAGACAAGGACTAAAGTATGCAGTGTGAAAAACCACAAGTAAAAGAATTGGACTGGTGAAATCTTTTTTTTTTTTTTTTGAACTATTCTATCCTCAAAGCAAAAGCTAATTAGCATATGCCTCCACATATCACAGAAGATTAACAGATCCATCTTCAGGCCTCATAGCAAAAAGGATTTTGCCACCAGCTAGCATATTTGTTGTAGAAATTTGACAAGCCAGCATATTTGTCAAAGAAATTTGTTGAAGGATATTACAAAGTAAATGTCTACCAACTCACTGTCAATTTCATTTTTTAACAATACAAACAATTTTTGGCCTTTAAACTTCTAAATTGATTTATTCTGTGAAGTCATATGAGAATGCACACAACAACCATAAAATTACCTTAATGGCTGTGAGCATTGGAGAACCTTTTGCCAGTTCAGCTGCAATGCAGGAGGCCAAAGTGCAACCAGTTCCATGAGTGTTGCAAGTTTTTATGCGAGGCGAACACAGCTCATAATATTCATGGCCTGAAAGCATTTCATCATTGAAGTTGAATTTTCCTTCAGTGTAAACTCTCAAAATGACATCAAAGCTTCAGACAAAATTTCATACTAAAATTTGATCTTACCATCAAAGAAAACATCAACAGCATGGGAAGAATCAGGAAGGTCACCACCTTTGACAAGTACATTTCTGGAAACCATAATTGACAGTTTAAGTACTCAACTCTTGTAAGTTAGAGTATTGTTATTCTTCTTCAGCTCTTCATTTGCAAATTTATGCACCCATTTAGTCAAATAGCTTTCGTTGGTAAAGCTGAAGCAAGGACATACAGAACCCCAAGACACTTATATGCACGAGGGTAAAATGGAGATGTGGACAAACTAAATTTAGTCAATGATAACATGAACCAAATCTTAATATTCCATTAAATCAATCCAAAAAGGCTAAGTACTTGCCCGCCAAGCCTATCTCCCCACACCCATCAGTCCCAAAACAGAAAAAGTGGTTCTATGATAATCTCAATTAGTTTCCACAAACCTTGGACCCATGGAATGTAATTTCTTTGCAGCAGAACGCATGTCATTAACTGTTTCAAGTTGCATACCACCAAGGAATGCAGAAGCCTCCTTGATATTGGGAGTGACAATGTCAGCCATTGGAAGAAGCTCCTCTCTGCATTTAAGAATGAGATGTTCACTACCTCTATTTCCTACATTGAAAGTTAGAATTGCAAGAAAAAGAAAAAATACAAAATTGAAATGAATACTTCTTCATATCACTGTACAAACACTGCAACAATGTACTGATAATTATTTGCTGGAGCATGGCCGCCTTTTTAAGCTAGATTTTGCTCATCAGTGATGACACTGTCAGACAGTGTCTTGCCTCTTCTATAGCCCCTCATACAATGCAATCTTTGGCTGCAAAGATACATTGTGGTAGCCATTAAAAGAAGGGCTCTCCCTTGGCAGTATTCACCAATCACCAGTGCAGCCAGATCATTCACATGCACATGGTTATAATGTCATGATCAGCCACCCCCATTCTTCCAAACATTAATGAAACAGTGATGGATAATAAGTCGAAGGATGCTATATGACAGCATAAAATGGCCAAAAGTTTTTTTTTATGCAAAAATGGTGCAGTTGGATCAGGATTTCTCTTCAAGGAAGTTGCTTGGCTAAAAATAAACTTGTGGAGCACTACTCAGCAACAGAATGATGAAACAATATTGAAGTTAGAAGCATGGATATAGTACAGCTATAGAGTATCACGCAGAAGCCAAAGGCATCAGGAATTGTACGCAGCAGTTTACCAGCAGCTGATTTCAAAATTTTATCCCTAAAGGTCAAACTAAACATAGTAAAATTATTTAACATCTTTGATGCATATTTGTAGGCTCGACATTTGATATTTAAAGTAAAGATTCAAGCAATTAGCAGTGCAGTAATTGCAGTGGCTGCTAGTGCCCAGGCATTCATACCACGGTCTTATATTAGACCAAAGGGCAAGGGACTTTTTTTTCTGATAAGTGGATTTTTCAGAAGAGGTAGGATTTAAATCTTCATTTCCCTCCCGCCCTCCATGGAACCTTCTTCAAGGACTTGAGGTGGCCACTGATGGTTGTAAGCCAGGAAGGATTAGTATCATTCTCAAAAGGCAAATTGAAGAAATGAAAAATGAAAATGCAGTTCCAGTGAGCCACATTAGTCACAATGAAAATAAATCAGCACAAAGCAACCCCTTTGTCAGGTAAGCTAATTTTTTGATAGTTGATAAATGCTCCTGTTAACAGTTTAACTCTAGGACAAAATGATGCTAGCCAATGAACAGTGTACAAGGATTTTGCCATAACTCCCCTTTGATAAAATCCCACACAGCAGTACTTTAACTCATATTTCCAAGTCTATCCTGCCTGGAGGTGAATCACGTTGAAGAAAGAAACTATCAAGCTTTTTAAGAAAAGAACTAGTGAAGAGGAGAAAAAGATGCAAAGGTGATAGGGGCATCCAGCAAAAGAAAGAGGAGCGCTTCAGGTGCATGAGGAATGGTCAGATGTACACAGTAAGACTGAACCTATGACCTCCAAGTCACGATGAAGTAAACTTTACCGCTACACCAAGGCTTGCCCTTCCAAAGGCATCCAGCAAGTCCTTAAAAATTACATAAGAGGGGCACTTCCAGTGCACAAAGCTCCCACGCACCATAAAAAATTACATAGACCTTTCAAGGTCAGATGGCAGGATTGCATTTGAAATATGGTGGATCCCACCTGGTGCAGCAGTCTGCACTTGTTCATACATATGAATGAATGCACAACAAAATATCCCTAGGCAGGATCATGGATATCATTGCTATGTACAAAGATGCTATTACTTACTGAAATCTCAAAAGAATGGAGGGACCTGCCAGCAGATCTCCACTTGTCGATACCATAACAGGATCAACTACTAAAGCTGCCCTGAATCACATGACTAAATTAACAAAAGAACCACCAGAACTGTGATGAAAAAAGTGAATAAATAAATAAATAAATAAATAAAAGAGGAAGAAAAAACCTATGTCTGCATACCTCGAACAGGAAACTCCCTAAGGCTTTGACAAAGAACCTTGACAATACTAATAGAAGGTAGCATGCCTGTTTTCACCTAAAAGTATTTCAGTATTTTCAATCAATAGCAACTTTTAGCAATAATTTGAAAAATCATATATATAAGCTCTATAACAAGAAGTAGACAGAATGAGGAAAGGTCTGTGGGTGATATGATACTAACTGGTAGCACAATGTAAGCACTCAAAATTTTTTTCTGCACCATAAAGACAATGATAGCATACCGAAAATCTAATTCATGTTATGTTCTTCTTTAGCATTTCTGTGCAGAAACATCAAATAATATAGTGCATATATCAATCTCTTATCATCAACTTACCACATCAACTTGCATATTGGAAAGCACGGACTTCAATTGTTCGGCAACAAATTCCTCGTGAATGATGTTGACACCCTAATAGCCAAAAAAATAAAAATGCAAAAAGCCCCAGCACAAGGTAATCATCAAACAGATGCACGTAACAAGCTAAAGCAGCCAATGCAAAGCTCCCATTTTAAATTTGGGCACAATTCCAAAATTAGATCAGAATAGTTGAAGTCCACGACAATCTATTAAATCCTAAGCACAAATGAGCCAATGGGGGCATTTTCAACATCCGTTGAGTTTGAGCAGACAACCATGAATTGGGTGGGTGGGCCGGAAAGACAAATATAAAAGAACACAAGAGTGACCTGAACTCCAAGCGTGTTCTGTGCAGTAACAGCAGTTATGACGGTGGAACAGTACACCCGGCGGGCAGAGCATGTCTTGAGATCGGCCTGAATCCCAGCTCCACCACCCGAATCGGAACCAGCAACCGTTAACACGTGCGGGACTTTAGTTTTCTTTTCCATTGACATCAATTGTTTTCTTTGATAATGATGATCATTCGCACTTGAACTCAACGACGACGACAACTTTGAGCCGAAAGCCCCACACTCCTACAATCACAATCAGGGGAAAACAAAAACAAAAACATAAATAAATAAATAAGAAGAAAAGAGCCGTTCTTAAGGAATGGAAAAATCGAAAAGCATCTCATCTGAATAAAATAATTGAAAACAAAGAGTAAACAACATTCATCCTCTTCACTCTTAACTTTCTCGACAACCAAACACACTCCAGCTTTCTCGACAACCAAACAGACACATGTATAGAGAGAGATTAGACAATAATAGTTTTGGTAACCTTGTAATCCTTGCGGTTGTAGTAGACGACGCTTGGGGTTGGGGAAATGGTAAACATTCCGCTGCTATGCCTAATAATGGGTTTTTGTAAATTGTTTAATTTAGAAAAATAATATGAAATTTATATTATTAAATAAATAAATAATCATATTTGTTAAGCTCCAATTAAGGAAAGGTGCTGACGGGTGAATGGCTGATAATCTACGTGCTTAGATCTCAAGTTCTATATAATTCATTGAATATTTTAATAAATAAGAAAATAATAATATTTTATATATTAAGAATTTGAAATTTTCTCTGATAGTTTAGTTTTTTTTTTTAAAAAAAAAAAACCCTAGCCCCTTAATTTAAAGAAGAAAAAATATTTAAAAAAATAATAACTTCCCTAAAATAAGGATTTTGACTACCTCTAAATAATTTTTTTTAAAAAAAAAATAAAACAAAACTCTTTCTAGGATCTAAACTAGAATTTTCACTAAACATTAAAAACTTTAAATACCAGTACATTAAAAAGCCAAGGTCCAAACCTTTGCCACAAATTGATACAGCAAGTTCATGGATCAATGGCACCAGTAAATAAAAGGATAAAGCAAAAGCAGAGTGACATTTAGCTACCATGAACCATCCAAAAGATATAAATCTATCACTTTGTGACTAATGTACATTGCGCAGCATACAATTTTTGAGTCTTCATTCCTTGGACCAAAGAAGAAAGAAGACATTTGTTTGATTTAATGGACCAGAAAATTGCAATTCCATTAATAAGAAATAAGATCTATATATACATATTTCGTATTTATAAGATTTTTTAAATAAAAAATTATTATTATTATATTATATAATTTAATATTTAATAATATATATAATTTATATTTTTAAATTATTTTTATATTTATAAATATTTAAGTAAGTATAATTACTCTTATATTCATAGTTAATATATTAAAATTATTTCAGTTAATTGAACATCAATCACTTAAAATGATAATGAAAAGTTGATATTCTCGAAAAAATCGATTCTCTATTTTCTTATTTTTGTAATTTTTTTCTTCTAATTCCTTAATTTTTATTATCTAATATCAAAGTAATGTTTTTAAATTTTGTTTCTATTTCATATTTCTATCATTACCACTAAAGACAAAAAACACAAAAAAAAAAATTTATCGGTTTTATACCTCATAAAAAAATCTTTGTATCATTAATTTGCAGTCTTATATTATATTTTTATACAACTTATTAGATTCTGACACTAAAATATTTCGTATTAAAAAATTATTATCTCTTATGCAAAAACGCTTAAAGTAGTTAGAACATATATTTTTATATACAATATATGTCTCAACAAATTTAATAATAAATTTATTAATTAGTTGTCACATAATACAGATGATAAATTACCAATAAGTTGTCATATGCTCACTTGAGAAACATTGATGACGACATCAACTTATAGTATAATATTGTAAAAAATAAAAATTTTAATTAAAATTATTATACATTTAATTGAATACTTGTGCATCAAGATTGATAAAGTTTTTAAAGAAAATCAAGTTGTATTAATTGATTTAGACAAAATTTATGAGTTTATGGGTAAGAAACTTGTTAAACAACTTACTTTTTCAATGATGTACAATAACTTTATTGTAAAGGTTATAAATAAAAAAAATTTAACATATCAAGGAAAAAACATAATGACAATATTACTAGTTATCAGAGAAAGTTATACAAAACACAAAACAAGGATTTTTTATATATCTCTATAAGGAATAACTAATTATACGTCTCTATAAGGAATAACTAATAGGTCTACTCCAAAAAAGAGCATATGGTTATTCTATAGAAAAAGTTACACGAAAAAAACATCTTATTGAAAAAAAATAATTGATTGAGATAAGTTGTTTGCTTCTAGTTAATCTTGAGGACAAGATTAATTTGAAGAGAGAAAAATGATAAGATTTTCTTAATTAGAAAATTATTATTATTAAATTATACAATTCAATATTTATTTATGTAATAATAGGAATAATTTATATTTATTTTCATACAAGTAAACATAATTACTTATTTATTCGTAAACAGTTAAGTAGGCATAATTACTTTCATATTCATAAATACTCAAGTACTATATATATATATATATATATATTGTCTTATGACTTATTGATGAAAGTATTAAAAATTATATTAAAACTATTTTAACTAATTAAAGGTCGATCCTTTCAAAACAATCATCGGAGGTTAATCCTCTCGAAGTATTAAATCTCTTATTTTTCTATTCCTGTAATTTTCTTTTTTCTAATCTCTCAGCTTTGCATCATATATGTGTTATGTTTCTTTGTTGAAAGATCTCATATATTTTCACAAAAACACTCTAATGTCAACAGCCTTTAGACGACATGACACCAACATAACTAGGAATCATATGTCAGTGCCAATAGGGCTTATGGCCTTTTAACTATTGTTGTTGTCGCTAACTGAAGGATCAAACTCCAAAAATGGACTTTTCTTGTATATATATATATATACACTTTTTAAATTAAATATATTTATCATTAAATTAAATTTAAAAATATAATTTTTAATAATACAATAATATATAGTTTATTTAAATAATTAATAAAATTATTATTAAATAATATTTTTACAATAATAATTTTTAAAAAAAATTCTGACAGGCAGTTGTAGAGAGAAGAAACTAGAGAGCTAGTTGATAACAGAGAATTGGCTACACGATACACCGTTCTTCCTCATGGGCTCGGTACCCTCTTTATACCCTGCATTCTTCTTCTGACTATTGAAGCTGAGCCAAGAAAAACGAGGTCTCTTTGGATTGATCTTAGTCATTATCAATATAAGCAAACCTGGCCACTTTAGTTCATTAGGGAGGAGGGGCCATCTAATTTAGCAAAGTTTAAATTTGGGATGAGTCTCTTCTGCTCATTTCTGTCTTAGTCTGGGGTTAAATTTAATGTTGTTTTTTTTTTTTTCATTATTCTTTTACGAAGTTCATTAAATTAAATAATATAATAAAAATAATTATTTTTAATTAAATAAATTTTATGACGCATTTTTAAAATTAAAATCAAGGCTTGGACTAGAATGTCCTTCGGTTGCTTGCAGTCTCACGAACAGGAAGCAGGCCACAGCGAGTAAAAATTAAACCAAAAGTGAAAAAAGAGATCCCGCCTTTGCAGGTCAGCCCGTCCCGCCCAATGTTTGAGTTTTTTTTTTTTCCTTTCTTTCTTTTAATTATTATTTTGGAAGCGTGTGGGTGCTCTGCTCCTCAGTCCATCCCCTCTCCCTGTCCCCTATCTCCACCTCCCATGATTAAATTTACCATTCATCTTTTTCTTCTCACTTTCTCATATATATATATATATTGATATATGTTTTGTGTTTTCTCTATGCAGTAAGTTTATCCATATTCGAAGGTATCATATTATTGGGCTACATTACTTACATGTTTATATTTTATATATTTACTACATATTTATTCATTCCGCATAATATTTGAGAGATGGAAGAATGGGTCATCGCTAAATAATTTCTGCGGTTTTTTTTTCTTTTAATTTTTACGTTTTAAGTTTTTTTTTTTTTTTGTGTGGAAAACATATGGGTGGGTATTTCATTTTTGCATTGTATTTTGATTTGGGGTTTTGCTCCCTGCTTTTTTTTTTTCTTTCTTTTTTTTTTTTTTTTGGTAGAAAAAGCAAATGCGTTCTGCAATTGGAGTATAGCAATAACAATTGCTAGAATGATTTCCGTTTCTTACTTTGCAGATTTTTCTAATTGTTGACATGTAAGTTGAGTAAAGAAGGCATTGTTGGAAATTGATTGCAAGGAGCACAGAAGCCACAAACACACGCACCCACACACAGCCCTTTTGGTGCTTTCATTTGGGTGGTTACTTAGGCTGAGTCTAATGTTGTGTTACTTGATTTCTTTCTTTCTTTTTTTTTTTTTTTTTGGCCCCTTCACAACAGGCTCTGGGTTATCTGATGACTAATGAAAAGCTTATGAGGGCAAAGTAATTCCCTTTCTTTTTGTTTTTCATCGTGCTTCTCTTTCTCTGTTGTTATTTATGTTGATTGGTTGCCTCTGTGTTATGCAGTTTAGGCAATTCAGTAGAGGGTCACAAAGGTGATGGAAAACTCCCTAAATTCAATTGGTCGGAACATGCCAATGCAAATGATGATTTATCGCACAAGAAATCTTTGAGTTCGAATTTCCTTTTCTCCCTAGAAAGGCAAAAACCTTCTAGCGAAGGGAGGTATGTTATTTGTCATAAGTATTTCCCACTTTCCTTTTAACCATTAACAAGGCCTCTGTGCATGTGTGTGCATGTGCGAAACTGGAACTGTGAATAAGTTTGTGTCTTGAAACTGTTAAGTGGTTTTTCACTGATCTTGATTTTATTTTGTATTGCTTTTTCTTTCCCTTAAGTTTCTTTTATTCTAGTGTTAAGGACTGAGATATTATGCAAATTTAGGCTTACAAGGGTCACTTGCTTTCTGTTTCATTTTAACATGTAAGTTGCAATTTTGTAATTTCTAATCAGTTCAGCTTTACATACCGTATGGTTGGATAGGAGTAAGTGGAATGTGAGAGCAATTTGTGATGATTGCCGCAATATTCCCTTTCTCTCTCCCTTTTCTACCATCTAACTGTAGAATTTGTTCTCCACTATCCTTTTAATCGTATAAGCTGGAGCTTATTTTCTGTCACAACCCACCCTGGGTTTATCATAAAGTGTGTTAGGTAGTCTGTGTCATGCTTCTCCAGTCATTGATTCTTCTAACATGCAAGTGTTTCATACGTAATTTAGGTTACCCTCCTGTCAGATTCAGAGTTCTCAAAAGCTGCAGAATCCACTAGTTGAAAAGGTAAAAACATTTGGATGAAGAATGGAAGTGTCTTATTTTTTCTTTGAAAAGAGGGAAACTACTGTGTCTTACAATTCACATGCTAGTTAACACTATCACCATTGCAATTTGGCTATACTGGCTGGATTCATTGGTGGCTTCCTTTTACTTATTTTGATTTTCCTGTACCAGTCTGTTCCCCTTTTCCTTTCTGTAGTCCAAACCTCTTCTAATTCTTCCATGTGGTTGGAGGTGCCTGATATGACAACCTGCAGAAAGTGATTGTTTGCCTTGGTTTTATCTTGTATTTTAGCTTAATACTCATTGATGACTTCATTCTGCTTAAACTTGAACAAACTTGAGTGATCTTTTAGAAGTGTATGCAATCAGGTTTTAAACTTTATCCATTATATTCAATTTCTTTATTAAGGCTTGTATATGTATCTCTTATGAGACTGAAGTTTCATGCGGATAATTTTTGGGTTTTGGCAGGCGTGGCATGTTCTATCCAATCTTCAGATTTCTTGCAGGAACTACACAAGACCTGGAAAAGCTGGTGCACTTAGGAATGTTAATGATGCCTCTCTGCATGATGGTGCGCAGAGATCTGCACTACAAAGGTCATCTGATGTCAGTAGGCACCCTGCGCATATGCATAATAAAGCCTTTAGTGGGCCCAGCACAAAGTGCAATGATTCTCTAAAGCACAGTGGCAACCTTTTTGCACAGAATAATGCTGGAGGTGCAAATCATCTAGGAGTGCGAAGTGAGAGTAAACCTCTAACAGCTAATGGTATTCAGTCTAGAACTTTGTCTAGTTCTTTCAGCAATCAGGTTGTGCATGCCATTCAAACAAAAGAGTCCACAGAAAATTTGGCTGATTACATTGATGATGATGACCTACTTAAGGTAATTCAACCTAATGTTTCATGGTGATGCAAATAACCTTTGAACCTAGTTCAGATTAATGTACAGAGTGCAAATCAAAGTTGGAATTTTTCTCTGTGTCAGAACTCTTTTTTAAACTATGCTAACATGTTCTGATCAATACATTAATCATTTTCTCAAATTTGAGCTTACCATAAATGTTTGTCAGCAGACATTTTAGATATGGTTGCATAATAAGTTACCCTTATGTTGTTTTGGACAGTTAGGTTGGCTTGTTTCTTGTTTTCAAAGACGTTTCTTACTGTATTCAGGCTAACTTGTTTAATCTTATTTTCTTTGTTCGAAGCAAAATTTTTACCATTCTACAGCTCCATCTGGAGGTCAAAATACTTAAGACATGTAACACCAATTTTTTTGCAACTTGTCCATCTCCTGTACTGACTTGTGTTTCAGAATATTGATGTGGACCAAATAGCTATGGAACACTACCAGGCTACTTGCACGCCTCAGCCATCACTTTCCAAGTTTCCACCCATAACTCCAACTGTAGATAAAGATAATTTTGAGCAATCGGAGGCGACATGTTTGCCGCCCAAATTGTCCTCAAACTGCAGTCATGGCCTTAAGGTTTGTGTAATATTTGCATTATATATTGTGGTATCTTAATCTGTCTCCTGCTTAGCAAGCCTAACTTTGAATATCAATACAGCTAGGATATTGCCCAGAAGCTGCTACTCATTTACAGGAAATGAAGGATATGCTAATTGCCATATCCAATGAATTGCTTGATAATGCTGCCAATCTGAGCCCAATGCAGATAGAGAAGCTGCGACAAGACAGGTATTATTTGATGTTTAAACTTTTGGGATCTAACTGGGGGTAATTAAGCAGTGAGAAACAAGTATACAGGCAAGAGGCAAAATCAGCCTTTCTTCAATTATGCCTGTTTCAATAATGCACTGGAAGCTATTATGCATCTCAGTTTAATCTACAGAATTTTAGGTGGCTGAAATGGAGAGTTACTATCAGCCAGGTATTTTAATCCAGAAGATTTTTATCTCTACACCAATTAATAGCTTAGTGTGCTTAGTTGTATTAAATTATTAGGATCAAATTGCGAGTCTAATTAGGGAATTGGAATTATGAACTCCGGAGCCCCGTTACAAGTTCTTCGAGTAATGGACTACTTCCTTCTACTTATGTCAATGAGTTAGAAATAGTACTAGTAGATTGACTCAGAATATAACGTAAGGTTTCACCAGCGAAGATACTTCCCCTTTTCCAGTTCAGTAATGATAATCTCTTCATTGTCAGACATAAGTTGAAGCCTTGAAGGTTCAACTTAATGTTCTCACTAGAGTTTCGAACACTCATCTTTATATTTAGTGAAACCTTGAGCTTTGATCTCTTTGCATTTCTCAAAATAATTTCTTCTGAGCTCATTCCTCATGCCCTTGCATCGGGGTTGGCCTCATGATTTAACTGTGTTTTGTGCATTTTTTCAAGAGGAAAACAATGATGTGCATGCCTGTTTATGTTGTCCATCATCAGGTTGCATTTAAATAAGCAGATTGAGCAGCTCGAGAGATATGCTCATGATGAGGAAAGAAAGAAGTCTCATTTTTCTGCATCCACTGCTACTCGGATTTTTCAATATGAAACTCCTCTTTCAGCTGCATGCAAAATAGATCCTGTGAGATTTGATGCCCAGGTTTCTCTACCCAGTGAATTTGGCGGCCATGAGATGGGGAATCCTTACTCAGTCTCATTCTCTTCTGTGGATAGATATAATTTTCCATCAGGCACTGTAGAGAGGGAGCCTTACATTCCAATGTTTGTTGAAGTTAACTACATAGAAGGTTCAAATGATCCAAAATGGAGCAACACTGATTTCCCATGGACCAAAAAGCTAGAGGTGCTCATTTGCTGTGAATGTTGTCAACTTTAGGTTTTCCGTTGCTGTTCTCATTACTGCTTGCATGGTTTTTCCATTAGGCCAATAATAAGAAAGTATTTGGAAATCACTCTTTTCGCCCCAATCAAAGAGAGATCATAAATGCTACCATGAGTGGATGTGATGTCTTTGTTTTGATGCCAACTGGAGGTGGAAAGAGCCTGACATACCAGGCAAGATGGTTTTTCCTTTTTTTGCCCACCCTCTGTAGATGCCTTTTCATAAATTGTCGTTGTAACTTGAGAATTAAAACTTCTCGTTCATATCACTGATCCCACATATTATTCTCTTACCATGAAGCTCCCAGCTCTAATTGCCCCGGGAATAACCTTGGTAATATCTCCACTTGTGTCACTTATCCAAGATCAAATAATGCATCTCCTGCAGGTTTGTTTACTGCTTACTGTATCTAGTAAATCATTTATTCTCTTCCTGATTACTGTGCTCGCTTATCTAATGGAGGATTTTGGCTTTTCCCATTGCCCTGTGCTGTAGGTGAATATACCTGCCACTTACTTGAGTGCCAATATGGAGTGGGCTGAACAACAGGAGATCCTAAGAGAACTAAATTCTGATTATTGCAAATACAAATTGTTATATGTCACTCCAGAGAAAGTTGCTAAGTGAGTGTGAACTTCTCATTAAATATTTGTCACATGGGCTTCAGTTTTTGTATAATATAGTAGTGTGATGAAGATTAACTTCTTGTTTTATGTGTCACACTGGAGAAAGTTGTGAGGCCATTGTGAAGATGTGATTTCTATTATTCATTGTCATACTAGCTTCAATTTTCCTATAAACTATTATCACTTTGAAAACTGGCCTCTTTATGGTTTTAGAAATTATCCAAAGTGGGTTTATGACAGCAAGAAATAGGTCTTGAGAGTTCTTTTGAGATTGTGCTGGACTAGTTTGTTGAGGTGCAGCTAATCATATAAATGCAATACTTGCAATAGCAGGGGATCCTTAGTTGAAAGCAACTGCCAATTTAGTTTAGGCTCTTAGGTTGCCCGCACTTTTTTTTGGGGGGGCGGCAAGGGAGGGATATTCTGCAGCTGCTCCTTGCTATCAGTGTGCAACTTTATTATTATTATTATTGTATCAATTCTAGAGGGAAAATTCAGGAGTCAATCAGTTCAGTCTTCATCCTGTTTTCCACCCCATGTAAATTGGTGCTTAAGAACAACTCTGAATGGAGTCTTGCTTATTAAGAAGACTCGTGGATTCATAGAAAAGAAAGTGCCTTTACTTTATATTTTCTTAGTCGACCATGCTTCGTTTATGTGGCCATGGCCAAGTTTACTTTGGTGATGGAAGAAATGCTGAAGATAGAGAACTATCTCTTCCTTTAGTTTAGTAGAAGAATGGTGGTTTCAATGACAAGGATTCAGAGGACATGACCAGAAGCACTCATTCATTTGTTCCTTAGAAAGATCGCTGCATCAGATGGACCAAATTTCCACAAAAGATATAATTATCTCAGAGAACTTTTATTCAGTAATCTGCATTTGACTATTAAGAAACCTCTTTTTTCTTATTGCAGGAGTGATGTCCTTTTGCGGCACTTGGATAACTTAAATGCTCGTGGATTGCTTGCCAGGATTGTTATTGATGAAGCTCACTGTGTGAGTCAGTGGGGACATGATTTTAGACCAGATTACAAGGTTGTGGCTTATAATTCGTTTGTAATTACATCCCCAGCTTTTGAGAACTTATGTCTAATGCCAAGCTGGTTTGCAACATTTTCAGGAACTTGGTATCCTGAAAAAGAAATTTGAGAGAACTCCAGTATTAGCTCTAACAGCTACTGCAACAGCTAGTGTGAAAGAAGATGTTGTGCAAGCTCTTAGTCTCGTGAATTGCATTGTTTTCCGACAAAGTTTCAATCGTCCAAATCTATGGTTAGTGTTGAACAAAAATAAACAGCTTCAGCATTCTATGATAATCTCTAATTTGAACCATTACAGGTACTCTGTCCTCCCAAAGACAAAGAAGTGTTTGGATGATATTGACAAGTTCATTAAAGAAAATCATTTTGACGAATGTGGAATTATTTATTGTCTCTCAAGGTTGGACTGTGAGAAAGTTGCTGAAAAGTTACAGGTTGATCTTTCATATGTTTGCCTTTTGTTCATGATTATACATGCTTCATGGTTATATCATTGCAAACTACTTGGTCTCTTAATAAACTGGTAAACAAAACAACTGTGTTGTTTACATCATGGCAGGGTACTTTAAGGCTGATCCACAACTGCTTTCAAGTGTCATTTTGTAGGATGGGTGGTGGGTTAGTACTTTGCAAGATGATGTCCTTCTCAGAAAAATGTTGTGCTTAAGGAATGTGGACTCAATATGGTGACACTACCACTTGTGGAAACAAAGTTGTGGCATTTTATATTTGGAGGAACAAAGTTGATAGCACTTCTATACAATCCTATTAATCTTCTAAAACAGTTAAAAATTAGGAAAAGCAGGGTTATATGAGAACCAAGATGCATCTGTTTGTGGTCAGCAGAACAGTAAAGTTTCTGATGATTGAAAAGCTCCATGGATTTTGTTAGGGTTTTTGAAGTTACAAGCATCCCCATGGGAGGGAAAAGAAATGGAGATGTTGCCAAATCTTCAATATATATTTAACAATTTTAGTAGTTGATCGCTTAATTTTCTGAGTGATTGAAACAAACCTTTGCTTGTTTCTGGTCCTTGTAGCATGTTGTTCCATTCTATTGATCTTCAGGTCTGCCCTTTTCCATGTGTGATATTTTTGTTTGTGTTTTCTCAACATGGTGCCCTCATTTCTCAGGGATATGGACATAAAGCAGCATTTTACCATGGCAACATGGATGCCACACAACGTGCCTTTGTGCAGAAGCAGTGGAGCAAAGATGAAATCAATATAATATGTGCAACTGTGGCATTTGGGATGGGTATCATTAATTTTCACTGATTGCTACTTTGATTAATGTAAATAGTTATTTACAAAAATAATTTTTTTCCAGGTATCAATAAACCAGATGTTCGTTTTGTAATCCATCACTCTCTCCCAAAATCCATTGAAGGTTACCATCAGGTAATGAGATTTACATCATTGCATGTGAAAATTAACAGTACAGGTTTCATTTTTCAAGAGCTCAGTTAGACAGGTAGACCATCTCAACTTACAAGCCTTTTGTGTCTGCCATATTTTTCAGGAATGTGGTCGTGCAGGTCGGGATGGTCAGCGTTCATCCTGCATCTTATACTACAGTTATAGTGACTATGTAAGTTGATCTATTATAGCCTACACATCCTTCTTATTTTTTTTCTCCTTTTCTGCTTTTATACCAGTATTTTCCTTTTCCTTTTCTTCTAGCTATGAACTTATATTAAACATAATGAGTTAATTTCTTCTTGTTGATCTCTTTTTTTTCTTCATTTGGTTTCATCATATGTGTTGAACAAACTTCTCTTATCCCTGTCCAGATACGAGTCAAACATATGATTATCCAAGGGCAGATTGAGCAAAGTCCATGGACATCTGGGTATAATCGTACCAATATGACAAATTCAGAGAGGATACTGGAAAAGAATACTGAAAATCTTCTGAGAATGGTAAATCATACAAACGATGCTCTACCATAGCTCCTGTTGTGGCAATTACCAGCCTTGTTTTTTTAGATCATGTTACTTTTACCCACATTATTCTGATATATATTATGTATAACATGACTACACACTGTTTCAGGTCAGTTATTGTGAAAATGATGTCGATTGTAGACGTCTTTTACAGCTGTTGCATTTTGGAGAAAAGTTTGATTCAGGGAACTGCCAAAAAACATGTGACAATTGTTCCAAGATCAAAACGTTAATTGAGAAGGATGTCACTGAAATTGCAAAGCAATTGGTACAAAAGCAAATTACTGTTTGCTGAGCCTTTCTTAAAGGCTGCTTATTATTTCAAGTCCAGCATTTTCTAGTAAAAATTCTATCTTGTCTTGCCCAGGTCGAACTGGTGAAGTTGACACGGCAACAATTTTCATCATCTCATGTTTTGGAAGTCTACAGGGGTTCCTTAAGCCAATTTGTAAGTCTTAATGAGATAAAAAAGGTTGCAATTTAATTTGTATGCTGTCTTTATGAGTGATTGTTTCCTTTTATGACAAAAATAGGTCAAAAAACATAAACACGAGACCTTGAGCCTCCATGGGGCAGGAAAAAATTTAGCTAAGGGAGAAGCTTCCCGTATATTGCGTCATCTTGTTACTGAAGATTTTCTTGTGGAGGATGTTAAGAAAAGTGATATTTACGGATCTGTATCTTCAGTATTGAAGGTGATTCTTGCTGCTTCAATTCTTTGAATACTTCATGTTAAAGATTGAAAGAGTAATTCTTCTTCCTATTTTGAATAATACATTAGACAATAGTTTTATAGATGCTAGACCTAGTAATCATAACTTATGAGAGAACTTAAAAAATCTACATAAATTAGTTTATTTTGAAAGATATATTCCAAAATAGCTAACTATGCACAGTATAAGCCACTAATCACGTTTTCCCACACTTCATAATATTGCAATTGGGACAGCCAGTATTTCACACTTTTGACATTTGATGGAAAAATCTGCTTTATTATTTTCATTAATTCAGGTAAACGAATCCAAGGTTTACCAGCTGTGCTCTGGCAGGCAGACTATAATATTAAGGTGCAACTCTTTAATCATGCTTTAACTGTGACTACATTTGTCTTTATTAATCTTAAACTCCACATTGATGATATACTGAAA
This sequence comes from Kandelia obovata, assembly GCA_021464305.1. Classification (NCBI taxonomy): domain Eukaryota; kingdom Viridiplantae; phylum Streptophyta; class Magnoliopsida; order Malpighiales; family Rhizophoraceae; genus Kandelia; species Kandelia obovata. Next base: position 707,693 of record CM038472.1, read on the forward strand.
TTCATACTATTGATTCCTATATTTGAGAAGTTTGATTTCAAGTGGATAGCATCTCAGTTTCTTACTGAACTGTTGCATTTCTTATTGAATATCCCTCTTTTACTAATAGGGATTTCCAAATTGAATTAACAGCATAATTTGCAAAGTAATGTACTGTCTAATTTTCTTCCACTCTTGATCGTGATAAAAATTTGGCACCGACTATCTTGAATCTGAAATCATCTATTTCAGTTATCCCAACATACATGTAAATCCTGTGCTGCAGATGAAACAGAATCCACGTCATGTCTCATTCTTGTTGATGGTGTTTGCTTCATTTTCTTAATATTAAACTAATGTTGATAGGGCTAATTTATTGATTAAGCTTTCGGAATACATAGATTATGCAAGTATTTTGTTTAAGTTTGTTGTGTAATAGACTCTTTTGGTTTATTGCTCTAGATGTTATATTTACTTCATTTATAATTGATGATGTTCTTAACTTTTTCTTTTGCTAAAAACTTTCAGACCTAAGAGTCAGAATAAATTTTTTGATTTCAGCTCTGTTCATCTGATTATTTCATTCATAGAAGCATAAGTGATTTCACTTTTTCTATCAGGCTGAACAATTAGAATCTTTGTACTCAAGATTTTGTCCCTTTCAGATTCCCTACCTCTATGAAAGCATCTAAGTTGAGCAAGTCTGAAGCTACTCCCGCAAAGGGTTCATTGATTCCTGGGAAGCCAAATCCTTTACATGTTGACTCTCTTGCCCAACCTCAATCTGAAGTAGACTTGGTACTACAAATTTTTGTTGGCCCTTCTTTTTTCGTAATATTGTAATCATTTTTTTTCTCTCAAACCAGTGAGCTGAATTTTATATTTAATGGCACAGAACCTTTCAGCCAAACTATATTCTGCTTTACGAATGCTGCGAACTATGCTTGTTAAAGAAGCTGGGGAGGGTGTTATGGCCTACCACATATTCGGGTGAGCTCTTATCAAATGCCTTCTTTTGTTTTTGTGCCTCACAAAAGCACTTGTTCCTTAGAAAACTAAGGAAATTTACTTGTTTAAGGACTTGGAGCATTGGTTAAAATTTATTCGCAATATTAGAAAATTAAATTTCTTCATCATTTGCTTTAACTAATTCCCTTTTCCTTATTATTTGATTTAGTAATGCTACACTGCAGCACTTAAGCAAAAGAATTCCCAGGACAAAGGAAGAACTCCTTGAGATCAATGGCATAGGAAAGTAAGTTATTGTGTGATTAATCGCTGGTTAATTAACAGTCAGTCTAATGACTATTTTGGCTTCATTTAGGGCCAAGGTAAGTAAGTATGGAGATCAATTGCTGGATACCATTGAGGCCACAATCAAGGAATACTATAATACGGACAAAAAGAGTAGCAGTAGCAATGATAGCACAGATTCAGCAAAGAGGAGAAGAGATGCAAATGGGAATGTGCAGAAGGATGATGACTTCACTAAGAGCACTGGTCGGTCAAAGAAAAGGGTGGGAAATAGGCAGAACAAGGATACCAAAACTTACAATCCTAAGGAGACAGGTTACTGCAGCTCATACCTGGATGATGACCCAGATTTTGATGATTCGTGTTATGATGAAGAAATTCGTGGCTCAGAAGTTGAGGCTGAATGGAATAGTGCAGGCAGAGTACTGCCCTCATGGTCAGCAAAGGAAAACAAGGTTAAGAGTTCACCTCATATTATAATTGAAGAATATGCATTTAAAAGCTAGTTGGATTGTCATTTGCATATTTTGATTTGTGGTATGCATTCTCTTTTTCCTAATTTAAAGACAACTTGAATATCCTGCATTTCAGACCGGCTGTATTGGTTTTTGTCCATGTCAAATTCCTTTTCTTGCTCAACAAATCTTTAAACCACACTACAAGACAATAGATATAATAGGGCATTATTTGAGAGTCTAATGGAACATTCAGTAAAGTGCATGTTTGTATATCGTTACAGAAGTCAGAATCATGATTCTGAAGTAGTTGGGAAGGAGGAATTATGGTAAGCTGTTGACAACTCTTTTCCATGTTCGACTCTGGGAAACTTGTGCAAACTTAAAATGTTGATCAAAATGGGAGGCTGGATTGGAGACTAGAACCTGGAAAAGGAAGCAAAACTACTAACATTGGGCTATTGCATCGAGGGACAAACCCTGTATAGGATTCTGGTTTCGCCCAAAGGGTGAGTAGGATGGAAGTCTCTGCTGCTAGTGTGCATTTGCAAACGCAGGCATGTGCGTGTAATTTTTTTAGAGCACTAATTTAGCCCCGCCCTTTCAACTTCAGATAAGGTTACACAAGTATAAAGGAGTGGTACAAACAATTAGATGGAATTGGTTCCTACTGGAATTTTCTTCTTCTTTTTTTTTATATTTTAATTTTTATGTGGGAATTATGGTGGACTTCTTGGATATGGGATGGATGTTACATAATTGTAGAATTTTCCCCTTGAGAGAGAGGGGTCCGCCATAGCCTCCATGCAGTAAGAATTTCTGCATTAGCAAGTTCTCAATGACTCTAATCTTCATTATTGGGTTAAACAGCAATATCTGTTTCTTTTTTCCAACGGCTAAAAAGAAAGGAGGCATCTTCGAGATGTTTGACCCTACTTATGACTGATTTTCTAAGTCGATGCTTATATTGTATTCTGGCTTGTGTAAAAAATGCACAGTAATGGTAAAATCATGTCCAATGAGGTTTCGGTTTTTTAGGTATTTTGAAAGGTTGGCAATTTAGGAGTTTTTGGTATATAAGTACATTTAAAAGCTTAAAAAAAATGTGAAAGTATTGATAATTATATGCCTTTTTATTTTTAGTTTAGTTTTTTTTTTCACAAGTTAATTGCAATATTAATGCAATTTGACTCAAAAAATAAGAGTAGAAGAATATTGTAGAATTAAGTCCAACTAATAATCTCAATTCAGACAATTTGACTTAAGTATAAATTATAAATAAAATTATAATTATTATTTTTTTCTGTAAACTAAATAAATAGGAAGTTCGGTCCTCGGTAAGGCTTTGGTTTTGGTTTGGTTTTCAGTTTGGTTCCACCTCCCAACTTCCCCTTTTATGCGGAAGAAGTCCCTAACCGTACATTCATTCTTAATGAAACTCATAACACCACCACCTCTTTAACATTACTCTTAACCGAATTGTTAGGCACCGAAGCTTCAGTCAAAAAACAAATTTTACTTTTTCTTTTTTTGTTTTTTGGTTTTTCCCGAATAAGATGTAACAGAGAATTCAATGTTCTTGTAGAAGCTTGGGTCAGGCTCAGATGATGAGAACACAGGACTGTACAGGAACAATGAGCAATAAGAAACTCCATTGCAATTTTTTCCCAAAGACGTTGGATTGCAGAAATTTTTATGCAGCAAGAAACAATGGGCCATGCAACAATGTCCACATTCAGATGGCGTTCATAGCAACAATCTCTCATGTGTTGATGTACAGCTTATGAAGAAAATAATTAAGTTCAACCATTCATTATTTACATCTCCTTGAGCTTCAACGCTATACATCTAAGAATTGTTCTTCACAACCAAATATTATTCCATCTACAGACCACCACCGCGTAACACCAGCAACACACACTACTATGTACAGGCGTCTATTACTTGCCTTCACTAGCGGACGCAATTCCATTTACATGTTCTCAATCAAATTTACATACCATGGCCCATGTACGCCAACAGACACAGTGGCCACCACTACCAATACTTCGGCGGCCTGCACCACTCTTTCGGTCAGCATGACAGCTCCAATCTGTCGGAGTGCCATTTCAGCTAGTTTTCTGCCCTGGGGACCACTGCCCCCAAGAACAACTCCTCTGGCAGCCAAATAGACGGTACGGGAGACCTTCTTAAAAACCGGATCCCCGTCTTGCAAGCTCTTTGCTAACATTCTACCCATGACTGATTTCCTAGATTGAAGCTTCTCAGTACCTGAGACCTCAGTACCATTGTGTGAGAATCCACTTATTACATCTACAATTTCCTCAATACCCACATTGTCCAAATGGTCTAAGACTTGCAACAGTTGCTTGGTGCACTTTGAAACAATGTCTTCCATGTCTCCACTGCTGGCTGTAACTTGTTCCATCAGGAGTGCTTGCCGGCAAACAAGAATGCTGCACATAACAAAACCACAGATCAATTAATAAACCCAACTGCACAACAAAATACAATCCAAAAATGAAACAGATGCATGAAGAAAATTAATGAGCAACATCATTTAGTTGGGCAAGCTATCCATGCTAAAGGAACATGAAATCATTTGTAAAAACAGACTATGTGCATCATATGTAGAATCACTTACCTGGTGGAAATTACAATGATTTTTTGAATCTGAGCCTGCACAGCCCTCAATCGAGGCAGGTTTATCAACAAGGTCTCAGGCAGAGAATCTGATGTCAGACCAGAAACTGCACTTACTAACTGCAGCAATCCAAGCCTCACAAACAAATCAATTTTTTCACCTTGGCATCCAGGTTCTGGCTGTTGACTACCTGATTGAGAACAAAGAAAAAGTTTCAGAACATGGAACATTTACACGTCCATGACAACCAAGTTTATAGCAGAACATAATGTCTCTGAAAAGGAATACAATGAAATATACAAACCATAAAACTAGAGATCAAGAAGAAATCTAAGTTCACACCTGCTGTGTTTAAAGCAGCTGAAGCAGTCATTTTGTTTCCATTGGCTTTAACAGGAAAGCTTCCACCAGTTCTAAGGGTCATGGAAGGAAGAAACACCTGCGATGAACTTGCAGAACTCATCAAAGCTGAGAGAGAGTTGTTATAGTCCTCCCACTCTTGATCTTTGCAATTCCTCACTGAGGAAAGCCATTGCCTTGTTAGTGGTAAAGAGACACAGGCATGCTCATGAGATTTATACCGGTTGGCAAATCCTTTCCTTAGATAATCCAATCCAGCAGGTCCTTTCAACAAAGGCTCCATCATTCTTAAGCGTGCTTTGCTTATTTCTTGTTTAAGAGCCTGAGGTATGAGTAAATCGTTGGCTTAGCCCCCCCGAAAGCTTATAAAGAGTAATAAATGGTAAAGAAAGCTCTAAGTAACTCTCAGGTAATGCAATTGGAAGGTGCAAGTTTTTATTAGCAAATATTAAATTAATGAAAGAAAATATAAGACAGCAGGCAACCTTCCTTCTGAAATCATCAAGAGATTTTCCAAAAACTTGCATTGATATAAAATTCTTTAAGGGCAAAACAATGAATACACACCTGAATCTGCTCAAGCACGAAGCGCAGACCCTTAACCATTGCAGTGGCATGTGAAATTTTTGATTGATCTCTGGTTTGACATGTCTCAGTCAACTCCTTCAATAATTTTTGATGTGTGACTTTCAGTTCATCCTCATGGGCTGCAGAGGTAAGCTTTTGCAAAGTACCTAAAGCAAATTCCAGAATCTTACCCAGGTAACCAACATCCAGGTTGCCTGACTTCAGCAACTATTGAAAATGAAAAATCAGAGAAATCAGTATTAAAATAATCACATTATCACCACATATTAGGGAGTAGTGTAAGGCTACAACCTGAGTGAGAATATCCAGATCAATAGCTTCAACAATCTCTTGTTTCCAACTCTCTGGAGCCATCTCAATTATTTCGTCCCTGACCTCTCTCACAAGCTGGACAGCCCGGTCACAATCAGGTTCCAGCTCTTTCAGAGATTCCATGACACCATCCCAAAATGCTTCCTCCATTGTCTTTCTTATTTTTGCCTACATACACCAAGGCAACATAACAAATTAGCCTCCAAATCTTAACCCATTATCAGCAGGTGCATAACTTAATCTTTTCTGTTTGAATGCTAATTACTGGAACACTAAAGACACAAAAAGAGAGGAGTGCATTTAACTTCTATTTCTTTGGTTGTCCTTCAATAGCGTTCTGCACAAACTACAGAACACATCAATTGGTAAAACTTAATGAAGAATTGGCAATAGAAAATAATTGGAAAAAACAAAAGGAGAAAAAATGCATCTATTTCAAGATTTTCAGCCAAGGAATGATATAGTACCTTGATGCCATATTGATCTTCACTGGTAAGACCAAGTCTATCAGCAAAACCACGCCGCTCATGGAAGAATTCATTTACAATGCGTTCATTCTCTGTTATTGACTTTTCAACAGAGGAACCCAACTGAGGAGCTAAATGGCTGGAGCCACTGTCACAGGAAACAGATCCTTTTGGTGAGTTAGTGCCATCTTCCATGAACAAGGAGCGAACTACATGACTAGGCCTCTCAGCACCCTCAATCATATTGTTTTTATCACCAGAAGTAGCCACAGATGAAGTCTCAGCCAGCCAGATAGGTGTGCTTGTAGATAGGAAGTGTGTGATTGGTGAGCCTACTGGACTTCCATTTTCCTTGGCTTGGAAATACTTTGATCGCATTTCAGATAAAGCACATTCCATACGCTCAATCCCAGCATTGCCACTTAGGCGTTGCACCTTTTCCCTCAAGAGTTTTTGATCATCAATAACCTGATTCCAAGAAAGAAAAAAAAATCATACATAACTATCCAAGTGGAAACCCCAATCAAAACAAATATAAAACATGATCACCTAATGGGCAATGATACTGACAAGGAAAACATCGGGCATGCATGAGCTAAAAAGACGATGATAAATCTTAATTTAGGCTTCAGAGATTTTATTACTAGACTACATTCGCTTGATGGCACCATCCAGAGGCAGCTTATATCAAACACTATGAGAGCAATAAGCAGGAAGCAATTAAAATTGCTCTTAAGACCTTAGAATTCAGAACATCATTAAATTTCTAAAATTTGAAAGAAAGCATAAAAGTCAAATTAATTCTCTAAAGATAAGTATCCAACAACTATTTTCTAGAATAACAAAAAGGAGAAGAAAAACATTTCTAAGCAATAATAAAATTCACAATTTGATGCAATGTTGTTTACGATATTGTTTATATCATGCAAACTGCCAAATTTTTCATTTGAAAGGACAGACCTGTTTCTGTATAGCCTTCATATCATGAGTAAGAGTATCATTCTCCCCACTGGGCGTCATCTTGCATTTTTGAATCATAGAAAGCTCAAGCTGACAAGCAGCTCTCACCAAGTTGTCCTCCAATAACTGAGCATCTTTAACCTTCCACACCACAAAGCAATTCAAGTAAGAGCACCATGCTTTATCAAAGGCTGCAAGCTGTGACCTGAAGGTACAATGCTTTAGCATTGATACAGATTCCTCATCAGAACTCTGGATAGGCCCATCTAATATAATCCTTATAAGCAGTTCCAACTCTCGAATAAGTTCTTCTGCTGACTTTGCCAAAGCAATCTCACGCTCCCCTTGACCACTGAAAACAGCATCTGGATGGCCCAAAATCATATAGGCACAAAGAACCACTTTCACTGGATACCTCGATAATTTTTCTTGACTTCTGGACACCTCCCTACTAGGACCTGCTTTCTTTGCCCCTATGCTCCTCATAGAACTCCTGGGTGTTGGCTTTTTCTTTGGAGTAGCAACTTTTTTCAGAAGATGATCAATGTTATCTAATCCAGGTGGATTATTGCCTGCAGCAACAGCCTTGGAGAATCTAAGACGACTTTCAAGCCGATCAAGTAAAGCATTTACAGTCTGAATGGTAGCAGTTGATTCAATCAGACAAGCAAGTTGCTCAAATGGCATTGACTTGACCAAGCTCCCATTGATTTTCAAGGCATCATAGTCTTTTGCTAGATCTAATGTAGTTCTTCTTGACCTGAGGAACTTCCTCCAGCACCTAGAAGAAAACTTCTGTTAGTCTAAATACATATCCTTCCAGAACATAGTTAGTTTTCTGCAACAATATGAAAGAATCTAAATCAAAAGAGCTACTTCTATTTCCTCCCTAAAAGACTAGAGAGTCTGCTGTTTGTCATCGGCAAGCAAATATGTTGCTCCAGCAGAATAAATGTGTCCAGAATGAACAACCCCAATTATTTTATACAAAAGCAGGAGACAGCAATATCACGAAAAACAAGGCACAACAGACACTACTACGCACACTGCTAATGGCTTGGCATATAAACAAAACTTGAGATAAAACACACAGAGTACATACCTTGCTAATTTTCTAGAGAGAAAATCAGCCTGCTTGTGCATTCTATTCAAATTCAGTTGAATAGAATTGTGCTGTCTTGCTCTCTGCCTCAAATATTCTGCTCTCTGTCTCTTTGCCTAATTGCCACAAAGTCAAATAAGAGAAACAAAAATTAAGAATATCAAAAATGCAACACAGCTAAAAGCAGCAAGTTAAGCCAAGTAGAACTAGGATTCAATAATTCTCAGAAATTAGAGTTCAGAAATTGATAGAATTCTGGCTGGCTTGGATGGGCAGAAGCAAAGGAGAATTGGAAATATATATACTCTTGATGCTAGCAGGGTCTACAAATCACTAGCAGCTTTGAATAGAGATTTAGAAATATTAATCCTCATAGAAAACAACTCTTAAACAATCAAATCTTATTGAACTATAATTACATAAAAATTGCTCTGAAGTAGAAAATTGACTAAAATTAAAATTAGACAAACTATAGTAAGTCAACTATTAATTGGACTCTTACAATAAAAACTATAATTCCACTGGACTTCTAATTATGGTAACCCAAATTGAACTTTTATAAGCATAACTATAACGATGTTGGACTTTAAGTAAGTTCCCCATCACTGAAAAAGAATTAGAATATAGGCCAGAGAAAATAGTAAATATAAAAAGCATTAATACCCTTTGCAGTCGATCTTCCAACTGGTCCCTCATTCTCCTCCTCTGAACTTCACGTTGATTAGAGATAAATTTAGCCACCTGTTGCACTTGCAAAACCCTAGCACGTGCCCTCTTCTTTTCTTCTTCTAGTAATCCTAAGCGCTTCTTCTCAGCAGATAAACGTTTTTGGTGGATGGAAGCACGAACACACTCCTTGTACTTGCTCTCCCGAGCCATTCTTCTTGACATTGATAGAGATGTTCTTTCCTTTACCGTAGCCCTTCTTTGCTTACAAGCCTTTAGGATAAGCATCCTATTTGCCTCTGCCTGTTGAACCCGTAATTTCACTTTTGTACCAAGCTTCTCCCTTTCTCTCTTGAAACGAATTTCTACCCCAGTTTTTGCCACCTGCCGTAACTCATCCAACTTAGCTAACCGCATCTGAGCTTTTGCTAGAATGCTCAACCTGTCAAATAATCAGATAAAAAAATGAAATAAAACCTACATATTTTTAATAAGGATATGATCTGCATTAAGAGAATGCCCTTTAATTAAGTTATAATGAGCAAATATGACATATTGCAGTCAGGAAGAAAGAACGTCATGTCGGTGGTCGGGTAATTTTGCTACATTGACATATAAAATTGAGAAGCAATGTAAATGCCATATTGAAATCTATGATCTGGATCCTGTTTATAGCATTAAGAGATCTCAAAGAATAAAGTGAGCCAATAAAATGACAGTGGTTGCAATGGGAAGCCTATCAAGAGAGAGTACATGAGATAACAAAATTTGGTTTCATGGCAACTACAGTTATAATGGATACGAGCACAAAGACATACAGATGTCCCTCCAATTCCAACCCAAGTTAAGAGCCACAGACGAATAGATGAGGAATTGCAGATGACATCTGCCATAAAGTATCAGAGATTTGTTGTGAATCAGGAACGAGGAAGTATCTCCTCCAAACAAAAAAAATAAAAAAAAAACAAAAAGGAACAAGGAAGCAACAAGATGACATATTGTTAAGATGAAGTTTTGGGCTAAACTAATAGAATCTCAATAAAGCTTGCAAAAAGCTGAAACCATGGGAACACCAAATCAATGTCATAACGATAATCCCTTGAGATATCAGCAACAAGAAACACAAAACTAACTACAGATGCTGTTTGGTGTAATTGAATTACAACCAAAGACTACCTTTTCTGTTCTGCAGCTTGAAGTTTTGCTTCAAGGCGTTGGCCAAGGTCTTCTTCTTGAGACAAAGATCTTGATGGACTTCTCGGCTTCCCTCTTGCCTTGCTTGATAATTTCTCATAGAATTGCTGCAGACGGCGACAAAAATCGTCAATCAACAAAAACCAAAAAAAAACAAAACAGAGAGAGAGAGAGAGACCATATGTACCAAACAACACAGAAGTTGATAAACTGTTGGTGGAAAGATTAAAATAGAAGTCATCAAAATTCAAAAGCCCACCATACGACATAGAACATTAAAAGATACCAGTAAAAAAAAATGATAGATAAAAAAATACGTGAAACTAAACAACTCAGTGGTTTCTACCATTGGATCATCCCGACCCTCACCGTAGTCAGGTGAGCCAACGGTCGGTGAACGTGCTTGCACAAAATAGGCGAGCCATGCCAAAACGGAAAACCAGAAAAAGCAAAACTAAAAATTCAAACAGAAGGGGGGAGACCCCTCCCCTTCTCTCTCTACCTAACACAAGAAGGGGAAAAAATAAACATAAATAAATAAACCTTCAAAAAGTTTCGACTTTGGCAGATCAATGAAGACAAAAAATTTAATTAGAATTTCAAACAAAAAAAAGGCATAAAGAAAGAAAAGAAAAGCAAGGTGCTTGATAAATAAAAACCGCAGTCAGATAAATTTCCAGCCTTTTTAACTAAAGTATATATATATATATATATATATATATATATTAAGAAAGAAAGAAAGAGGAAAAGAGTTGGAAGAAAAAAGGAAAAAAGAAAAACCTGTCTGCGAAGATCGGCGCATCGAAGCTTAGTTTCGATTTCTTCAATAGAGCTGGGAGTCTTAGCCTCCTCTAAGAGCCTTTTGCGGAGGCGTCTGGGCACTCTGGGGGGAGAAGAGAGCGCAGAAGCATCACTCGACGGAAAATCGAGGGCAATTCCAACGGCCACCCTCTCCAACTCCGGAGACGGCGGCGAGTATTCTTCCACTCCGATAGCCATAAGTAGCAATGAAAATCGAGAAGAAAAGTTACACGGAGTGAATCAGAGGACGCCGAGAATCTTAATTTATATCTCGAAATTCCGAATTTTCCAGAGGAAATTTAGCAAATAAACAGATAGTCAGGGGTGTGTATGTATATATATATATATATAGAGAGAGAGAGAGAGAGGGGAAGAGATCGCCGTATAAATAGTTGGATCGATGAAATGAAAAGGTCGCGTCGACTCCAGAAGCTTTTGTTGCTCCTTCCTTCGTCTTCTCGGCTTCTCTTTACTTTTTTTTTTTTTTTTTTTTTTTTGGGTAAAAGCCAGAGAAGACTTTGGGTTTTGGGTTTGCTTTCCGGTTTTTTTCCCTTAAACTTAAATAAAAGACGATAAAGCCTACCTGCCTGCCTGTCTGCCCGCCTCACGGTACTTTGTACCTAGGGATGATTATTACTCTGAACATAAACGATTGGGGTTTTTTATACGTAGAGATGATTTGTATCCAGTCGTGCCATGTCGTAAATGCTGAATGCTGATTAATGCGTTTAGATAGAAAGTGGAACGAACGTGACATTCATCATTAAATTTAGGAGTGATCTAACGATTATGAGTTGTATAAAAGGGGTTCTTATTCTCTAATTTAAGCAGCAAAAATTTCTCTCTAAAAAAATTATTGTGATAAGTGTGAAAAGGTTGATTTAGAATAATTCTCTGCACAGATAAAAAAATTTAAAATATTTTCAATTCGTGACACTTATTTATGAGTTTTAAAAGATTGATAAAAAAATTATTTTTTTAAGAAACAAAATAAATAAATAAACCTACTTATTTCTGTGAACGAGTGAAAAATTGTTTGTTTTCCTTTTCAGTTAAAATAAAATAAAATTAAATTAAGATTCAAACTGAAAAAAATAGATTCTAAAATTTTTTAAAAATATTATATCATATATAAAATATTTATAAAATACAAAATATTTTATATATAATATAAATTATATTTTTATTCTGTTTAATTTTAAAAAAAAAAAAATAAATGTATCATAATAGGGCCTGGTACATATTTTATTATAATCTTATTAGTAATATATTTTTTATTTTTTAATACATAATGGCAGTCCACTGCGACAATGGAGAGCTCTTTGGCATATCATGAGCGGCCAAGTCCCAATGGTTTTCTTGTGTCTTAATGGAACGGACTGTGTGCCTTTTCTCACCATCTGTGGTTTTGTTTGGACAAAAAGGTTAACTTAATTTATTATATTAAAAAAAAATTTGTAAGTATAATTTTACTTAATAAATTAATTTTATTAATTTAATTTAATTTATATTAAATATTTTTTATTAAATACAATTTATTAATAATCATTCATATGCTACATAGTAAATATTTTTTTATTATTAAATGTATTAATATGAAATAATTTTTAATTTTTTTAAAAAAATTAAAATAAAATTTATTTTTTTATTTTTATAATATTAAAAAACTAATTTTTAAAAAAAAATTAAAATGTATCTATATCAATAAATTTAACAATATAACGTTAAAAAAAAATACATTTGTTATATAATATATAAGTGATTAGATTATATTTAATGTAAAATATTTAAATTTTATTAAATTTAATCAATATATTAAGTTAATTATAAAAAATAAATATAATTAAAAAATTTTAATGTGATAAAAAAAAAATTAATCTCTTTACTTTTGTTTGTGTTTGGAGGTAGAAGTGATCCTCCACACTTCACTTCAGATTTGCCCTTCTCCAACTAAAATTACCCCATACCAACCCTCTTTCTCTTTCCCTCTTACTCTTGTTGAATTAAAATGAGGTAAATGTCTACGGTAGGAGGATTTGGCCAGAGCCCAGTCCGAGTGTATGCCCTATTTAATTAAAAAAAATAACATTTTCAATTTGAATTTTTTATATATAAATTATTAAATATGTAATTATACTATAACAAAGTATACAATAAAAATAAAATAATATTTGGGTAATTTAATTACATTATATGTTTTCTATAACTTTTTACACATATTATATTGTTTGTTTGTATATTTTATTTTATTTTGGTTATTTATTTATTGATTTTTTATGAAAATTTTTTAAAATAAATTAAAATATTACTTTGCATTAAATAGAGCTCACGCGCAGCTGCTCTTCGGTCAAATCCTCTCGTCATGTAAGTGAGGTTATTAAAATGGGCAGAGCTTTTGACGTGCATTAGAAGGAAAATTTTCATTTCTTTGGAGCCAGATTTCCTTGCTTTTAGTGAGAATGTTGGATTATCAAAAGATGTGAAACGTGAACTGTGACTTGGAATTTTTTTTATTTAATTTTCTTCTTCTTTTATTATTATTTAAATGGAGCCTTTGGCCTTTACCCTTTGCCTGATATAGTGAATTGAGAATGCCAATAAACATATTAACATTTATCATGATTCCATCAACCACTCTAGCTCTAGATGAATTATAATTTATAACTAATAAATTTCATAAACATCAATCTCAATTGTCTTGAATTTGAATTGCTAGTCATGAATTTAGGAATTTATGGGATAAAAGGAAAAATCATCAATATTATACAGCAAACTAAAGAATAAAGAAATTGGTAAATACAAATCTAATGAATTCAAATAGATTAAAAAAAATTATATTGTATATTTATATTTCACTGTCGTAATATAAAATGTAAAATTATAATATAATTTTTATTTTTAATTTTTTACGTTCAATTGAGTTTAGTGAGAGCCTATTTGATATGGTGGTTGATTTTTAATTTTAATTTTTTTAAAAAAATCAGGAATTACGTTTGGCACATGCTTTTGGATTTATTTTTTTTGAAAAAGAAAAAAAAAAAGAAATGAAAGTGATTCTTGTAGAAAAAAAAAATCGATATTTACGTAAACTTCGAAAGCTCCTCTGGTGACTGTGATTTCAGAGCGAAAATTCTCTGATTCCTCCTACAAGTTCGACTTCTTCGACAAATCCCATCAATATAAGGTTCGATTCCTCTCCATTGCTTGGGTTTGGTCTCTTCGATTCTTGTTTATATTTGTAATTTCAAAGCAAAAATTCTTTGATTCCCCTGTTTTTTATTTTTTATCCGATGCAATACATTATGCCTTTTCTACACTTAATCGACTCTAATAGCACTAACAAATGAAATCTCCTTTTTCTCTACATTAGTTGTTCTTGCATTGCTATCTAAATACTTTTTGTTCAATCGGTGTTGAAGAGACTGTGAATCCCCCGAGTTTGGATGTAAAACAGGAATTGCCAGAGACAAATATTATGTCATGAAGCTTTTTTGTCCAATTTCATCTTAGCTCGAACTTGTCGGAGAGTCTAACTGCTATTTGCATTGTTGGAACCAGAGCTAGGGTTTTATGAAAAAGAAGTTTGGATTTGTCCAATCATGAATATTAATAAGACCAGTGGTAACATATGACCAACTTAAATTGGCTGTTTCATTTTGATTTTCAGTGAAGGTAACACATTTGCAGTCATTGTTGTGAAAAATTAGAACGATTATGGGCTCGTGTCTTTGATTCCTTAATTAGTATATTCAGTTGAACTACATCCTTTTTGTTCTATTAGTCTTTCCACCTGTCATTGCTTTGTTGAATTGCATCCTTTGCTTTATCAGTCGTCATGTTTGATATGAGATTGCATGAGTTTTACAGGAACAATATAATATCGTATGTATGTATGCATGTATGTATGCATTGATGTTAATTTTATTTTCATTTCAAATTAAAATTTAACTTGTATCACCTTTGTTATTATTAAAATACAATAAAAATCATGAGTTAGTCGTGGCAATGGCCCAATCATGCTTACCATGACCTTGATCATCACTCGGACGTTTATGGTCTAAAGCAAACATCTTATCAAAGGCGACCAGATGCAATAAAAATGAGATTATTGGGAGGGAAAGTGTCCATGTATCCAAAGCCAATTCCGTGACCTTTTAAATATTCTTTAAGGGGGGGGGGGGGAACAGACTTTATCGGTAGGACGGTTCATGGGGTCCAGCAGCCATGAATACAAGAAAATGGGAATGCATCGATCAGCCCCCACTTACCTTTCTGCCAAATAATCTAATCTAATCTAATCTAATCAAAGTCAAGGCAATGATTTTGGTCTCCCTGGTTCATTTCTTGAATTGCAAGATTGTCCATTCTTTTTATGCATTTGATTAGTTGCCACCACCACCCCCCTTGCTTCTTCCTTTTTGCTCTGGCTCTGCGAGGGGGGAGGAAATCACGCTGCATATCAACCCCCGGTATTTTGATTAAATGGGTACTTGTATTTTACTTTTTCATGATTCTTGAAGTTTCTCAAATACCCTGTTTATTAAACCTAACTTTGTTTAGCCTTAGAAGGCAACTAAATTGTACGCTTTCATGCTCACAGTCAAACAAATTATAAGTTGGGTTGGGCGGATTGGCCCCTCTCTGATTCATTTTTCACATCACACACACAAATTGAACGACTTTCATTAGCCTTAAGTTGAGGTCTTTCCGCTTATTAATGACGCGTTAAATGCCATTTACCTCTTTGAATTTATGATGGATTGCGATCACAAGTTGCAATTGCATATTGTATTGTGACAGAAATTTTCCATCTAGCTTTTTTTATCTTCTTCTTCTTGTTCACGATGCAGATTTCTGTCTAATTTTAAATGATAGGTCCGACAACTTTTTTTTTCGTAACAAAAATATTATACAGATATAACGCGGGATGCATGCGACCTCATAAAAGAGTTACAGATCTGCAAGCAATTCTTGTTTTTTTTGGGTGCGGCAGCGGGAATGAAAATAAGGGTAATGTTGTCATTTTCCGGGTGGCTTTCCTACGTTGACAACAAAACAGAGAGGTCACTTTAGGCGTGACTGGTACACGTCTTTTCGCCAGAACATGACACGTCATCCTGACAGACAATCATTACATAGGCCAGAAGGATTGCGGAATTTCCCGTTTCTTCCCAGATCATGAGCGACGCGTGTCACTCTTTTAATGGCTTAAGATTTTGTGTCGGTGTTGGGAATGTACTAAAATGCTCCCTCCTGTTTGACTTTAGCCGCACACGGACACGTGGCAATTGACCACTCACGCGTAATCGACAGTTTAGGTATGGGCGTTCACATGTCACGGTGGGGCCCACGAAGGGAGAAAAAATGCTTTGACGGAAGCGCATAAATTTTGGGGGGCGTGGCCCACCAAACTCCATAACGTTACCCGACCGAAAAATACAAACTCTATTATTTCTCTTCGATTGAAAATTTTCTGTTATCTTTTCGGTTATTTTTATACCAAATGAATCCATTATGTATTATTATTATTATTATTGGTTGGAAATTTTCTGTTTGTTATTTTTTTATTATTATTATTTTTTGAGGTTGGTTGAACGAAAATCTCTTCAGTTTATTTTTTCAGCAATATAAAAATACTATCGCTTGGCAATTCTACAAGGGGATTTTTCAGTAATTTTAGCGTGACA
This sequence comes from Kandelia obovata, assembly GCA_021464305.1. NCBI lineage: Eukaryota > Viridiplantae > Streptophyta > Magnoliopsida > Malpighiales > Rhizophoraceae > Kandelia > Kandelia obovata. Next base: position 724,162 of record CM038472.1, read on the forward strand.
TTTTGCATAAGCGTGACTGGGCCGAGTCCCACATGATATGACGTACAGTTTCGGTGGCGATTTGAATTCCAGATCTAATTTAAATTTAAATTTCCTTTTTGATGCATAGAAGGAGCCAAAAGAATATTTAAAACGGCAACTTTGTACTGCATGTGCATCAATCCCAGCTTAACGGCTAGTTGCGAGCGGCCATCTTTCAAGATTAGAAGGGAGGAGGCTGAAACGGCTAATAAGTTGCTACACACTTCAAAAGAAAAATTAGGTAGATGAAGATTGGCCACTAGTCACAACGTCTAGTCTAATGTAACGGTAGAATTATTTAAATTATCTATTAACTTACTGAGTTCACCGTGCACAAAGGTGAGGCTGATTTCACCGTTACAGAATTGAGAAAGGAGAGGTCCTTCCAATAGACAAAACATGTTCTCAACCATCGCTAACAAATTAAACATATCACATTCTCTCTCTCTATCTGTTTTGTTTTTGTTTTTTTTTTTTCTGATAGAATAAAATAACTTTAATTAACCCGCTAATCCCAAAAGCTATGAGATACCAAAGGAAGGAATTTTGCAAATAAAATTTAATTTGAATTGAATTGTTGAAACTTCATGCCTACAAAACAAAAACCTAAAGTTGTTTCAATTCATTTACTCGTTTAGCTGGTTCCATAACTCTAGAAGTTTTGACAGTTCAAAAGCCAATATGACACCAAGTCATTGATCCCATGGTATTCAATAGTTAATAAGCTCTCCATCCATGTAGCTTGATTGTGCAGTACAATAACTAAAGTCTATCTATTATTATATACATTTAAAGTAAAGAAAAGAAAGCACAAAATGAACCAGAATTACTTCATTTTCTTCGTTACTTGCAGTGTCGGAGCTACAGGACCTCTCTTCTTCGCAAATGCACTGGTTCTGCTTTCCGATTCATTGTCACTGTTGTCATCCCTGTCATCATTTCCATTCCTTGCCAAATCGATTGACCCTTCATTCTTTTTTGCAGCTTTTCTTTTCCCTGATTCTAATTTGGCACGCAACTTCCTTTCCACAGGGTCATTCGAAGGTCTGACTTTGTATTGGCGCACAACTTTTGCTCCAAGTCCAAGCCTGCAGAGCATGTGAAACATTCTCACAAAGAAAAACACCCATCTTGGAGGACAAGAAGATGCTATACTGACCTATCAGGCCGGCCCTCTGGTTCCATCTCAGCTTCTTTGTCTTCCATGCTTTTACTCATATTATTAACCCATTGTTCAGCCTGCAGATTGGCAATCCCAGATATTAAACGTAGAAAAGTAAAAGATCATTATAAAGAAGTACAACAGAAGACTAAGAGCTACTGCCCATTTATTGAAGGCATGTATGTTAATGACATCCTATTGGCCAGTCCACCAGACAAACTCGTCCTAAATCACAAAGCAATGTTTGCCCACTGCAGGATACCACTAACGTGTTGTTTGCTCTTTTTATTTTTAAATTTTTTTGCCTGCCAACCCCCAGGCGGAGAAGGTGGGAGTGGAAAAGCTGACAACCATGACCAAATGCTAAGGGCTCTAGAACCATCAATAGTAATGGTCATCACTTTGTATGATTTTAGATACGTTGAATTTTAATTATGTAATCTGTGTGGTTGAAAGCTCAAACCATGGCCTAGGATCACAGTAATTTCTTCAAGCTTTTCTTAAAAGTGCACATCAATGTTCTATCCTCATCAACCAAACACCACTCTCCTGCACAAAGACACATTAGTTTTGCCACTTTGTCAGCTTGTTTGACATTATTGTGGCTGCAAATTTCTCCTTGATGGCCTGCCTGGCCCCAAACCTTGCAGGGACATTGGTTGGATAGAGAGTTAAATTCCAAAGTACAGCAGGGAGAGCATTCAACTATAGGCCACTTTGAATTAAGAATTTAGTTTTGAAAATTTAGTTAGAAAAGCCGTAATATCAAAGCACTTAACAGTCACTCTTGAAAATGCAAGACCAAAATAAATATGAGAGGAATTTCAACAGAATACAACAGTGACTGTTGAATGTATAACTTGAATTCTATCTAGTTCAATTGGGTACTCTGCTAATCTGCCAAGTGCCTGTTCATCCAAATGAAAGCATCAAATTTCCTTCTTACTGATTCAAGTAACATATCAAGCAAAGAACTAAAATTCTATAAAATAATGCAACAATGATAACCAAATCCTGCATTGCAAAATTCCACTCAACCGATAAACCCTTCCCCTATCTGCCAATGCCCCCCCCCCCCGCTGTTAAAATGCCTGTAGGATTGATAAGGGAAGAAGAAGAACAAGAGGGACAGAAAGTAATAAGAATGGAAGAAAGTGGTAGTTACCAATTTAAGGGCCTTGTCTATTCTGACAATTTGAGGAGGTCCAGCCTTTTGCTGTGTCTCTGTGCTCATTGAGCTATGTGGTAAAGACATGCGAGAAAAAAAAAACAAAAGGGAGAAGGAAAAGAAAATGATTTTTAGTAACCATAATTATAATGGAGCCTATACCATATTCTATCAAGCAAAAATAAAATGGATAAACAAATAGAATGTGATAAAAGGTAAAGATAAATTAGTGACCCTTTTGTTTCCCAAATAAACCAGATCCTCAAGTAATAAGAAAGGGAAAGGAAATGAAGCTCAAGGATGATCCCAATTTTTTAATCAAAATAGCTTTGATATTGAGAACTTGAAACTAGGTTAGTCCAGGTAGGAAAAAGATTTTGAGGCAATTCCTAAGGAAAAACACATAGCTCATTATCTCCACTTGGTTGAGTGAAAAATCCAAATTCGTCTCCCTAGTCAACACCAGTTTTTGAAGATAGATACTGTACCAAGCTACTTGCAAGAGCCAACCCAAAAGCGGAAAATTATTGTCTTAATTCTAAGTCCAGCAACACCAGTTGCTTAAAATGAGTGGACTGCCCTGCTTAGACCATCAACCAGAAAATCAATGATCAACTTTTAGTCGAATGATGGTGTTGGATAGGAAAAGATTACTTGCATTCCTGCAAAATAGAAACAATTTTTGGGAGTCTAATCAATTTAAAAGGCCACCTAGGACTGGAATTATGTGTAACTAGACAAGACAATTCTACTTAAGAGGAAATCAATTACACAGTAGATAACGAAGAACATATCAATGACATAATTTAAGCTCCAAACATGCACAAACCTATTTCCATTGTACAAGGTGTTGGGAACAAAATAGAACAAATAATTAAAGTAAGAAAGTCAGAAAGATCACACACAGAGATTAACGTGGTTCGGAGATTGAATCTCCTATGTCCACTGCTGCACTATAGGTTTCACCATGTATCTTCGGAGCTATAATTACAGAGTAGTTTGCCCCTATTTATACAAAGAGATAGGGCAACTTTTGTTGCAGATACAAATAACAAAAGTATAACCCCATAAACAGCACACCAAAATTGCACCTTGAGGGCACACATCTGGGCAACATCCCAGAGTAGGGGAAGAATGTAATGAACAAATGAAAGGAGGCTTCACATTCCTTCAACATAGAGGAAAGGGTCTCTCAAGCCACTTAAGATTTATATTATGTAACTCCTCCAACAGATATGACATAGTAAACTAACGTAATGGGCAGAATCGATAGACCGACAGCAAGTCCTCAAACCCCATTTACAGCGAAATCATGCAAACATGAACACACTTAATCTCAAAGAAATTAAAGTGCAAAGGATTAGCAAATTATAGAATCAATTAACTGAATTAGCAAAGGAAGGTAAGGACATGTGCATACACAACCAAGTAAGGGAATCAGAGTTTAAATGAGTTGAAAAATTATACATAATTGCCTCCTTTAGCTCTTACCTCAATAAATCGCACACCCCTTTATCTCCCAAAAAATTTTTGTCCCTCAAAGAGAACTACGAAGAAGAAAAAAAATTCAGAAAAAAGAGCAGTAATATATAAAAATATTTGGAGAAAATATGTAAACGAAAAGAAACTGGGAACGCAAGTGCGGATTCAGGATTGCGAGGGACGTACGTACGATGTTCAGCGGCTCGGATCCGATAATGTCATGTAGGGCTTCAGAATAAAGGAGGGTTTTTTTGTTTTTTAATAATTTAGTTCAGTAATTCCGTCGAACAACTGGTGTGCCTGTTTTATTATGCGTCTTCTCAGGTACACAAAATTCCTAATAAAGCTTCTTTGTTTTATTTAAAACACCAGACGAAGCATATATATATATATATATAAAGATTCAATTATATGATAAAAATAAGGTCCCAAAAACCAACAATAGTAATTTTACTGTAAATATTAAAAAAAAATTATTTTCCTTTAAAAACACATAATGATTGCAATAGTATAATTATAATTTGTGCATGTCAAAAATATATTTGATATTTAATAGTATTAAATTGACAAATATACTTATAGATAAAATAGATTAAATATACATGTAAACTCCATTTAAGTTTGTTGAATATTTATTTAAGCATACTCACTAGATTATTTTGATGCACAAATTAGCTTGTTTCTTTCAATAAATTAAATATGAGAATATTTCAAAATTATAAATTTTTTGTTTCTAATATAATGTTTCAATTAATTAGTAAATAAAAAAAATAATTATTAAGTAATTTGGTTATAAGTAATTACAAACTAATATTAATGTATAAATATTTATAGATAAGAATATTAAAAAGAATGTAGTATATATAGATATAATTTTGTGTATAACATATATATATATACGTGATATTTATTTATTGGATGAATGTAATTTAATATAATTGATATCATTATATTGATATCATTAAAAGAAAAATTAAAATAAATACTTTAAATTTAAATTCAAGTAAGTTAAATTTAAGAAATTATTATAATTTTAAAATTTTTATTTAAATTAAAAAAATTATACTCAAATTTTAATTTTAAATACCCAATTACTTATATTTTTAAGATTACGTAAACATATTCTAAATTTGAGTACAAGTATAATTGTATTTAAATCAAAAAATTTTATTTAAAATTTTAATTCTGAATATCTAATAAATTAAAATTTTAAAATTAAGTATAAATACTTCAAGTTGAAGTATAAATATGAATAATTTAAGAAATTATTAAAAATTTATGCTCAAATTATTTTATTGATATTATCCCTAATTTTATTCCTCCTACCTTTTACCTTATTTTTTGTAAACCTCAGTACCTTGTTGGCAACTTTGCAATTTATTTTTTCGTTAGAACACGTCAAAGTGGTAAACTCTCTTTAATTTCTCACGTTATAACCTATTAAAGTATCTTGAGGAGACTCGCATAATTAGAAGTAATTAATAAAAATTTATTTTTAAGTAATAATTAAACAAATAATTACTTACAACCAATATTATCTTAGAAAAAAATAGATAAAAATCAACAATTGATAAAATTTTTAGTTTAAAATGTTTTATTAATATAGATAATTTTTGTTTTTTGTTCTTTTGTGAGTATAGGTCTAAATTTTATTGATTAATATAGTTAAATGTATGCTTTTCACTCAATTTAATTATATTCTTACATTTGGTACTCGACAGGGTTGTATTGATTAGAATCATGAATTAAAGCATGTTATTTTGTGTCTCTTGTTCCATGACTATTGACCATTAAGGAAAATCAGGTCTTCTGTATATTTCAATGAGCCATGATTGATAATTTTATGCTCATCTTGGTGGCTCTATTTTCATGTACCCAACAATTAAAAGGTTGTTTGTTTGTCACTTTGTTGGCTACAAAAAGTTAGGATCAGTGGTTTATCCGGTGGCCAATGGCATGTTGTGTCTGCATATACAATTGAAATTTCACGTGATGATGCTGATGCCGATGCCGATGCCGATGCCGATGCCGATGATGATACATGTCCATGCAGATGGGGTTATGCAACAATGTACAAAACAAGGGTTTTGTGGAAGGTAACAAAAGAAATTAGGCATCCTCCTTTGGCAAATTAGTTTTGCCTAAACATCAAACACATGAACTTAACAAGGCTGGGACACATAAAAGATATATTACATTAACATAGGCTTTATTTTTATTCAGTGCAGTATATATATAAAACCAGCATTTGAACTTAGAAACATGAGACCTTAAATAATCTGGTGGATCTGTTTACAAGGAAGGCAGTATTTTGATGGATATGTTTTCTGCTAAACAAAGGTTTGCTGGTCCTTACGAGAACTTTTTGTTATTATGAAAATCTCGTGCGTGACATACCATATGTTCTCCTAGTTATATATAGTTAATGTATTTTGTTTGAATAATAAATATTATCAAACATAAAATGAATACAGTATACACGCAATTTTAAATTTTTAAGTTGATAAAAAATAACATAGTTATAATATTTTAAATTGTTATAATATTAGTGATTTATAAAAAAATTACATTAAAACATATTTATTAGACTATAAATGACATAAAAATTATGATTAATTCAATAAATCACTTAAGTATACATAAAAGTATTTATTTTTTTGAATTAATTGGAATAAGACAACAAATTGGATATTAAAATTAAAATTTTTCATGTTCACAAGTAAAAAAATAATAATTATATTTTAACGTTTAATTTATTAGTCTTATTATATAATATATAAATTTGATTCATGTAGCAGCCTTTGCTCATAGGAATGTTTGAATTTATATTTTATGATAGTTCATTATTTTTATAACATTAATGTATGTATGTTCCTTGATTAATACAATTATTTATACTATTTATTATAATGTTCTTGCTTGTATTTTGATTTTGTTTGGTGACAATTTTGTAAATTGAAAAGAAAAGATCTTTTTGACTTTAAGGTGTGTTAATGTAGCCTTTCATGTGAATTAACCACCTATTTTTATGAAATTAAATACATAATCTAAAAGAGTTGGTTATGATAAGTGAGATCGATCCAATAACTCAAGTTTAATGATTATTAAATCTTATATTAGTTGAAACATCAGGGACACTATTTATGATAGAAATAAGGCCAATAATTTGATAAAAGTTATTGAGGAACAATTTATAAAATCTAATAAGGCATTAGCCAACATTTCTATGAAGAAATTTTTAGAAAAAACACATTGATAATTTTAAAGGTCTGTGTGAGTATATTATGATAATTAGAGATTTTTTTGAGACACTTTAACTTAAATCCTCTTTCTCTTGCATATATGCTATTTAAGATATCTTGCAATACATATAAGAAAAAAAATGATTAATCGATGAGATTTTGACCATGTGTATTCAAGAGGAGGAAAAAATGAAGCATGAAAATATGAAAAGTGTTCATCTCATGATTAAAGTAAAGATAAAAGTCAAGAAGGGTAGAAGTGTTTTATATTGGAAGAAAGATGTAAATGTACCAATAAAGAAAACTAATGGTAAAAATGTATGCTTCTTTTGTAATAAATATGGATATACAGAGAAAACTTGCCTTAAATACAAGACATATTTAAAAAAACAAGATACTTTCATGTTTTCAATATGTTATTAATCTCTTTTTGTTAATACTCTAGATAATAAATGATAAATTGTTTATGGTGCTAAAATCTATGTTGTTAATATAATATATGACTTTTTAGAGTTAAGGAAGTTGGAGGAAAATAATAAAGGTATCTATTTGAGAAATTGAATACATTTTTATTTTAGATTTTTAAAACACTTTTTATGTTTCATCATTCTTAAAGAATTTAATTTCCATTTTAAATTAATTTGTCTTGATTATTAGTTTACTTTGAGAACAATAATTTTAGTATTTGGTAAATAAAATTATTGTTGGTTTTATTTATATGGTTGATGGTTTATACAAATTCATTTTAAACCCTATTCAGGAATGTAATGCTACATTATATGAAAGTATTGGTACTAAGAAATTTATTGTCAATGAATAATTTTCTTAATTATGACATAAAAGATTAAGTCATTTCTTTTTCAAGAGAGTAAAAAGGATTGTAAATGATAGAATTTTAATAACTCTTAATTTTATGAATTTTTATACGTGTGAATTGCATAAATAAAAAGCAAACTAATAAGAATATTAAAAGTATTAAAAAAAAGTTCAAAAATTCTTTAAATTATGGATACAAACATTTATAAACTATTTCCATTTTATGTTTTAATAGTCAAAGATATTTTATCTCATTTATTGATGACTATATAAGATTTATGTATTACTACTTATTTTTGATAAAACTAAATCATTAGATACTTCAAAGTATATTATGTTGAAGTAGAGAAACAAAAGGATAAAAGAATTAAAATTGTAAGATTTGATATAGGTGAAGAATAATATAGGAGATATATAGAGATGAGACAAATGAAAATTTTATTTACTAAGTTCATTAAAAAAGAACATATTATTACACAATATACCATACTAGGTACACATCTATAAAATGATGTAGTTGAAAAAAGAAACTAAATTTTTATAGACACAATAAGCAGTGTGATCAATAATTTTAACCTCTTATTAAGTTTATAGAGCGAAACCTTGAAAATTATAACATAAGCCTTAAATAAGGTTTCATTTAAGGTTGTTCCTAAAACTTTATTTAAGTTATAAAATTGATAAAACCTAATTATAAGACATATACATATATAGGGTAATCCTATTAAAATAAGAACTTATAATTGTCAATCAAACAAATTATATCTAAGAACAATTAGTAAATTTATCATAAGTTGTATTTTAAACACTAAGGGATATATATTTTACTGTTCTTTAAATGCATTTAAAATTATTGAAAATATAAATAAAAAATTTCTTAAAGATTTTAAGTTTAACGAGAATGAGTTTCCTTGTAATGTATAGTTTAAAGAAAGTAAGAACTTCATTAAAGATGTTAAAGACTTTAGAAATTTGGTTATTGTTTAAATAAATTCACTTGATAATTTAAAAGAACAACCAATTCAAGAACAAGTGTCTCGTAAAATATAAATAAATGTGAAACTTATGGTATTTGAACCATATAATAAAAATCTGTAAAATGAAGGGCTCAAAAGATCATCAAGAATAAAAAGACTTATAATTCTTGACAATTATTTTGTATACTTATAAGAGATTAATGTCAATGATAAAGATGATCTTTTTATGTTTTCACTAATCATAAAAGGTAAAAGGTTTAAATTATGGTATAATGTTATAAAGAAATGCATGAAATTTTATGACTAACAATTAAGTTTGAAACCTTGTTAAATTACCAGAAAGAGTTGCAGCTATTGGTTGCAAATGGATTTATAAAACCTAAATGGACTTATATGATAATATTAAGATATACAAGATTAGACTTATAACCAAAGGTTTTACTTAAAAGGAAAAAAACATTGATTACCATGATACCTTTTTTTCAATCTAAAAGGATTCATTTAAAGTTATCATGACTTTTGTAACTCATTTTGATTTAGATTTTCATTAGACGAATGTAAAAATAACTTTCTTTAATGAAAATCTTAATAAATATGTGTATATAAGTTATCTTAAAGGTTTCATTATTGATAAAAGGAGTCATATGGTATATAAGCTTAATAATCCATATATGGATTTAAGTAAACCTCCTAATAGTGATATATAAAATTTCATAATATTATCACCTTATCTGACTTTATAGAAAATATTATGGATTAGTATATATGTCATAAGACTAGTATATTATTTTAGTCTTATTTGTGGATGATATTTTGCTCGTATTAAATAATTTGAGGTTGTTATTTGGAACTAAAAATTTTTCTCTTTCAAGATTTAGGATAAAGGATTTGAATGAAACTTTATGTGTCATTGAAATAGAGATTTACAAAGATATATCCTAGTAAAAATTATAATTATCTTAAAAGGGCTACATTGACAAAATTTTAGAGAGATTCAGGTGGAAAGTTATTTTTCCATTGTAACACTTGTAGTTAAATGTAACAAATTCAATCTTGTATAATGTGCTCAAAATAACTTAGAGTGAGATAAGATGAAACATATAACATATATATAAACAATTGGTAGTCTTATGTATACATAAGTATGTATTGGACTTAAAAATGCATTTGTAATATGAATGTTAGGGAGATACTAAAGTTAATTGGCCAAGAACATTAAAAAACTATTAAAAGGATTTTAAGGCATTTACAAGGAACCAACATAGGCTTATATATAGATATGATGACATATTAAAGTAACATAACCAAGAATATTAAAAAACCATCAAAAGGATTATAAGATATATATAAGGAACGAAAAATTATAAGTTTATTTGTAACCATATTGACAATTTGGATGTAGATGGGTGCTTATATGCTAATTGTATAGATAGTTAAAAGTCTATTACTTAATATATTTTTATACTTTTGAAAGGCACTTTATCTTGGAGAAGTATTAAGCAAACCATTATTGCTTCTTTCATTATAAAGAAAAAATTCATTACATGCCATAAAACTATTGTATAAGCTCTATGGTTATGAAATTTTATCATGGGACTATAAATTGTGAATTTTATTTCTAAACCAATAACGATATACTATGATAATTTAACTTTAGTATTTTTTTTAAAATAATAATAATAATGAAAAATAAAACAAACATATCGATATAAAGTTTTTTATTATCATAAATCATGTTAAAGAGCAAGAAATTATAATAGAGTATAATAATACTTAACTTATGATTGTTGATCCTATGACTAAAGAATTATCATCTAAGTCATATAATGATCATATTGAACATATAAGACTTGTTAAATCTATTTAAGTTTTATTTTAAACTATTTTTTTTAATGTTTTGGCATTTTAGAGGTCTTTTAGTCATTTTTAAATAAAGACATAATTTGTGCACATAAATATTATTTACATAAAGTTTATTTTAGGTTTGAATGGATTAAGGTCTAAAGTTGTTTCAGTCAATATTCATGTCTTAATAAATTGCGTAATTAGAAATTCACTAATATTGTAATACATAAAAGGAAATGTTTATAAAAGTATTGTCTAACTATCATAATTCATATATAATGATTTCTAGTTATGCAAGTTATAGTTCAAGACTAGATTATATGAGTAGTTTGAGTCATGATCATAAATAAGTATAACATTTATTTGGAGTTATGTGAGCTAAACGAGAGATTATTTAAACATTCTTAAGATGCTTTATATAATTAGAGATAAATACCATATTTTTATTTCTAAGGTAATAATTAAAGAGATAACTACTCACCTATCTATATCACTTGAAGTTAGCTAATTTGATTTTAATGGTAGAAAAAGAGATAAAGATTAATAACTAACATGGTTTCTAGACCAATTTATAAAAAATAAGTTTGTGAACCATTAAGGTATGCTTATGAATAAGTATTAAGTTATAAGTTAGAAGGCTTTATTGGTATTAATAAAATTCTTTGGTTTTTTTCTTTATAGTTATTTATCTATATTTTGTTGATTAGTATGAGTAGAGATACATTTTCCACTCAATTTAATTATGGTTCACATTAATTATATTCTTACGCTTATTCCCTTTTTTTTTGTTCTATCTCTCTTTTACCCTTTCTAGATTTTATTATCTTTCCTTTTGGCTAATTCAATTGTTGTAAAAATTCATACATAATACTTGACTTGAATGATATGATTTGTTTTTTTTTTTTTTATTCCAAGTAACAAATTAAATATGTTTTTACTTATTCTTTACTCAGTATCTTTGAAATCATAATAAGTTATCACTAAATTGAATTTGGCTAACACTTGGAATCACAAATTATGGCCTGTTATGCATATCAAGAAAAATAAATTATTTTTTACAATGCTTAATCTTTATCTTCTAACTAATAATTAAATAAACATTGATTTAATTTATTGTTACAAATTTCTTTATTCTAATTTTTTTTTTACTTTATGCATGATTATATGGCTTTTTTTTGTCCATTCCAAAGTATATTGGGTTAAGGGTTATACAATAAAACACATTTCTCCTTTCTTCTCCATCTCATGCATGTTTTTAAGGAGTTATTGCTTGGTTTTAGTGTCCAATTTGTGAAAGATAGATTTTTATAATAATTTAATTTAAAAGTTATGAAATGTTAAGTTAGCATTAGACCTTTTGTTCTTGTAATGATACCTAACCACAGTTTTACTAGAACCATGTTTAAAAGGAAATTCTTATTTAATGGTATTTAAAAGCTATAAAAGATGGTAAAATGAGAATTTATCTATTGAAATAATAGTCTGTAGTTAAAAATGATGACATTCTCATTTGAATTTTCAATAACTATCAGTAATTGCTTTTTTCTTTTCACCTTATTGTCTCATGCTCTTATGAATGCTTCTTAATGATAATGTTGCAATTTTTTTTCTTTAGTAAAAATAATTAAATTTTCTTATTTAATACCAATTGTGTCTCTTGATTTTTAATCTTGGTTTAGCACATTCTCTCTCTCTCTCTCTCTCTCTCTCTCTCTCTCTCTCTCTCTCTCTCTCTCTCTCTCTCTCTCTCTCTCTTTCTTTCAAATAATTCTTAGTCATATGTTGAACAAATGAGTGTTAACTAACAAGGTGGATTTAGAAGTAGTAATAACAAGAATACCAAAACTAATTTTGTTGGCCTTAATATGGAGATTTGATTGCATCTAATACAAATGGAATAGTTTTTATGTCTAACATATGCATTACGAGCCTCATATTCGACACATTTTTTTTTGCAAAAAAGTTTTATATAACATTTTGTAGGAAGCATAATTTTAGTATTTGGTGATGAAACTCTTGAACAAATAAAAGTTTTCTAATATGGATAGTGAAGTTGGTGTATGAAAGGGAAGAAACTCATGATAGTTTTTTGTCCATTATTATCAACAAAAAAATGACACAAGTTAAAGAAGTGATCAAATTATGTTGTATTGTTTTGTGTTAATTTAGATAGCAAGACAAACAAATGGGTTATTAGGGATTTTACTAACAAACATAGTCATAACTTACTTCTTTAAACTATAATGAAATTCATACATTGCTATAAGTCAATGAACATCAATGATAAGTTTTTTATAAACTTGGTATGAGTAGTAAGTGTGAAAATCAATTAGATTACACAATCAATTTGGTTGACATAATAGTGTTAAACTTATAGGGAAGGATTTATATAACTTCACTCAATTAAAGAAATTTGCAAATAGTGAAAGGGGAGATGTAAAGATAGTATTAGAATAATTGGAGTTGTTGTAGCAAGCTGATATTGCTTTTTATTTTGATTACAAATTAAAGGAGAATAATACCTATGACAACCTTTTTTTTTCTTTTGGGATCTCATTACCTTTGATGCATATTATCATTAAAATGTATACAATAATCTATTTGTTATAGCTATCATGGTTAATCATTAACACCGAACTATTATGCTTGATTGTGTCTTGCTAGAGAATGAAACAACACTATTGTACAAATGGTTGTTAGATTAGTTATTGTTGTGCATGTACAATAAAATGCAATAATATGTTGTGATGTATAGGGATGGGTAATACAAGTTGCAATTGATTTTTCAATGAAAAGTAGTAAAAATTAACTTTATAATTGACATTTAGAGAAGAATGTCATATGTAAAGCCTACATTCTAGAATTTGTCTTTGATTTTATATAGAGTATGTATGAAAAGGTTGAAAAAAGTGACTTTAAATATAAATGAGTTAAAATGCTTATGGTGCTTATAATAATGTATAGATCAAAAAGTGATATGAAAACCAAAATATATGGGTCAAGTGTTATTTAAAGGGTTATTTCTTTGGTAGTCTTTAAATGACATCACATCATGAAGATATACACTCGTATATGAATAACTTTTTCAACAAAAAATATAATTTCCTTGATTTTGTTAAATAATATGATTAGACATTGTTGGCAATTTATGACAATAAGTTGAAGATAAACTATGCATTAAATTATACATCCCATAATGCTTTACTAACCAATGCAACTATGAACAATAAGCGACATATGTACATATAAAGACAACATTCATGATAATAGCTAAATAATTAAAGAAGGAATTAAAGTGCATGACTAAATAGTTGTTTATATATGATGGCAATAAGCATGTTTGTCAAGTGTATTGCTTTAATAGTTCAAATCATGTGAGGATGGTGATATTTAAAAGGCAAGAGAAAATGACACATTGTTCATGTATGATAATGAAGTCAGTGAGGGGTTTTTTTTTAGTCAACATGCATTTAATGTCATAAAACAAGAATAATTGCCTCATATTCCAAATTTGTGTATTATTTAAAGATGGATCAGAAGTGTAAAGGAATTTCTAGTTTTTGTTGATTCTTCCCCAATTAACAAGAATACATTGATTGGGTAAAGTGGATGTAACAAGTAGACGTTATGCTCGTGTGTAGGATCCAAGGCCTATAAGGATAATTGGAATGCTCATTGTTAATAAGGATAAAAAAAGTGTGGGATGTGTAGGAAACTAAGGCACAGAAAAACTACTTGTTTATAAATCCTTACAATTATAACAACTTTGTTGATTTTGTAGTAACAGACAACTCAACTTCACAATTGACTAAACTAGTTGGGGAGGATATAAGTAAGCTTGTAGTAATTAAGGTAAGCAACTTTTTTTTAAAAAAATAACTTTAAATTTAATTTTTTAACACACATTTAATTATACTGGTTTTGCTTCTCATCATTAGCAACCTCAAATTTTTTATTTTTTAGTTTTCCTTTTAGGCTTTGCTTTATATGGTGTTTATTAAAGATGTCTTTGTTAAAGGGAAAGACATGAGTGTTAACTTGACAAAAGTTTGCAATAAAGTCTACTTCAATTTTGGCATATTATTTGTTTCTCCTATAATTTTTCTTTTTTTGGTTTTTGTTAAAAAAGTGAGGATTTTTTTAGATTGCTTTAAATTATATTATTACCTTTTGATAACGAACAATATTGTATTTTTTTGTTATTCCATAGTTATATTTTTCTTTTTCTACAATTTCAGTTGCTAATTTTTTCTTAATTAAAATTCTACTTTATTTTTCTCTTCTTATGTAATTTTCTTATTCCAAAAAAGTAGTTATATATAATGTACTTGTTTTTCCTTTTAAGTATGATGCCATTTGAATATAAAGTTCTCTGACTTTTCTTTCTTTTGTTGGTTTGATTATGTTCTCTATTTTCATGTTTTAGGCAGAAAGGAGCATGATGAAATTAAAAAAAAAAATTGTTTTGTTTTTTCTTGGGCTTTTATCATGCTTTTATGCATATTTTAGTAAGTAGTGTGATTATCTATATATGCTTACATTTTTGTTAAAATTGTAGGTACAACCACTTAAATATGGTTGTTAGCTTTTTGTACTTATTTTAGAAGCTACTTTTATTCTGTGTTACATCTTATGTTATTAATTTATTGTTTTAAAGCTCTAAACTTGATTACATATGATGTAAGTGTTATATGTGCGGAAAAAATACAACAGTTAATAAGGTATTACTTTTTTTTTTTCCATCTATGTATGTATGAAAGAATTATAACAAAAAACTAGAATAAGTGGTTGTAAGTTTTCTTGATGCAATGCAATAAATTATTAAGTGACCATTTCTAGAATTGTTAAAATTTGTGTTTAAGGCACTTACCTTTAGAATTTTTCTTTTATTCTTTGTGTAAGATATTATTTATTTATTTATTTTGTTAGAATAAACTTATCTAGATAATTTGTATCTATGTTCTTTATAAACTCAACTTTGGGTAAGCATTTGGTAAGATAACTATATTGCTAATGTAGGATAAGAGCATAAAAAGATAATAACAAAGGTCAATTAAACCTTTAAAAGAGTTTTTATAATCCGATAGTGAAAATAATAATTCTCAAGAGAATATTTTTATTCATAATTTATATAAACAAACTTCATTAATAATTAGATTAAAATACTATAAAATAAGTATGTAAATTATAAAATAAGAATTACAAAATAATCTGTAAGAAAACAGACAATAGTTTTTATGACATGTCATACATTAAATACTTCTTAAGCAATTGTACTTCTTTTGTCTAATAAAAAAAGGCAATGACAATGTAAATCTTATGAGATTTTTAAGTGGAATTGTTTGAGAGAATTACACTATGGTTTTAATTTACATGTGCTTAAGAAGTTTAGAACTAGTATTTGATTTTATATTTAGCTATGAATTATGAGATTTGAACCATTTGACTTGTATTTTATGGTACTTATGATGTGTGATGTAACTTGATAATTAATAGTTATTTCAACCTAGTTTATCATTATTGCTTATTGTAGTGCATGAAAAATTAAGGTTTAGGATGTAAAAGCACCTCTAGGGCTTTAGAAATCATAGTGACCTCAATGATTTTGGCTTTAAGCTTTTTCCTTAATTTCATAGCATTTTGCCATGAAATACAAACACTATTTCAATAGATTTTTAATCTATATTAAAGTAAAATAAAAATACTATTGTCTCCAATACATACCATATGAGTTTTGAGAATCTTTTATTTATTTATTTATTTTTATGAATAAGGCTTATAGCATACAACCCAACATTAAAGTTTATTGCACTATTGTCTTTTTGCCAAATATAGGTATTAACTTAAATCCAAATGCTTAAGAACTTTACTTGATTAAATCCTTAATAAATATAAGATCTTATAATTTAACATTGTTGATCTGAAAAAATTAAAAGAAAAGAATGAAACCAATAGGTTTAAAGTACATATTTTAATGGTGACCAATACCTCTCATTAATTTTAGTTATCATAAATTTTATTTTTTATTAAGTTTCAACGTGTAGTCAAGAGCATGACTAATGGTCATGTCTCACCATTTATTTGCTCAATTTAAAGCGAATAATTTAATTATCTCCCTTTTATTAAGGTTCAATGTAATTTAAAACTTTATACATGAGAAAATCAATTATTTGTCTAATCTTTTATTTTTTGAACTATAAATAATAAATAATTGAAAATTAATGGATAAGAATAAAATTCTCCTTATTAGATATTGTTGGTTATATTTGTTAAATTGTATCATGTTATATGCAAATAACAGTCATAATTACGAGGTTCAAAAATAACAAACCTAATTAAAAAGGATGTATGATACACACCTAATTAAAAATAAAGTAAACTTATAAGAGATATGCATATATTGATATGTTACAAACCATTCACAATCAAATTCTCAAAGTTGCTAGAGTTTATGATTATCTTTAACGTCTAATTTTTAACACATCATGGGTACATACAAAATCTAATGCTCATAATTAAGAAAAACAAAGGGTCATCACAATAATACTTTCTAAGAAAAAAATAAAATTGTGAAATGATAAAATAAAAGCTTTTAATAATTACTATAACCATGATATTTACTTCTCCACTAAACTTTGAATTACCCTAAAGATTGTTTAATATAAGTACTCAAAATTATTTCACTTTCATTAAACAAAAGTACTAGTGCATGCAATCCTCTTTCATTGGAATATAAATTTAGTCATTTAATGACAAATTTCAATGTTCGAACTTTAACATCAATTGATATTGAGTGGAAGGTATAAATGATAGAGCAAACATCTAACCTTCTCAATTGTTCATATGTTACCCATGTATAAAGTTTCCCCTTATTTTAGATACCTAGTGTGTTCATGGACTTTTTAGTTTTAACTTAGCCTCAACACCATTTACTATAAATGAAAGATGTTTACACATAAATATAAATAAATCTTTTATTGCTAAACTAGTACAATACATACTAAAAAATACATAGGAAAGTACAAATTCTTATGTCCATTAATCCTTGCAATCTTATCTAATATTAATGCATTGACCAATATATCCAAGATCTATGAAAAACAAAGCATCACAATTGATATAGACCATGACGAGAAGATTGGGAAAAGGTTAGCATACCATAGATGTAATATTTTCTTATGGTAACATTGAAATATAATTACCCCTTATAGCAAAATGATTGCTAAAATCACATATCATCTTCTTAACATATAAACCATTACATAATCATTAAAGAAGTATACAGGGGAATATAAAATTATTTTCATTATGTAAAGGTTTATTAATAGAAAAAGAGTTACAAAATTGGTCAACATACTTATTATAGTCTAAGCCTTCATAAACATATTAAGACATGTCTTTCACAACATCTTTAAACAATGTTTCAATGTTAGTTGCATTATCATTACTCACTCACATGGTTATATGGAGGAAAAAAAGGTATGATGAAAAAGGAGAAAATATGTATAGATTGTAAATTATAAAAGTTGCTTAATTTAGGATATTAAGTATTTGCATATATTATCAATAAGTAATAAGAGATGTATTTGGGTATTTACAATTTGCAAACCAATATTGTCCGTATATACATTATATAAAAATAACAAGTTCACATTTTTTACAAATTTTAATGTCCCGCCATTTAATTAATAATTAATGTAGGAGATTTTTAATGATAGTCAAAAGAATATCAATATCAAACTTAAGCAATCATGGTTACAAGCTTAAGTTGGGGTTTCCTTTTGCCTTATTGATTACAAAAGGAAAAATAGCTTTACCTTTTTTTTACTCTTCAGAGGGCCAAGTTTTGACCTCTTAAAGGCATATCTTTTTTTTTTTTTTAGATCATACCACAATAATGTTTAAAATAAATTTATGGGATATAACCCATAATGTTGCAATAAAAGTTAAAGAAATAAGAATATTAAATTGTATTTAAAAGATGTAAGATTTTGGCAATTCGCTCAACTTTATCTTTCATTTTGGTAACCTTTTTTATTGAAATACTACATTTTAATGTTTCTTCTTATCACTTTCATTCAAAGCAATGTCACCAACACTGTTATCCTTTTAAATATCTTTTATTTTACTACTCAAACCCAAAATCTGACCATCACTCTCATCAACACCATTGTTGTCACCTTTGTCATCTTTAACCTTCTTGTAACGAATGACATCAATTATATGGTCTAGTTCAATGAATGGATGTGCATGAAGACTTAAGGAATTTTTTTTTTCATTGATACAATCACTTTATTTTTATGTTCATCTTGACCAACTACATTTATTCTCACCATTCTAAAATTATTAAAAATTATAAGGGTATGAAATATATTTAATCTATAAACCACTTTATAACTTTTCTTTTGGATTTTAACAAATTTCTTTGATGTAGTCCCAAAATAATAGTTAATATCAGACTCTTTAAATCATGAAACTATTTATTTATATTGACCTTGAATATGGTGAACTCCTCAATCAAAAATTTTATTTTACTCACTAAGTACAACTAGAAAGATTCCATATTTAATATCATGTTAAATAGTACATTAGAATGATACTTTTGTTATTAATAAAAATGTCTTATTTTGTAACTTATAAGTATTCTATGTAGTGATGATATAACTTCCTCTCTACTAACAATTTCATCTTGGAATTACAAAAAACAAAAATAGAAATATAAGTAGTTACCATTAAAAAAATAAGTAATTTAGTGTATGTTCTCTCTTATAAAGTATAAATATGTCTTACTCTATTATATATTTTACGAATTAGTTATGCTTTCATTTTTTTTAAAAAAAAGGAAAATTTAAAAAGAAATAGAAACTAAGACATTTATATAACTAAAGGGAACTTCTATGAGTTAGGGATGAAATTAATAGAAATTAAGGATAAGTTGCTTCTTTTTTTTTTCAAATTCTAAGCATTAAAGGTGATAATAAATGGGTAAACATGATCCTGCATTAAATTACTCAGAAAATGAATGGAAAAGTAAATGCTAAAAGACATAAATAATGGAGAACACCTAATATGATACTCTTAACTTTAACTAAATAATTAATATAAATATTATTTAAAAAAAATAACAATCTTTGATTTCAAGAAAAGATGAACATGTAGAATCTTTAGTTGCCAAGGAAATGGACACCCAAAAAAGTCTTATTAACTAAAATTTAATTTTAAAAGAGACCCAATCATAAATAACAAAAAACATTAATGTAAATTTAAATCCAATTGTAATTATTATCATTATCTCCTTTTTTAGTGACTTATGTCCACAAATCCTATAATACTTGTTATCATTATCTCTTCTTCCTTTCATTAGTTTCATATGGAAAAGAAAATCTTATTTTATGAGAATTTTATTTTAGAAAATGGCTTATCAAGAACAATAAAAGTAAATTTGATTTAGACTTACTATGTTGTTTGCTTAAAACCACACAAATTTGAATACCATAACTTTAACAATGACTTGTACTTCAAGAGAGTTTTTAAGTTCAAGTCAAAGGAGTGAAGCCAAGTTAGGATTTAGATATAAAGAATGATAAATTAAAGCTCTATTCCATTTTTAAAGAACAAGCATGACAAATCAAAGCTTTGATCCTTTCGAGAAGAAACGGCTTCTAACAATTTAGTCATAAGGTATCTAAAATTGTTAATACGAATGACTAGAGTTTAGAGCTTAGATAATGACCAATAGGAGTTTTGCTTCTTTAAAAGAGAATGATATTTTGAAAAGTCAAAGTTAGGGATAAGGTTTGAGTATGAAGAAGAAGTAAACCTCTATTAAGCTTAAGAGAGAACATGAAATTGATTAAAAAAAAATAGACAATTGTCTTTTGCCTTTAAAAATTAAAATACTTTAAAAATGGATTGTTGGCTTGAAAATCAAAGAATCTATTTTTTTTTTAATTGCTAAACATGTGGGTTGCTTTTAACTTTTAGAGCTAGTATTAAATGGTCTTTTGAGATGAGTATATTGTACTTATCTAATTTGTGATTACAAATAGTAAATATTTCTAGGTAAATACTTAGATAAAACCCATGACATTTCAAAATAAATATAAATAGATTGAAGTTTTATATTTGATATAAATGGTTGAGTTTTTTCTAAAGCAATCTATATCTTTATAAAATATAGTTTTAAGCTTTCGTATTATTAGCCAATTAGTTCATTTTTACAACTTTTGAATTTTCAAAATCTTAACCAAATTTTTGAATGTAGTTTGCTTAAATCACAAATCATAATCAATATATTTTTGGTGGTCTTTGTAGTTTTGGATTGTTTTGGTCGAGTTAGTCTAGTTTTACAAGTTGACAATTTTGTATATACTTTAAGGATGTCTTCCAACTTATAGAATTTTTGAAGAATTAGGACTATAACAAAAAGTTCAAAAAAAAAAAAAGATCACAAATCAAAACTTTGTGATTGTTACTACCATTTCTAATTAGTTAATGTCTTAAAACTTATAAAAATTTTGATGTACATTAATACTTGTAGCCTTAAAACTTAACAATTTCAATTTTTACAAACTGTTACAAAATAATTATTGCACTTATAATAATAAGATAGCTAAAAACATAATAAGAGATAAGAAGTAAAAAATCATAATTAAGGGCAAGCAAAGAAATTGATGGATTTGTTAGGAAAGACCATAAGTTAATTATGCACTTCTTATAAAGTAATAAATTTACTTACAAAATTCAATAAAAATATTAAACTAAAATCCAATAAAAATTCATTATTTTTATACTTACGCAACGAAAAAGATATTTTTTTTAAAGAATAATTAGTTTTTAACCAACACTTGTCTCATATATAGTTAAAAAACACAAAATAGAGAAAGTTTATATAAAATAAGTTACACATGTAGTTAATCGTAGTGAAATAACTATATTAACATATTAGTCAAATTAAAGATCTTGTTGTTAAGAACGAAGACTAGAATTACAAAAAAAATAAAATCTTAAAAGTATGCTCAAATAATTGATCAACATTTGCTTTAAACTTTTTTTTTTTTTGTCTTTCTACGATACTCTTTTTGTATTGCTTTATTTATTTTTGTTTGAAAGTTTCTATTTATGAAGGCTAATAATTAGCCTTACAATTTTTTTTACTTTATGCTTTTTGACCATAATTAATTATTAAATCTAAGAAAATACAATTCCTTTCCCTCAAATGTTGTGTTTTTTCAAAAATTTCGATGGTTTTATCTTCAAAGAAAACTGCATATTTACTTTTGATGACCTATTTATTCTTTAAATACTAAAATATATGCCCACACTCATTATCTTGTATATCTTAAGAGAATAAATTGTCTTCCCTTCCTTTCAAGTATGGAATTATCACTTGTAATGTCATGTACAAGTGTCCTAAATCTAAATATATTTATGTGATCATAAAAAGCATCTTTCTTACACCATAATTGTTAGAAATGTTATCATATAAAATATTGGAAATAGCAAGGGCAATAAGATTAGCTGTAGTTATCAATGTTTCATCCCAAGATGTTTTAGGTAGTCCTGAATAAAAGAGCATACTATCAATCTTCTCATATATTGTTATATTATTCTCTCATCTACACTTTTGTGTTATGTTATGGGAACTCAAAGGATTTCTTCTTAAGTTTAACATTAACAATCTCTTATACTTACCACTATTATCAACCTAAATATACTTCAACTTCTTTCTAGTTTCCTATTCTAGCTTAAGTTCCTTAAACAAATTAATCAATTGATTTGTTATGCCTAAAAGGACAAATTTTTCACTTAAATGTTCCAGTCTTTCATGCCAAATTTTTTTAGAGGCTATGTTCACTTTACGTTTTTTGTGTTTAGTCTAGTTAATCTAAAGAGAATACATATTTTTTTCCTTTTAATAGTAGTAATAAGTGTCTTTTAAGTTTTCATGTCCTTTATTGGACTATAACCTTTATCATCAAGTTTATTGACAAAGATCAAATTCATTCAAACATTATAGATTTGTCTCACATCGTTAGTAATAACATTACGTCAAAATGGATCTTTAACCAAATATCACTAATGCCAACAAGATTAGATGTGTAATTGTTTTCCATTAGGATATTTTTAAAATCATCATTAGTGTCAGATTAAAAAAGATTTATCTTAGCAGTAATATGATGGAAAGTAGTTGTATCTCTAATCCATGCGTCATCCAAATCAAATTAATTGATGCATTCTTCTTTATATACAATTTTAGGTTAAGTCATATAAAAATATAATATATGTATTATAATTTTAGTAATCCTAAAAGTCCAGTAGAGTATACAATTAGATTTGATGGTGTATAAGTCTCTTAATATGACTTATTAGGCTTTATTATTTAAATGGATGGTAACATAGAAAAAGAAATTCTAAATGGAACAAAGGTTAGACAGGTAAAATATAGATATGCATCAAGCTAGTGATACTCTACAGATAGGTTACAAAATTTTCATTAAGTTGAAGTGAAAATTTAATTAGACAATGATTAAACTAGTGATGCACTATGATAATGAATATTAGGTTGTAGAAAAATAACATGTTTAAAAAATGAGTATAACAAAAATGAGAATGTTTAAATAAATGTACAAAAACTTTAGGAATGATTAAATAAGAAATGAGAATATCCATAGCAAAGTAAGTGTGACATTCATTCAAGAGAGTGATATGTGTGTTGAGTTGGACATGTCTAGGTAAACTAATAAATATTCTAATTAAAAAGGATGATTAAGCCTAATTGGATGATAAGAGAGAAGAGACAGGATAACCTATGTTGACTTCAAAATATTTAGTTATAAAGAATTTAGAACAAGTAAGTCTTACACCTAACTTAGTATACACTAGAAATGGACTAACAAGAAAAAATTCATATAATCAACCACAATTAAATTTAAGATTAAAAATTTGTCATTATTGTTGTTGTTCCTTATATACAATGAGAAGATCACCATTAACTAACACCACAATCATATCTCCTTTCTTCTAATCTTTGAACTTGTGTTGACTTGATCCTTTTTGTAACTTCTACATTATTTTTCCTTTATGCTCAAGCTTCTTACAGTAATGGTAAAGTATATCCTTTCTAAACATAGGTTGACTTTTAAACCCTCTCTTATCTTTGTCTTTGTCATTATAAAAAGATTATATGTCATTTATTTATAATGGATATTTTTCTTTACTTCTCTCTCTTCTTTCGATAATCAAAGTTTCGTCCTTACATTTGAACATGCCTCACTCCTTTTGTCTACTCTCTTCATTGAGTGACTATTATTTATTATACTCATAATAGTCTTCCTTTTTATAATAGAGTTATTGAGTAATATCATTAATGTATTCCAACTCTTTGATAATGAATTCAACAAAATCATTACTTAAACCTTTTGCTTCCAATGTCAACTTTAAAGTAGTCATTTTATTCAAAATATCTTGAAATTTGTTTAAATATTCAATCAAATTAAACTCATTGCAATATTTTTCATTAATCAATATTTTAAGTAGAAACCATTTGTTCTACCTATTCTTACACTCATATAATGTTTGCCCAAATAATACAAACATCTATATTATTGACCACATGATAAATGATGTTTAAATTAATACACCATCTTATTAAAGTAATTGTTTTTTCATTCATTTTCCATTAATCAACTTTCTTTATATTAGGTTGTTTAGCTCTTAAATTTTTTATCAAATTAAACAAATCCTTACAATAAATCATATTTTTCATTGATGTCTTCTATATTGAATAATTTAAGAAAATCAATTTAATTATATTACTACTATTACTTATATATTAACTACTATATTTGATACTATTATTAAAAGGGATTACATTGCATCATAGACTCTAAGTAATCCCCTTATTTTTTGTATGATCACATAATTAAAAAAATAATAAATTAATACTAACACAATACCTCTTTATATATAAAAACTTTTTAATGAGAGTAAAAATTACAAGATTTAAATTCAATATACTTTTATTATTAATAATGATAATTTTACAATTGAATTATCCTTTAATTAATTTATAAGTAATTATAATGTTATTTTTTTAAAAATAATTAATTCTTAACTAAAAATAATTTGATTGATAAATATGAATTATAAAATAAGGAAAGATTTCACATAATAATTTTAAAAAGATGTTAAAGAATATATATATATATATATATATATATATATACAACGGAATTAAAATACGAGCTATTAAAAATTAATATATTAAAATTATAGAATAAAAAAATTAAATTTTAAAACGACGTCAAAAGTCCAATCAACACGTGCTTCAAACTTTTTGTTTTTTTTTTTTAATTCTCTGTTCGTGGTACTACCAATACGTTGCTGTCTTTGCTTTTGCGCTGCACGTGTTTGATTCCTTTTCGGCCGGCTTTTCACTTTTGGACTACAATTAATTATTGAACTTTTATGGTAGAGTGTCCAGCCCAACACAGTTTGCATTAGGTGAAATAGAAAGAGACAAGAAGTGGGAGGTGGGATCAGACGTGGGGCTTGAGCGAAGGTTGTGAAAGAAATATACATACCTAGAGAAAGTTTGTATACCTGGAGTCTTAAATGGTCTTGTGTATGATGTGTAGAGAGAAAGAGAGATATATATCTATAGTGGGTTTAAATCAGAGGTAATGAGTGTGATGTAATTTCTAACTATGTCAACACTGCATGAGATGTATTTAAGTGGCTATTGTTACTCACTAACTGTGCCATTAATGGGCCGCTTAGCCTAATTAGGCAACAAGTTGAAATATGCATGACATGCGACTTTGGGCCTAAAGGTCATGGGCCTAGGCAGATTAGGTCCCAAAGACTGAGTCTATAAGGATAAAAAATATTTCTACTTCAAGTGCAGTTCACAATTTTTACTTTGTTAATATTTTGCTTACATGGGGAAATGTAAATTTTAGATTGTTTTTCCTTCAAAGATTTTTCACCTAAAAATAAATTATAATTTGATTAAAAAAATCATTTCCTTCCCAATCCAGCTGAATTAAAAGAAAAGAGGAAGAGAAAGAAAAAGGTTACTGAAAATAACCAGTTTACTCGATTAAAAATGTGAAACATATTTGCTGTGTTTGACAGATGGGAAAGCTAAAGGTGTAAAATGAAAATGAAACATATTTTTTATGAATAATCATAATATTTATATACATTTTTGACAAAAAAAGCAAAGGCTCCTCGGGATATTTTTGGTGAATCCGCCCCATGTTGATCGAATCTGAAGCTAAACACAGGAAAAGAGAAAATAAATGTTAACTTCGAACTTGATTCACCAAATGTGCTGGGTTTGAAACTCATGCAACTGTCTTGCAGCCAAAAAGGACGCAATATCACTTTTTTTTTTTTTTTTTTGGCATTTTCTGCTCAATTATCTTTCTACTATGCAGAAGCAGAATCTATGTCAAAGGTAGGAATTTTATCTTGCTTTGCATTTAAGCTACTATATATATATTCTTATTTCTTATCTTGAGATGTTAATGTTGCTTTCCTCCAAAGGGAGAATCACATTCCTTTTTTTCTTGTTCAAAAATTTCCATCATGGGTAACACTAGATAAGGCCCCCTATGTGATCTTCAAAACTGGAAAACAAGATTAATTCAAAGAGAAAAAGGGAAAAGAAATTACAATATGTAAGAGAAGAAAAATGGTTTTTTTTTTATAATAAAAAATAGTACTAGTAACCGAAAGTCTAAGATGATACATGATATATACTCGTAGCTCTTATCAACTTTTTACTGTGTTCCTGTGGCAGCACATGTGCAGAATCTCTCTCTCTCTCTACCTCCCTGTGGTGCACATGTCCAGAAGCTTTTTTCTTCCTTCAACAATTTCGTCAAAGAAATCATCAAGCTGCCCAATTATAGTCTCAACCCCACATCTCAACAACCCAAAGCAATTCTTCAAGCTGTCAACCTTTTCCTGGATGTCGTCAAGTTCTGCTTCATACTCCACAGTGCTCTCCAAGTCCACTTTTAACTCTTCCATTGCAACTTTGGTTAGCCTAAGCTCATGAGCCATAATTCCATGGTGACCACCGAATTGGTGCATCTCATTTGCCACTCTTTGTCGCAGCCCTGCGATTGAAACCACGAAAGCTGAGCCAAATACTGCATGAGCCTCACACCCTCCTTGGAAAAAACTTGATTGATCAGGACCACAATATACGAGACCAGAAGACAAAATCATCAGCAGCAGTGAGCTAGCATTCCTCATCGCACATAGAACTCCTCGAAAACCATTAAATGCATGGAACGTTGACTCTGTCAACATAGTGTCATGGCCAAATTGTCGCAATAACTCTCGAAATCTTGTCTCCATCAAGCTCCTGTTATCCTCTTCCAACCCCACAATCTCCCTTTGGCAGCCCACGACTGCTCGAATAATCTACGCAAGAATTATTAGACAACTCTCAGTAATTGAACGTATTGAACTAAAATGTATAAATCATTATGAGGGATACAATTTTCTATTTTCAAGTTTTACTGTATATTTTAAATACACAGGTACATTGCCGAACTATATAAATCATTATATTCTTTGTTCTTTCTCTCTCGTCTCTTTTTTGTTATCCTTCAGTTTCTTTTCTTTTTTTCTTTTCTTTCTGTTTTTGTTTGGGGGGTGGGGGGAGGGGTTTGAGGGGTGATTTAGATATACAGACAGACAGACAGACAAATAGATAGATAGTACCGAGAGGTGCAGTTGAATTTAACTAGAGTGTACTAACATACAAACCTGACGTGAAAGTCGTGCGTTCAAGGTGTGGTAATTATAACCCTCTAGAGAAGAAGCTATGTTAAGTCCAGAGAAGTAGTAGTTTTCCATTCCTGAAACACTGGATTTCAGTAGGTGGCAGGCATCCCAGAGTCTGGAGCTTTCATCCATGTACTCATCCAGCCACTTTTCTCCCAGAGGAAGGTGAAGATTTTGAACCAGAATGGTCAGTTGGGAATGGAAGGATTTGAGTGAGGAGAGTACTCTTTGAAGCAACTGGATTGACATGAAGCTTTGGGATACCATACTCTGGTCAAGATCGTTGAGTCCTTGTGCAAGAAAATTGTAGAAGCCATTGACAGAAGTTGTGGGGCACGAGGCATCCATCACGAAAGCAGATAAAAATTTATAAAGATGGAAGTGTAGTAGCAGTGCTGTGGTGGGTGAAACAAAAGATGAAGCAGTTTATGTGTATTTATGGTGCTCTAAGAATTTTAAGAACCAACAAAGGAAGGATAGAAGAGAGAATTACTCATGACATGAATAGCCTAACAGCACACGGATTTCTATAGTGAAACGGATTGTTGGATGCAATTATTAGTGTTTCCCGCAGAGTGGAGGCGATGATTGGGAATCTGCTGCTATCATTGTTTGATGGGTCGGTAATGGAAAGAAATAGGAAATGAGAGAGATTATTTAAAACAAGTATTAAAAAATGAAGGCTTCGTGAATTCCTTTTAGTTTATGGTTTTCTACCTTTTATTTTTGGGTCTCAAAAAGAAAGGTGGTCGGTGTGTAAGCATGTCAATGATATGAATCAATATGGGAGTTAATGAACAATCCTTGTAGGCTCTTTTTCTTGGTTACAATCTTTTTATAGCTCTTTATTCTATGACATGCTTGATTATGTTTTCTTGGGCTGTAAAAGTTTGACTCGTTTGACTCAAGATTCTTCTTCTCATTCTCCCATTTTGATTTTGTTTTTCTTTTCAATTCAGTGCCTCTTAGCTTCTTGGCCTTTCCCCACTTAAACATGAATTGTCTTCTAATTAAATTGCACACTTTTGGTGTTCCGTGTTCCTGTATAGTATATAGATTTGTTCCCTTTAGATCTCCTTTTAGTTATTTAAATTATAATTGAATGATGCGATTGGAATAAATTTATCTGTACAATGTAAGATGTCCATCATTTCTTACACTTTGGGACCAAACATTCCGTTTTAGGCATTTAATTTAACTTTAAACGTTTCTCTTGGAATCGAATATCATATAGCTTGGACATGTAGCTATTGATCCTGGACCATGTTGATGAGACGTCACCTCAGGCATGAACCATCCCAAAAGCCTAAAATGTTCTCGATTGGAAAAGGGTCGCACTCTTGCTGGAACTTCTTGTTTCGTCAATATAAGGAGAACATGTGTGCTTTGATGTTAGTTGCAGATATGATGCGACTTTGGTGAAAAGGTGTGGACAGCATCTGATGCGTACAATTGCATTGATTATGTAGAATGGATTGTGCTAGAAAATGAAGTATAGTACTTGAAAAAACCATATAAAATGGCTAATATTGAAGGAACTAGACACCTATGGTTACGTTGAGCAATTTTGGTCTTCAACTATGAAAATCTTGTCATTATCTCTAATCACTTCAATGGAATCAATTTCTGCGCCTTCTGCATCTGTTGCTACTGCATTTCTTGCATCGAATCCAAATTTCTGTCCTGTAAATGGAGAAAAAAAAAAAAGCATATTAAAAAATGGCATCAATACGGACAAACTTGTGTCCTGTATCCAATGAATTATGCTACCAATTTGTTAAGAACAATACTGATGCCTAACCTGGCACTAAAACCAAAAAGTCTATAGATACTAACTCATTTTGTGTCAATGGTAGTCATGTGGAAACAGGACATATACATAATGGTGAATATAAAGAGGATATACCTGCAATTCTCTTGAGCTCCTCCAGTGAATTTGGCAACCTAATCAATCTCCCAGCTTTAGTGCAATAGGTTTCTCTTCTGACAGTAGAATGACCTCTATATATGGTTATTCTTATGTGTTCAAGTCCACCAGTTTTGCCTCCTGAATTGTTTTCTTGTCCTGCTTCATGTCTCTTTGAAATCATCCCATCATGTGCTACAATGGCAGGAACAGTTATCCGGTGTCCAATCTCTCTTTTTTGCATCATTTCATTCAAGGCCGTTGAAGAAAACTCATCCGTGTTCACTTCTTTGACCTCAGCACCATTCATTATCAGCAATTCAACCATATCTATATATTTTTCTTCCATGGCTGTTTGGATTGCTGTTTTCCCATGGCGGTCCTTTGCATCAATGTCCAATCCATGTTTCAAGAGTTCCTTCATCGTTGTCATATCATTCCTTTTTGCAGCAGTGCATAAAAGATCACCGGCAGCATAGGGGTCAGAACTGATTGCCAAATGATAAAGGGTCCTGAATGTAGAATGGTGCCTTGATGCTATGGCTATCCATAGAGCCGTGTTTCCATCAGTATCTGAAATGTAGGGTATCACAACTTGAACCTTACTTATATACACGAAATGCTAATAAATGCTTTGGCAATATTGTGACTGGGATACATAGCTAAGGCAATATAAACATCTCGAAAGAAGGTATCACAACTAGAACCTTACCTCTCACGTGCATGTCGCATCCGTACTTAAGGAGTACTGATACACAATCTTCATGTCCTTTTGATGCCGCTATATGCTGATGAAGAACAGACAATATAATAAACCTCTCGTTAGGATAGGATATTATTGAGAGATGCACACAAATACAGAGCATGTAGAGCATCTTCTGTTAATTGTTTTTCATTCACTTGTCTGATATTCGTTTGTTCTGAAGCTAAAACGATAAGCTTTAAGGGAAAGAGAGAGAGAGAGAGAGAGAGAGAGAGAGATGAGCTGTTTGAGTTCTATAATTAACATGGTCATTCAGCTTACATGGTCTACCTTGTGATGCGAAGGAACATATCAAGTTTCAGAATAATTGTACTCAACTCCTTTAAATTTTTGCGTAGATTATTGGTTGGCGTGAAACATGCCATTTTTACTGGATGATATGATCATCCAATATACCTAGAATCAAATAAGCGTTGGCAATTATATTCACCCAATTTCATTTTAAATAGTGCATTGCTGGTCACTGAAGTGAGAATTCTAAGATAATTGCTATGCGATGGACAGGCGTGGTTAAGCCGGTGAACAGGCTGAGGAAGGTGATATCTGAAGATAGAAAGCTTAAGTCCTCCTAATTGGAAACATTGTTACTTGTATGGCTAAAAGGATTATTTCTAATGGCTAAGAATAGAGTTCGTTATTTACTGTCTGCATTCTGTTGAGTCCAACGACTTTGGGAGCGTGAGGTTACAATTGCATCATCCGTAAAACAGGAGACAGTTGAAACAAAGAGAATGTACCAGTGGGGCCCTTCCTTTGGTGTCCCGAATATCAGGATCCATCCTTTCCTTGAGAAGCACTTCAAGAAAAGTGGCATTGCCTGTATTTGCTACTGCAAGCAGGCTAAAATCCGTGCTTGATTCACCCTTTTCTTCTTTGTCCTCAACCAGAAAATCTCCAATCTTCATATCCCCAAGTTCTTTGTAATGCTGCATGACAGCATGTTGTACAAAGCTTCAGTCTTTGCATGATTAGGGGATGGCAATTTTCAGAGTAAACAAACAACCTTCTAAAGAATCGACAATAGACAAGGGAAGTCGCTATCTAACTTAACGACAAACCAACCTGAATGAAGTTACTTATTATGGCTACACAATCCTCTCGTTTTGTTTGTTTGGTTTCCATGAGAGCACTAGTTTTGAGCCTCAAGAGCTGTGACAGTGTCCTGGTTCGAAATGTGTAGCTGTGAGGTCTGCAGCAAAGTGCACCCACTTCTCCAAACATGTCTCCAGATTGCAAACTTCCAACAACAAGCTCTTTATCCACGTCGCAGTTGATGATTTCGACATGTCCTGATACTATAATGTAAACATCATCCGGTGCTTCATTTTGCATAACAACGTCTTCTCTTGGCGGAATGTACTCGGCCTTCATCTTGGCAACCTACATATTTTGATTGCATGGTTAGTTATTTTGCTCAACAACCAGGCGTTGTAATCTCTACAAAAGTTTTTTCTTTCTTCTGGTAGCAAATGCTCTCATTCTGTATTTTGAAAAACATCGTTATTATATTGGAATCTACTCCTTAGCAAAGGGACTTCGAAACTCTACCCCTCCTCTGCCTCCTCTGAACAGGAAAAAAAAAAAAAAAAAAAACTAAAAAGTCCGTTCTGCCGGTACTATAGTTAAGAGTACCCAGATTTTATGCTCAGCTTTAACGGAAGGAAACCAAGCAACGGCTTTGAAGGGTCATGAAATTAATGTCTACTTGTCAAATCGTCTGTCTTTTATTTAATTTATCCAAAGTATTACGCTTATCTCACTTGGCAACATATTGAGCTATAATAGTTTCATTGCATAAATGTTACAGATGCAGATTACTGTTTTTTTACCAGGAGCAGGAGTGTGTCCCTGGAGACACCCTTGAAAAGGTAGACCTTCTGCACTGTTGACAAAAACAAATGCTGGCAGATGCTTTTGAAAATCGATTTTGGTAGCTGTTCCATCAGTTGATGCTGGTTCAAGCTCTCAGCCTTGTATCTCAGGCACATATAAGCCAATATATGCTCTTTCAATCTTGGAGGCAAGTGGTTTCTGTGCACAAAATTTGATGCTGCTTCAATGCTATTCCTCTGTACCATCAACCAAATAACCACACGAAATAAATTGTCATGTTTCCATTGGAGAAGGCCAATTAAGCATGTCCACTTATCTATAAGGAGATAGAAAGTCAAAGCGACTCTTTTCACAAAAGTTGCTACACATACATTTATAAGAGATGTTCGTGCGTCAAAATATTTTCCTCAAAAGAAAGTTGATGACACTTACGAATTTCATGGTGCGGCGGGTTCCTTCAACAATCAGATTGGTCATGTTACCAATTATATAAGCGGTCAGGCCAAGATTAAAGAGCAAGTAGAAAACGATAAAGAGCATTTCCATGGTGTTCACAGCATGGAGGTCACCGTAGCCGACTGTGGTCATGGTTGTGATGGACCAGTACATTGCTGAAATGTACCGAATCCAAAGGCTAATATCTCTGAAATTATCTGGGAACAAAATGGATATCCATGTCTTTCCGTGATGTGGGTATCGGTCAGCTAGCAAGTAGTAGAGGCAGCCAGCACAATGCACTGAAAAAAGGGTTACCTGCTCAAGATGATATCAACACAGCAGCTTTATTTAGTTTTTGAGTCAAAGCTTCTGCTTTGGCTTATATACATATCTTACCAGACAGTTCCAGCAGTAACACGAACATTAAAACGTAACTAAATTAACTTACACATATTAGCCTCGAACATCGGACCCAAAAATAGCTAAACCTGATATCCTTCTCAAGCCTGCATAATCCAAAGGCTAGCAATAAAATTTAGAGAATTCTTCAGAAATTTTTTTGACCATCTTGTATGAAAAATAATTTTAACAATGAAGAAATCTGCAGATTAAGGTAGGCAGAAACTCTAAAGTGAGTTTAGTTTGTTTTTTTTTTTTTTAAAAAAAAGTAAGTACTCGACAACATCAAAGGGATCAAATTGTGATAGATATTGTAATTCTAAAAAATATAAGGCCTCCTACTAGACAGAAAAAGAAAAGAAATTATTAGCCTCGTGTGTGTGTTGTGTCTATATATATATATATAGATAGATGGAGTATTTATTTGTAGGTTTTCGTAAATGAGTGTAGGTAGCTATATGCCTCCAGCTTACCTAGTGAAGAATTGCATTACTCGGCGGATACGCCAAAGTCTAAGCAAGTCCAAGATGGAGTAGGAGAGGTCCATTTTTGGCTTGCCTGTGAACATCTCGCCCATTGCCCTGAATGGGATGGTCGATGCCACATCCATCAAGAACCATGTTGAAAGGTACCTATATCATTCATACATGTATAATTGTCAGTCCCATCCCCCACTGCTTGTTTTTAATTCAATTGCACATTTTTAAAATTAATTAGTTAATTAGTTCTAGTGTGTGTGTGTGTGTGTGCGCGCAATTCTCTTTCTCTCTCTGCAAAGCCCCACATGCATGATATTGCGAGTTTTGTTGTCAAGACTCTATAATTCCGTCATGCATGTCTTTGGTTTTATTTTCTAAAGTTAGTTGGATATACACACACGCGTTCCCCCCCCCCCCACCCACCCTTTTTTTTAACATATTCATAAGGAGATAGTGAACATGGGGATTTTAGCATTGTGTTTTTTTTTTTTTTTTTAAATTTTAAGGAAAGATATGGATATACCTTAGTAATTTAATATACACATTAAGTTATGAGGAAACCGATCTTTGGATTAAGTTCAGAATTGTACTTCAAAAGCAACATTTGTGTCGGCAGAGCCCAGTTGAGTCGGTGTTCTAGGCGTTAATGACTCAGTCCCTTTTTATTTTTCTTTCAATTTAATTTTAATTTTTAAAATAAACAGCAGATATTTTATTATGAGTAATTTTTAATATTTTTGTTTTTTTTTTAGTTAAAACGTTTGGAACATTTACTATATTCTATTAATTCAGTCAAGACTATTTTATTTATAATGCTTCAAAAATTATATTTTAATTATATATCAATGAATTATTATCAACGTAACCGCATTTTATAAGGTAAATGCAAACCTAAGGTAATCAGAATTCTCTTACTTTTGTTGATAACTAAACAGAGAAGGAGGGTAAACATAATGGATTGGCCATTTTGCTTCCAAAAATAAATAAAAATAGTAATAATAAATAAATAAATAAATAATCATCATCATATTACGTGGACTAACCTTGTGGCAACCTTTTTCCTGTCTGTAACTAGGAGCTGGGTTCTTGGATCAATGTACGCAAGAAAGAAGGTCAAGACGATGTTGATTGCGAAAAACAGGTCAACAAAGTTGTCTGCAGCGTATAATCTTGCGAATCCCGCAGTGGAACTCAAAAATGCAACTTCAAACGGGGAGACCCATGCAGAGTAAAGTACCAAAAGCACCAT
The DNA here is from genome assembly GCA_021464305.1 of Kandelia obovata. Classification (NCBI taxonomy): domain Eukaryota; kingdom Viridiplantae; phylum Streptophyta; class Magnoliopsida; order Malpighiales; family Rhizophoraceae; genus Kandelia; species Kandelia obovata. Next base: position 758,748 of record CM038472.1, read on the forward strand.
TAGTGTCTCCCAACTCCTGCACGTCAATCCATCAAGCTCGTAATAAATATATGTTGCATAACATTAGCTAAACTTACAATGCATAACCTTGCACTGCGAGGCCATTGGATCATTCACTTAATTTAATAGATCTTCTCTCTGTTTCTTGATTTCCCATTTCTTTAGAATCAAGGGCAAAGCCCAAAAAAAAAAAAAAAAGGTCAAGCCATTTACTTAATAATTGAAACTAATGGCTTTCACATCGTTAATTAATCTTAGACACTGCCAGCGACATAACCCGCTCCATCTTATTATGTGCCATATAGGACAGTTGAGTGAAAACTGAACAAAACAGACAATATATGGGCTTAAGTCAAAGTTTTTAATGAATAGCAGGAAAAAAAAGTTCTCTAACAGCTGTTTTAACAAGAGAAGAAAAATGTCAAACAGAACATTATGAGACTGCAACTTCACTTAAATAATAATAATAATAATATTATTATTATTATTATTATTATTTTCCTTTTGTTATTTCAAGGGTAACCTAGTAAAAAATATCAAAAAATCACCTGTATCTTGAATTCATTGGGGATATCATCCATTTTCCAGACCCTGCAGAATTCTGGTTATAGACTTGAACGCCCAATGGGGGTATGATAATGTTCGACATGCGAGACACAGAAAGAAAAGCATCATCTTCTGCATCTTGTGGAATTTCTGCCATTCCATGGTACCTTTTTTCATCCCTTTTCATGTCAGAATCATGTGGAGAATGCTTCGTCTCCATTCTCTAATACAACTCCAAGTATTGGGTGTTATGGGTTATAAAGCTAGAGGGATTGCTTGAAAGAGCAGCACGAAGATTCTCTTTTTCTTCATTGTGCTCCACGTTTACTTGTGTGTGTGTGTGTGAGAGAGATTGCAGGTGCGGTGGTCCTTTCAGAGGCGAAGTCACTAGTGAGTGCCCCTTGAACAAGGAATCCAGCGGGTCGGCAATAGGGGGCGAATGGAAACACTTGCAGTGAGATTGATATTTTGGTGATAAGATCTTGAAAAGAAACAAAAGTAGAAATATTCTGGCCTCTTTATTTGTGTGGCTTAGGAGGACCATAATGGTCTGTCCGTGTCCTTTGATTATTTCTCTCTGACACATGTGTCACGCGGAATTGATACAGATAAGTTCATTTTTGTCGTATATATACACACAAAATCATTCTCTCACTTGCTTCAATAATTACACATTTATAATAACAATTTTAACGCGTGTAAAATTAAAACATACGTGTAAACACTAATATTCAGTGGGAGAAAAGAGAACTTTATTGAGTTTGGTTACTTAAAAGTCACACGAGAAATAAGGGGATCGTTTGTTTCACATACCAGTATATTATAATAATATAAGGTTGGATAGAATTATTCTATCTCAGTCCATGTTTGATTAATTAGTGAAATAGGACAATGTGGCTTGTTATTCCATTATAACGTTTTGAGAACCGAACTAATCGTTCAATTAAAAAAAAAATTAATGGTTTAAAGTTCAGTCAATTTAACTAATTTAGTCAGTGATTGAACTTATTAAACTAATATTTAACAATCATTTATTTTGAAAGATACCCTTCAGTCTAAAATATTCAAGAGAGAATACTTGAAAAAATATAATACGATTAGTTGAAACAAATCCTTAATCCAATCGACACATTGTCAAGTTCATAATACAAGCATCATCATCATCAAATGAATCGCTCACTCTTTTGTAGTCTATTTTCACTCCTAATAGTATTTTTTTAGCACCAAAGTAACGAATAGCATCAAATGAATCTACATCGATCAACCATCTCTGAATCAATAAAGCCACCATTGTTGTCTCTTCCATCTAAAAAAACACAATGAACAAAAACATCTCTATTAGTTTTACAGAGAGCATAGAATAAAAGATTAAACAAACTATAAAAGATCAGTATAAAATATGAAAATGACATGCAATAAATATTTTTATAACATAGGTTTCATAACATTGCCTAACCAAAGCTTGGAAGGGCACAATAAATTATGTAATTCGAACGCCACGAAACCAAAGAGAAGTACGAAATCCAAACTTTTGTTTGATTTCTACGTTAATTACTTTGGACTTTGATTTTAATTTTGATCTTCCTGCTTTAATTTCTTGTGTCACTTCCATTTATGTGTTTTTCTTTGAGTTTGCACTATGGTGATTTTAGTAATTTTGCGAAAAAAAAAACATACACAAAACTAGTACCAACATTTTTTTTTTCTTACTTCGTTTCTATTGATTTTTTTTCTTTATTGGAATTTTAAAATTATCATGCTATTGCATTAATTGTTGGCTGTAAAGTGGAATGCTTATGAGTTTTGTTACAATGCAATTGCAATTTTTTTGACGAAGAGGAGCTAGTTCTAAGGCTTCGTAAGCTGGTGAAGCAGGTCATCACCAAGGAGCGGTTTGAGGTACTACTTTTCTTTTTCTTTTGTTTTTTGTTTTTCTTGCAACTGCTGGAAATAGTTTCTCTTGACTTAAAGATTTGGACTTTTTATGTTGGCATCCAATTCTGCTGGTCAATATGGTTTCTACAAAGGTGTTTACTTGGGCATTTTGTGTAGTTGACTGAGCAGTAGCTGATGCATCGAGTAAAATGGCTCCGCAAAGTTAGCTATGGCGATGGTCTACTAGGTGCAATGACAATATGTTTTGATCCCCCACGATTCCATCTATTCACTCTCTCTTTTTTTTTTTTTTTTTTTTTTTGTTGTTGTTTCCCAACATGTCATTATGAAAGTTGGAAATGCTGAAATTATTATCTTAAAATAGCCATTTTAATGACTGAAAAATTCTTGGATTAATGCTGCCCTCACATGTGATATTTCTTCCTCTTTTTTTCCTGTTTTTTTTTTTTCTTGGTCGGGAACTGCATCTTTAACCTTAGAAGATGGCACTAATGGGCACACTACAATGCCTTACAAACAAATAAATGTAAGAAAGAGTATATATCGTTGTAATCTTCCGTATAAAAGTCTTGTTAGTTTAGGTGCAGTCCATCTCTCCAAATCTTTTTTTTTTTTTTTTTTTTTTTTGCAAAATCTGTTATGTTTTTTTTTTTTATGGCTGAAAAAATTTCTCCAAATTTAAAAAATTCAAAGAAAAAAATTTAAGAAAAAAAAAAAAGGAAATAGCATTTTATTGAAATAACTTGCTAGCTTGATTTGAAGAAAAGGCCTTGTTCACATTATTGTTTTTTTTTTTTTTTAATACATTCCATTGCTTTTGAATTTAAATTGTTGGATTGAAACTGATGTCACTTTGTGAAACCTGTAGTAGTTCTTAATGCTTTTTGTAGGTTATGTGTAATGCAGCAGGAATGTTCGATAGAAGTGACTTGTATTTCTGGTACAATATGCTTCACTTAGTGCTTTTTTTTTTTTTGATCCCTTTTTGAGTGATTGGTGAAGTAACTTGTACGAAATTGCTTGTTCTGATGTTACTCCAGCAACTTCGTAGGTCCCTTTTGGTCCCTATGTCTAGGTTCTTCGGCAGCTTTCGGAATCTAACTCCGGGAATGAGGAACACAAATGAGAAAGGCGACGCAGCTAATGCCAGCTGCCAAGAAAGTACGAAGGAAACGAAAATGCTTGCAATGAATGTTAACATGTGAACCAAGCAATTCGGTATCTACAGGGCAAGAAGTCCAAATAATGATAGAGTTCATGTCAAAAACAAGAAGAATATAAATTGCAAATGATTATATTATGTCAATAATTAGGTACGCCACTTTCTTCTACAAGAGCATGACGAGCATTTTGATGATTAAATTTTAAAAATTTTCTTTGTATAAATTTGATCATTTTAATGGTTAATTTATATATTTAGACATATTTAGTTAGTATTATTTTAAAATTTAATTTAAGGAGTGTTATGTAAAATTTAAACATTATAAAGATAATAAAATATAATGACATGTAAAAGAAAAATTAATTTTGTTGCTTGATTTTATTTTTTTATAATAACAAAAATTAGACTAATACTAAATATAAGTAAATCATGCAAAGAGAAAAAAATTATTATACTATTTTATCTCATATCATTTAAATATAAGATAAAAAAGTTATTATATTTTATTTGATATAATTAATAAATTTTACTAATGTTTAATTATTAACAAATTAAAAATAATTTCTTTCATTCCAAATAAAACCAACTTTAGTGTCAATAAGAAAAAAAACTTGACCATAAGATATCAATATAGCTTAAAGGAGATAAAATATAAAAGAGTGAGAAGTCACAGTGATTTTAGGTAAATGACATTATTAAAAAAAAAAAACCTAATTTTGTTTACTCAATTGCCTTAATTAATTATTATCATCATTTTTAATGGTGTGTATGGAAGAAAAAGAAAATAAATAAAAAAAATAGTGAAAAATAGTTCATTCTCTTTAATTAAATAAAACAAAGACAAACTTCTCAATCAAGATAATTGATATTACAATATAACATTAAAGTGATGCCATAAAAAGTATATATCTTTTATACCAAAATTGTTAAGGGCTATAAACATGTGGTTGCCTCATAATATCTTTAGTATCGTAATCTTTCTTAATCAAATTCACCTATAAAAGGGATAATTATTATCATATTTTAAGAATGTCAACTATTATTTGACTATGAAATAAATAGAGTTTAAAACATTATACTAACCAATGTTATTAGATCTAATAAAAAGACATATATCACTAGAACTTAGGATAAAGGCTTACACCAAAATGGTGGTTGGCCATCAAATTCTACGAACATGAATTTCAATCTATTTATTTTTATTATTTATAATTTTATTTTAGGTTTCTTTAATTAATTTCTTTGATGGTTTATGTCATAAAACCCAGTTAAAAAGGAAGTGAGTAGAAAGAAGAAACCTAGTATGGTGAAGGAAATATGATAATAATGCTTATTTGTTATTAGGTAAGGGAAGAAAGGCAAGAATTATGAATCAATATATTTTTTTAATTAGGTGATTATAGAAAAGTTAAAGATTAGTTTAGTTTATTAATTGAGAATTAGTTAAATTAAATATTTTAAATTTTATTAATAAAATGAGCATGCATATTAGGCTAAAAGTCATACTTTTGTTTAATATCTCATATGTAACATCAAAGTGTCATTTTATCTTTTGTCAACTTATTTAGTATGCAAGTTTGTTTATGATTATGAAAAGATTAGTGTCAATTTAACAACTTTTTTAGAGAAAGGTTCATTCAAATAAAGTGATAAAATAAAGGACGAATTTGGTTGCTTCTAACATGTTATGATTGTTACATCAATTCTTATCTTATTTGATTTTAATAAGATATTTATTATTGAATATGATACTTCTAGAGTTGAAATTAGTATAATGTCAATGTAAGAAGGTTGTTTTATAACATTTACCAGTAAGACTTTATCATCAAAATATCTCAGCATGCCCATATATGATAATTAGATGTTAGTTGTAGTTCATATAATTACAAAATGATATCCTTACTTAATTGAAGGCACTCCCAAATTTAGATTGATCATAAAAGTTTAAAATATTTATTAAAACAATAAATCTCTTTTATGAAGTAATAAAAGTGGATTTATAAATTTTTTAGATATGATTATGAGATTGTTTATAAGAAAAGAAGCGAAAATCTTATTGTTGATACATTATCTTACATTTTAAAGTATGTAGAGTTGGTGTCAATCTTTATTTATACTTATAACAATTTTGCTCAAGTTAGAAATGAGTGGTGAGATAATCTCAAAACTTGGAAAATCATTAAAAAATTACAAAAAGATCTTAATTTAATCACCCATTAAATTTGGAATTCTATAGAGTTGCGCTACAAGGATATAATGATACTTGTTCTTAATCTACTTACAAGGACATAATTTTGTGGGAGTTTCATACATCCCCAATTGCTGGATACTCATAATTTTTTCATACTTACGAACATATTTATCATGAATTCTATTAGAAAAGTATAAAAATTAAAATAAAAAAAATTTATAGTTAAATGTGATGTTTGCTAATGTCATAAGAGTGAATTTATGATATATCAAGGTTTTTTTCAACTTTTGTCTATTCTAAAAGAATTTTGGATAGATATCTCTGTAAATTTTATTGAGAGACTTTTATTATCTTAAAGTAAAACAATTATTTTTATTATTATGAATTGATTGATTAAATATACTTATTTTGTGTTGTTAGTTATCTTTATATTGCTATTATTATTACTTGGGTTTTTTTGCTAAAAATATTATGAAATTACATGATGTTGCTAAATTTATTATTAGTAATCAAGATAAAATTTTTAGTAGTAATTTTTGGAAGGAACTATTTTGTTTACAAAGGATACAATTGAATATAAGCACTGTTTACTACTCACAAATGGATGAATAGATTAAGGTAATATATATATACTTGGAAAATTACCTTTACTACTTTACGAGTGATAAACCAAAGAGTTATGTGAAATGACTTCCTTGAGCTGAGTGATGATACAATACTTATTTATTATTTTTTAACAAAATATCTCTATTTGAAATTGTTTATAGTCGAGTTATGCTTATCCTTACAAGGTGTATAGGTGGGCTTTCTCACATAGACCAAGTTGATTGAGATTTATATGATAAGTACAAGTTCTTTTAACTATTGAAAGAAAATTTTGTTACACGAATAAAGAAACACATTAATACACATTGATAAAATGTGAGTTTGCTGTTAGAGTTTAGGTTTATCTCAACTGTCACTTAAATTTTTATTTAATGATTTAATCTTTTTATTATGAAAGTAACATGAAAGTTTTATCATTTTTTTATGAAGCAATTTTTGAAATTTATTATTAATCATTATTAAAGACAAAGTTATTTTGAAAAACGATGAAATGGTAAGACATCCTTATATTTATATGATGATAAGATTTTCTTAATTTATGTAATTTAATATTTATTTTTTATTATCTGCATATTAGTAGACATAATTTCTTTTATATTTATAAGTAGTCCAATCAGAGTTTTTATACTATAAGCATGTTTAATGTTTTAAAATTTATTAATTGAAATTAAACAAAATATATCAAAATCTTTTAACTATTTAGATGCTAATATCTTGAAGTGATTATTAAAATTTAATTTACTTGAAACAATCAAACTTTATATATCTTTTTTCATTATTTTTTTTATTTTGAATATCTAATTTTTTATCATTTATTATGTAAAATTTATCATTAAAAATAATGGATAAATATATTTATTACTAAAAAATTCTACTATTATCAAATTTTATTTTTTAAAGGTAAAAATAAATTTACTGCAAGTGCATAAGAATAAATTTTCTATAAGTGAAAAATTGAAAATTAATTTATAGATTAAAGTTATAATTAATTTAAGAATATATTAATATAAACTAAATATATAAGAGTATTTAATAAAATTTAGAATTAAAAATAATATTTTTAGATATTAAAAATTCTTATTGAAAATATCTTTTTAATTAGCGAAGAAATTGGAAGTGATTAACCTACCAACTTAAACCAACGGTAAGGGAGGGAGGAATAATAAGTTTAAAGTAAGAAAGTCATATGAATTTTGACTTACCGCAAAGAAAATGTATAAATAATTTAATTAAATTTAAACTTTGGATTGATTTAAAATTTTGATTGCTTTTAAAAAGAGGGAAAACTGAACTATACCGAATTGAACAAAAACTAACAATTGAATTGAAATTACAATTGAACTAGGATGAAAATCAAAACTGTCCAAACCATCCATAGACTTCATTTCTTCCTACAACGTAACTGTGGGTTCAGAACCAAAAGTCGCCCAAGACTGAATCGTGGTCAAGGTTAAGGTTAGACGGATTTCCCTTTTATCCTATATTTTGTACTTCCATTTTCCTTATGGAGGGAGGGAAAATCGTACCAATAAGGAACAGCCACCTCATCCTATGACGTGGTCCTGAACTCCAGAGAACATAAATTTTCCAAACTGCCACTTCAGCTATAATTTTAATTATTCCTCAGTTTTTCCGAAATTCTCAGTTAATTATTATTATTATTATTATTTGTTTGGCGGGGGGCGGGGGTATGCTTCTTATAATAGGATGCTTGCTTGGCCTTTGATATTTACTTATTAGTCGCTCCCAAAAAGCCCGCTATCGATCGATCGGTGTGTTCTGTGTTTCAGTTTCTAATTGATCAGCTGGCATCAAAAAATTTATTTATTTATTTTTTTTCAGTGTTGTCTGTGAATGGTCGGGGGATCCTCATGAACCCTAGGGCGACTAGTTATTGTTGAGATCGACGACTCGACTTGACCCGACCTGACCCTTTCCGAATGTCGACCCGTTTAAGATCGTGTCTTCTCCTTGTCTGGGTGGTCCTGCTATGCGTCATCTTCTGTAATTTTGCATCGGTTTCTGGACAGAATCGGAGACCCAAGAACGTTCAGGTTGCCGTTCAGGCCAAGTGGGAAGGCACTTCTCTTTTGTTGGAGGCTGGGTATGTCTCCCGCAAACTCTTACTTTTAAATTTTGGTGTTTTCGTGTGCCTTTTCTTGATTGGGCGGGGGGGTTCGATAACGGATTCTTTGCGTGGTTTTGTGAGCCTTTGACGGGCTTTTGGAACGAGTTCTTGCGCGATTCTTTGTTCATTGTCTCAGTCATTGTGTGTATGTCATCGATGGATCTTCAAATGATGGCTTCTTGTTTCAATTTTGTATTTCCACTTGGTTTCTTTGAGCTTTCTCTATATTTATATGATTGCTTGCTTGTTTGTTTGTGGGTTGAAAAGCATGTTAGTTTTCTTGAGTGCGTTTTGTCACCTGTCTCTTGCCTTTTCCTTTCATACAAGTTTTTCCCCTTCTATTGGAGGACCTTTTGACCACTATCTTTAAGTGTTTGATTTTTCATGCTGAAATTTGATAGACTACGGTCCTTCATTGGGCAAGAAAATTACAACAATCTTATAACGTTGACTTTTAACAGTCTCTATCTAAGAGTGATAAATTCCTAGTTTTAAGTGCACCATATGTCTGACTTTTATGTTATTAATATTTCTATTTGCATATAGTGACTCTCTGTTTTATACGCTTGCTAAATTTGATTGTATTGTCTTATAATGTTCCCTTGCAGCTTCATGTTTTTCTTCCAACACAGTTGATTGGTTTAGTACTAGGCTGGTATTGCTGGATTGTGTGGAATGAACTCCTTTAACGTTCTCGCTTTTGATTAAAGCATGCAAAGAGGGCAATTTGCCAAGTAGTGAAAAAGATGGGAGGTTGGGTGTTATATCTCATGTACTTGCCTGTGATGCTCTTCTTTGTAAGTGGTCATGGCTTTCATGATTGAGAAGGATACAACCTTGTAGGATTACTATTGCCATTGTAGTGAAGTTGGGGCAAATTTCTGGGATCCTGCATTGGGGTCGGGTGGGGGGGGGGTTTGCCGTTGGCACCTTTAATGTGCCCAAGAGCCATGAATCTGACATCTTGTTCATTAATTCAGTAACTGCAATTCTTTTGATGAAGAAAAGCATAAAATCAGTATTTCCACCGTTTATTATCACTTTTGCATTCTATTGCTGTGATCAGATTTCCTAATTGAGTTTTAAATAGACACTTTAAAAGAGACTTTTGCCTTTTCTCTTTGAATTCAGGTTTCTTCCTTGTCTGCTTTCACATGTTGTCTTTTAAAATTTTACCATTGCTGTTACTATTAGTAGTTATTATCTCAGCATTTTCATTGTTGTTGTTATTGTTATCATCATCAATATTTTTGGTGTTTCGAGACTAGGTATACAGCTGAATAAAGTAAATTGACTGTCATCTACTGTCCATTGTTAGAATGCAACTGCTTCTTCTTATTTTTTGTTTATATATTGGCACATTGAGCTATAGTGTTCTCCTCTTGGATTGCTAGTGTTTTCTTTAGTTATAGGCATTAATTGTTACTCCTCTTTTTTTGGTAAAGTGAATTACTATCTAAAGAATGGAAAGACCTTTATTGGGAGTTTATCGAGGTCTGGCTTAACACAGAGAAGGATGAAGCTGATTCTTATACAGCCAAAGATTGCATCAAAAGAATTATAAAACATGGACACTCACTTTTAAGGGAGCCATTGGCTTCATTGTTTGGATTCTCTCTTGCCCTGAGATCAGCTTCTCCAAGATTGGTGCTTTATCGACAACTAGCAGAGGAGTCTCTCTCTTCTTTTCCACTCTCAGATGATAGCATCTCGAACAATGCTGGTGGGGGAATTTCTGAAATAAATGAAATCAATGATGAAGCTAAGTCAGACCATTTGCTTGTTGGGATAAATCCTAAAAGCCCTGGTGGGAAATGTTGTTGGGTTGATACTGGAGATGCACTGTTCTTTGATGTCACAGAGTTGCTTTTGTGGCTTCGCAGCCCAACTAGACTGTAAGTGTTTGCTTTTATGCTTTTAAACTTTTCCTCTTGCATTTAAAATGATACTCATCAGGTGCCTTGCACAGTGTCCTTTTGTTTCACATGTTTATTTTGTTGTTTTTAGTGCAGGTTACTCATTTCAGCAGCCTGAACTATTTGATTTTGATCACGTCCATGTTAGTTCACATACGGGGCGTCCTGTTGCTATTCTTTATGGAGCTCTGGGAACTGATTGCTTTAGGGAATTTCATGTCACCTTTGTTGATGCAGCCAAAGAGGTGTATTGCTTGTGTTTTACAATCTTCTTTGACTATCTTGATCAACTACCATTTTGTCTAATAGAAAAACTGTATCTTCTAGTTTTCTGTTGTGTTAGTTTGTTGTTTTAATTCCTTATGATGATTTCTTTTTCATGCATCCACAGTAATGGGGTACGGGGTTGCTTTCATAATTTAAGGATATGGAAGGGGCGTGATTTCTGTAAATTTTAGTCAAAACAGTAGCACTAGGGTTGTATTACTGAATGTCATCTGGAGAACTTGAATCCCAAGGGGCTAATTTTGAGCTTTAATTTACTGCTTTTTTAAACAATAAGTGTAGAGATTCAGTTCCAAATTGTTAGAACAAATCCAAGTTCATTTGCGTGCTTTATGAGTATTGTCATATTTGGCCTTTTGCTGTGAAGCCAACTCTGAATTTTACCTGTCAAACTGTGATTTAATGTCCCAGTGGCTGGCTTGATTGTGTTGTTTGCTTTCTGCATCTTTCTAGCTTCACATAGGACAGTTTCTATGAATGCAACTTTTGGATATTGTGATTGGCAATGTTGCCTTGCTATATATGCTGCTTGTAAAAAAAAAAAAGAAAAAAAGGGAGAAAGTAAAAACATGAGTCAATCCAATTGATATGGAATTATCTGAAAATTGAAGTACCCAAATTTAGAGAGGTAAAATGTTATGTCAACTTCTGGGTTTAGCATTGGATTCCTTGCATCACTTTTGTATGTAACCTGCTGGCATTTCTACCTTGGTGTCTCTTTGGTTGGCTGGGAGAACTTGTACTTTTCCCAGTGCTACTTGCTGAAACAGTCATTGATTGAAGTTGGGGACAAGGTTGCCCCTTCTGAAAAGCTTAATTTTGGGGACTTGTGCATTTTGACACCCAAAATATAATGTATATATTAATTCTCATCCACGTATTATTTGTTTTATACTTCTTGTACTGACAGTTTGGCTCTCAAATTTTAGGGAAGGATAAAGTATGTGGTTAGACCTGTTTTACCTGCTGGCTGTGAAGCAAAAGCTGGCCCTTGTGGTGCTATTGGTGCTAGAGACTCCTTAAGTTTGGGTGGCTATGGTGTAGAACTTGCTCTGAAGAATATGGAATACAAGGCCATGGATGACAGTGCTGTAAAGAAAGGTGAGAATCTTGACTTATTGAAGTCATGTTCATTCTTTGAAAGAGAAATCCTGTTGTTTGAGCCAAGCCTTTACTCTTGAAGCACTTTCTTTCATCTTGTACTTGGTCTAAACCCTTTTTATCATTCATTTACGGTTTCTTAACATCACATGCACACACTCATATAAATGCTTGCATTTAAATATATTATATATATATATATTAATTAAGATGGGAGCTTCTTTCCTTGGTAGGACAAATGGGCAACAAATACTAGATGGTATTTTATATGGTAAGGAAATTTAGCAATAAATGATTTAGTGATTTTCAGTCTTACATATAAATTTTAAGGATGATAAAATTATTTCTTCATCATATATTGTTTCCCATGTGAGATCTGTTATGTCCTTGAATAGGCTGTAATGTAAGTTGTCACTACTTGTGACTATCAAGTTTTAAACTAAAACCATGTTTTGCATGGATAATTGCAATAAATAGCCTGGTTGGATTTTCACTTCATTATTCTTAAAAGATACATTGGTTTTTTATGCTTCAATGAAATATTTGTTTACAAGGGAAGGAGGTGGAAAAACAAAAAAAGAGGAAGGAAAATGTGAGAGGAAGAGCACTTTTTTTTTCTTGTGATTTCCATTTGCTAACCAAAGAGCGTGAAGGGAATATGCATTTATTGTGTTAGTTCATGTATTATGTTATAGTTAGGGTGCCATATTAATTTGGTGCCCAGCTATCTGCTCTTTACCTTTCCCTAAGTACTGATTACTCTTAACAGACTTTGAAATTTAACTTCAAATACTTATAGCCAGTCAACAAATTAGAATTGAATTTTCTGGAATTAGTTTTGCTTTACTTTGGTAGCAGTTGGGAATGCCTTTGATGGTAGTTATTTAAGTTGAAGCTTCATTTAGAAGCAAAATTTAATGATTGTGTATTTTTTAATGATTTGAGTTAATAAATAAATTTTGTTGGAGCTCCATTTTGGGATTTTTGAAGCTAATAATGAGCTTTGACTTTAGCTAGGTAGTTGAAGTGGGGTTGTGCCCTTCTTTTTATTGAATAGTGATGGGTCCTGGTCTTTTTACTATAATTGTTCTACTTTTTCTTTAATTTCTGTGCTTTAAGACTGTTTTTTTAGAGGATCTTTTGTAATCAGATTGGAGGTTTAAGTGCAGGTGTTACTTTGGAAGATCCTCGGACTGAAGATCTTAGTCAAGAAGTTAGAGGGTTCATTTTTTCCAAAATACTGGTTTGTTCCTAGCATTCATTTGTAGTGTCCTTTATTGTATTATCTTATATGGACTTTTTGGACAACTGGCTTGTTCTCCTTTATGTAATAAACCATTATTATGAAACGTAGTGCGCAGTTGCATAAGCTGAGGTGACACAGGGTTGTTTGGGGCTGGAATGGGTTCTGGCTTGAAAGCATACTAATGTAAAGGCAGAAGAATGAAAGCAAGAATCAACAGAAATATGTATCAGTTATTGGCTCTCTTAAGTCTAGGAGTATATAGAAAGCTGCAGTATGACATTCATTTTGTTGGCCCTAAATGTTTAAACCAAAAGAATTTCTCCATAGATTTGAAAAAGGGGTTCTTAGGATTAGTGCTCATATATTGGTTGTGCCAGCTGATAATGAGGTGGACTACTGTTTGCTGATGTATGTTATACTTGATCTGGGAGTCTATTAATCAATAATTTATTAATTAGTTGACATTAAGTCTTCTTGCAGAGGTAGGGTATGTTTCGTGTTCACCATAAGACAAAAATAACCAAAATTGTGGTTATGTAAAAGAAAAAATTGGAAGAGCGCTTCAGAGATTGGGGGTGCAAATTTCTTGTTAATGAGATGGTCATTACATGGTTAGAGAGGATTAAATTTATTGGAAATGTTATTGAGAATTTTTTCCAGGAGTTTGCTCAGAATTAATTAGATCTCCTTTTCACTTGCTTTGTGGCCTTAGACATTTATGTGTTGTCCTGTTATCAATTTTACTGTTGTTGGAAGTTTCTTATTCATGGTTTCTGTTATTATCTTGTTGGCTCCATCAGATTTTGCATTACTTTGACAATTTGCAAATGGTAAATGCATTTCTCTTGCTACTTAAAAAAATGGATTGTTGAGTAAACTATTTATCTCTAGTAATGGAGCATAAGCTCTGTGGGTTTGTGCTTCTTGTTTGAGATCTGTTTCCCTTAGTTTAATTTCAAAATATTTGGTTAAAAAGGAAGATGAGGTATTTTAACTTTTAGTGAAGGTGTCTTAATTTTTAGTGATCCTTGTGGAACTATTCTGTTTCGGTTAATTGTCCATCTCTGAAATATTGATCAACTTACTCTGGAGGTCATTATTGGCTTTAATATTTGCACTGTAGGAAGGTAGACCTGAGCTTACAACTGAGATAATGGCTTTCAGAGACTATCTGTTGTCGTCGACAATATCAGATACCCTTGATGTGTGGGAGCTAAAAGGTATCCATGACTCGGGGCTTTTTGTGACGGTTGAGATAATATGGCTCATGTTTAATGTTTGTTCCTTCAACAGACTTAGGGCATCAGACAGCACAAAGAATAGTTCAAGCTTCTGATCCTTTGCAGTCAATGCAGGAAATAAACCAGAACTTTCCTAGCGTTGTTTCTTCTTTGTCCCGCATGAAGGTAAAGCAACATTTTGATGTTACTTGGATTTTATTAAGAACTATATATTGAGTTTTTGATTCCAATAAAGTTCCTTTTGTTGGTTTTCTTTATCCAATGCATGAATATTTGATATATTGCAGCTAAGTGATACAGTGAAAGATGAGATAACTGCAAACCAGCGATTGATCCCTCCTGGCAAGTCTTTAATGGCTCTGAATGGTGCTTTAATCAATATCGAGGATATGGACCTTTATCTGTAATGCTTCTGCCTTAGCTGTTTCCTGATATTTCTCATTGAAACTGACACCTTTTAATGAATTTGTTTAGTTGTATCTCCCTATCCATAAGAACCTTAAGCTTCTGTTCCTGTCCTTACTGATTATCATTTTTCATGCTTTTAAACTGTTGCTGATTAACAGTTAAAATCCATGATTTTATGGGGTTTTCTTTCATTAAATTTAATTTCATGTTTCAAGAGCCTGGGGTTTTCTAATTACTGCATGTTTGTTACTCTGTTGTAAAGCCAATTAATGATATCAATATTTTCTTTATTAACTGTGGGATATTTTGCTTTTGATGGCTGATCGTCTTTTGTAGGTATTAGGTCAATGATGCATGTATATTTGTCGTTACATTAAACATGCATTGATAAGTCTAATGTTCTGCTTCCATTGTAAATGACCTATTAATCTGCCTATCAAAAAGGTAAGGAAAAACAGCATATGGAGTAGGCATAGAGGTAGCTAGAACTAAGAAATAATTCTGAGGGATCTCCAGCATTATGGGGTTGATTCATACATGAACACTATATTAATACAACTTGGGAGCTAGGCTTTTGTTACTGTGTTATTATTATGGTTTGAGATAGTAAGGCATATTGCAAATCTGAATGTTCCTCAATTTTGAGTGACAGATGAACTTGATTATTGTTACCCTTTAGAGTTTGAACTGTGTCACACCATGACGTAAGAGGGTTTGTCCTTCTGGCAATCTTGATAAATAATCTCTGAAAATGGTTTCAGAGGCAAAAATGTAATAGCCTAGCTAGCTCTTATGAGTGACTGTACTTCAGATCTTAGTCTAGCCAATTTGAATGTGTTTTTTCATATATATTGGCTTTGTTTATAGCAGTAGTAATTTGTGACTGAACATTTGATTTTGATTTTTTTTTTCATTTTCTCTGAACAGATTGGTTGACTTGGTCCAGCAAGAATTGTCTTTAGCTGATCAGTTTTCAAAATTGAAGGTGAATGATGTGTACCACCTGTGAGCACATAAATGCATATGTTATCTCACCTTAATAATTAAGTTAGTTTTTATGCATATACATGTATGAAAATTTGAGCAATCATATTATATCTTACTAGTCTCTGTGCATGTGGGTTAATGTGTTATAATCCAATGGCTGAAATGGTAACATTTTTAGGTTCCTCATAATACAATACGGAAACTTCTATCAACAGTTCCTCCTCCTGATTCCAGTACCTACCGTGTTGATTTCCGTTCAGCTCATGTACATTATCTTAATAACTTGGAGGAAGATGCTATGTATAAGCGATGGCGGAGCAATATAAATGAGGTAGGTTCATTCTTTATTCAATCTCCTCCTTTAAGGCCGTGGTGATCTTTGTAAGATAATATTAATGCTGTTTTTGAAGATTTTGATGCCTGTCTTCCCCGGTCAATTACGTTACATACGCAAGAACCTGTACCATGCAGTTTATGTTCTTGATCCTGCTACGCTTTGTGGTCTAGAGGTGAGTTATTTGTTTTTCCTGCTGCCTATGATTAGTTCCCCACCCTTATTACATGCTACCAAATTTTCAATGCCTTTGTTTTGTGCGTGCAGTCCATTGATACGATCCTCTCTTTGTTTGCGAACAACTTTCCAGTGAGATTTGGGTTGATATTGTATTCTACAAGGTTCATTAAGAAAATTGAAATGGGTGGAGGTGACCCCCATTTATCTGATGTGAAGAATGACGGTCAAGCAGAGGATATGTCCAGTTTGGTATTTTCTGCATTCCTCTTCTTCTGTGTCTGATTTTGATCTCTGTTTTAGCAAGTCAGAAAATCTTGTTTTACCTCACTGCTGTGCACTGTTTGTTTGTTGGACCAGTTTTTTGTTTATTTGATACTTTTGTGGTGCTTACAGATTTCCTGGTTACCTTTTTCCTTGCAGATCATACGTCTATTCATTTACATTAAAGAAAACCATGGGACTCTGATGGCTTTCCAGTTTCTGAGCAATGTGAGAGTTCCTATAGCCTTTTTAGCAGTGTGTCTGGACTGAACAATTTCCTTTTAACTTAGCCTTCTATTTTTCATTTGTGCTAGTACTTGTTATGTGGTGACATTTATCCAAACAGGGTTTGTCTTATTTGGAAAATTATGTTTGTTTAAGTTTTTTTTGGCAAATTATATTTGTTTAAGTTTCTTCAGAATGAATGAGGGCTGTATCTTGTGTGTATGGCAGGTTAACAGATTACGAATGGAGTCAGCGGATCCAGCGGATGATGCTCCTGAAATGCAACATGTAGAAGGAGCATTTGTAGAAACAGTATTGTAAGTTTGAGTGTCCTTTGTGGTCAACATTCCTTTTCTTGTAGAATAATGTCATCGTCTATAGATTTCTGCTATGGAAGTTACTTTTTGTAGAGTTGGGGCCTTTTCCTTTATCCATGTGACCTGTTGAATCAATGTTTACATTCTGATTATGAAGGTCAAAGGAAAAAAGCCCTCCTCAGGATATACTGCTAAAACTGGAAAGAGGGCAAACTTATAAGGAATTATCACATGAGAGCTCCATGTTTGTTTTTAAGCTGGGTTTGTCCAAGTTGCAGTGCTGCCTTTTGATGAATGGGCTTGTAATTGATTCTAGCGAGGTACTGCTTTTAACTGTATAACATCCCTATCTTTTTTGCCTTTGCTTTGTTTGATTTATCATTTTTAGATCATGTGAAATAATGTTTGGCTGAATTGGTCTCATGAATTTGTTTTCATCCTTTGGAATTCATCTTGATGGTAACTTTAAAGCTAGTATTAGTTTATTATTAAATGTCTAAAGTGCTTCAAGTACAGTTTTCCTTCATAGAGGTGTGTAACATTTTCTTTCACTCTATTGGCTTGTCCCATTTCTGCTAGCTTTAATAATTCTTTGACTAAAAGTAGCTGTCTTGGTATCACGTTGGAATGGCTTTAATTAGAACTATGCCCTTGCTGAACAACAAAATTTCCTTTACTTTGGTCAGGAGGCTCTTATGAATTCCATGAATGACGAGCTTCCAAAAATACAAGAACAGGTTTATTATGGTTATATAAATTCTCGTACTGATGTCTTGGACAAATTCCTGTCAGAGAATGGTATTAGCCGCTATAATCCACAGGTATAGTATGCTGTGATTTTTTCTCTCTGCAAAAAATTGTTCAGGAATGATGTCAACTGTTGTATTGTATTTCAATAAATTGTTCTCATGTATGCTTGTAGATCATTGCTGAACGCAAGGCTAAACCCAGATTTGTTTCTCTGGCTTCATCCATTCTTGGAGGAGAGTCTGTGATGAACAATGTTAATTACTTGCATTCTCCTAACAGTAAGCAGAACTCTCAAATTGAGAAACCATGTAGTTCTAAAATTATTGTGATCTCGGTCTCTCTGGGTCTCACACTCTCTCTTTGGGTTATCCAACTTTTCCAGCAATTGATGATTTGAAACCTGTAACTCATCTTCTAGCTGTTGACATCACAAGTAAGAAAGGGATGAAGTTGCTGCACAATGGAATTCGTTATCTGGTTGCTGTTCATAAATAAGACCCAATCTGTTTTTTTATTTTCCTACTCATTGCTACTGAATGCAACCGGTCACTTGGTTCATTGATGTTCTTGAAATACTTTCACATGTTGCAGGTTGAAGGATCCAAGGTTGCTCGCTTAGGTGTCCTATTTGGTGGCAATCAAGATACTGATTTACATGCTCTCCTTTTTGTTAAGGTTTTTCAAATCACTGCTTTGTCATATAGGTTTGTTAAGCTCTGCTCTTTTGGCGTTGTTTCCCTTAATATTCTTTTGACTTAATGAATCAAGTATATAAGGCTGACCATTGGTTTGTTGCTTTATGATGTTGTGCAGTCA
This sequence comes from Kandelia obovata, assembly GCA_021464305.1. NCBI lineage: Eukaryota > Viridiplantae > Streptophyta > Magnoliopsida > Malpighiales > Rhizophoraceae > Kandelia > Kandelia obovata. The sequence continues at coordinate 777,344 of CM038472.1, forward strand.
TAAAAACACTGTATTGAACTTTTTGGACAATTTGTGCTCATTCTATGAGGAAAAGTACATCCTTGGATCTACTGTTGAATCTGAAAGCATGCAAGTATTTTTAGACAAAGTCTATGAGCTCATTGATGCAAACAAATTACCATTGGAGGCCTATAAATCTACTCTTGAAATTTCTCCTGATGAAATGAGAAAAAATTTGAAGAAGGTATGTGGCTATAAGTTGCTTCTATGCTAAGTATTATTTGCATATGTGTATAGATTGGACTTTTCTTACCTTTTCCACTTTCTGGATAATATGTCGACATGATGTGATAAGTTCAGTTCCTGCTTGTTTCCTTTCATTTCTTAGTCTTTGATTTGGGTTGTTATAGCATATTGGTTTTGTTAATTGTCTGGTTTTATTTTTTCTTGTTTATACATATTATGTATTTCAATGTTTTAGTAAGAGAAGTTAGCATCAAATTTTTATAATGTTTTGCAGGTAACACAATTTTTAGACAGGCACCTTGGGCTTGAGTCTGGTGTTAATGCAGTCATTACCAATGGAAGGGTGAGTGTTAATTTTACCTTGTGGGAAGATGGGACTGGTTTTTTAATTTTTTTCCTTTTGCATAGGAAAATTCATCTGTTGTATTGGTTATATTTATTGTGTTTAAGTTCCCATATTTACCTTCATTGTTGTCCCGTAATATCAGTATTTTAACAACTTACTTTTGCGTTGGATAGTTGATTTTCCCTGCTGATGAGGGCACCTTTCTAAGCCACGATTTACTTCTTCTGGAGTCTGTGGAACTTAAAGAAAGAATAAAGCACATTGTGGAAGTTATTGAAGAAGTGCAGTGGCAAGATATAGACCCTGACATGTTAACAAGGTTTGTTGACCATCACAAGAATTTTGGTCAAACTTTATACACAATGGTAGCAAGGTTAATAAAAATTATATTTACAAGTAAAGCTCATATGTGCAACTGAAAATACCTATAAGATGAATCCTAGTTGTTGAATATTTTCATTCACATTATAGACATTAAGGCAACTTTTTTTTTGGCTTTAGTATGTATTTTATTGGCAAATTTTCCCAAATTGTTGCAGATTAATCTTCCAAATGTTGTTTTCATAAATGGAGGTTTGGTGATTCAATTTAAACCAATCAATGATTAGTGACCTAATTGAATGCTATTTACTCTTTTCTCATATTTACGTTCTACCAGTTAGAGGACAAAACCTTCAGTTCAAGTGTTCAACTGAAACTAAGTTTTAGATCAGTTGTCAACCATGTTATTTACCCTTTTTTTCTTTGGGTTTTCTACCAGTTTGAGGACAGAACCTTTCAGTGGAACTTCAATTATTCACTTAGTGTTACTTATCTTAGGACTTGTAGTCAGCAATTATTTTCTTGAAGATAAATATATCCAACAAAAAAAATCGAAGACCTAGACATTATGTTTTATTTGACCTCAGGTTTTCTGTAGGTTTGATAACCTTGAGATTTATACTCCTCTTGAGGAATGTAACTATAATTTGAGTTATAACCAACTTTGGATTAATCAAATTGGGTGGTACTTTTCTATGTCAAAGAAAACAATCTGTTAATATAGGTTGAGATATATCGTTGCATTCTAATAATCCTTAAAAACTCTGACTTTCTTGTCTTTTTCAGTTACAACCTAACCTAATGTTTCATTGAGCCATGTTTGCTCTAGTGAACTCAAAAATATTCACTTTTTAGAGCCCTCTTGTGACAACATCCATTTTCCAAGCAATTTTAAAAGAACTTATTTATTTTTCTGGTTTGCTGGAATAGTTTCTTTAGCAGCTTTGATGTATGGAGGTGGCTGAAGGATCTGACGGAATCTGGGCAGACTTGGAAAGTGTTAAGTTTAGGATTGCTGTTTTACCCAACTTGAATAGATCATTTCAAGTTTGACTGTTATATTCTTTCCCTTCCTTTTTTTTGAGTGACACACACCCAGACTCTTGTCTGTTAACACTTGGAGGTCCTTTTTCTTGACAAAGATTAGTTTCTTATTTTGTTAGTTGAGCCTAGTGCATCGCAATTTTTTTTTGGAGGCACAGATCACTGCAGGAAGCTATGTTGATTTTTAAATGCTACTTGCAGCAAATTTGTCAGTGATGTTATTATGGCTGTGTCATCTGCAATGGCAACAAGGGATCGAAGTTCTGAAACTGCGCGCTTTGAAATTTTGAATGCCCAGCATAGGTATGAGCTACTCTTGTCCCATTCTGTTACTGAGTTATCTTGCTTCCTTTTTATTTCCCCTTTTAAACTATGAGATATGCATCAAATCCTCATTATTTTGGTAGAAATGTCTAATTTAAAATTCTTATTCTCATTATCTAATAGATCTTTTGGAATATGTAAAATGATATTGGTTTGCATATTCTTGTCAAGGCCTTTACAATTACTGCTATATCACAAGCTTTTATCAATTTTTTTTTTATTTGTTTATAATGTTGTCTTCATTCTTGTTGTCTATTACATAGTGAAAATGTCATTTGATCTATTTTTTTCCTTCAAAACTCTAATAGAAAATTCGTTTAACATTTTTTGCAGTGCTGTTATTATAAACAATGAAAATTCATGTGTTCATATTGATGCTGTAGTGGATCCTTTAAGTTCAATTGGTCAGAAGGTGGCTTCAATTCTTACCATTCTGAAGAAATATGTTCAACCGAGCATGAGAATTGTACTAAATCCTATGGTGAGTCAAAATTGCAATCTAAACACTTGTTATCTTTTCACAATGGCAGGAAATATACTTTTGTAAGCCAATAAGTAAAGTTAAGCCATAAGATATGTGACCCCGATGACAATCAGCTAATTTACTGATGGTTTTCTCATATAAGGTGAGATCCACATGATTAGCCATTTCATGTGCCAACAAAAAAAAAAAAAAAGGGCTGTTCTGAACTCAAGGAAAGTGCTATGTTGTGGAGGCAGTGGTGAACATAAATATACCAAAAAAAAAAAAAAAAGGAGAAAGTAATAGAAAAGAAGGTAAACAAGATGAGACTAGGAGAAATATGAGGGTATATTGACAAGCAATAGTTTCAGTCATGAATGTAACTAGATTGCTTAAGAAATGAAAGAGTGCGACTATGTAGGTTTCAGTGAAAGAATATGATTATGTAAAATGACAAGGATAAAAAATTGGATATCAACTTTAAAAACTGAAAGCAAGAGATTTATAAAATTTTAGACAACTATGGAAAGGAAGGAGAAATTTCCAGTGACATTGGGAATGTAGAGAATTGTACAGAACATTTTCCCTCAGGGCCTTTTTTTGAAATATCAATCATTTATGCTTCTCTGTCATTCTTCCTGAATCATGATGCACTCCTGACTTTTTGAAGGGATGAAGCATTAACATCCTATGAACAAATCAACCTGAATGCCTAAACATAAATGATCATGGAAATAAGTAAAACATGACTTGTTTTGCAGAGTTATATTGGACATTGGTTTTTAAGGCCTTGAAATTCATTGTGGTTACTTAATTCTGCACCATTATATTCTTATTACCAAAGAACAGTATAAGATACCTAGTTTAGAAGTATCTGAAGAAACATGCTGGAAGTCAGGAAAGCATGTTACAGAGTTATCAGCATTAAGTATATGCCACTTAGTGATGGGTTTACCTCTTAGATACTTTCAGAATGAGAAGTTCATGGTTTGTATGGATGAGATGTTTCAATTTTGATTTTAGCTGGCTCATACAGATGGTTCTATTACTTCTTTAATTTGGAATTTTTATGGCCTTTAGGGAAATGTACTGTCTTTGTAACCTCAGCTGCCACTAGAATACTTTCCATCATCATCCTTATTTGGTTCCACATTTTATGCTCTTCCCTAATAATTCTAGATCCTAGGCTGTCATGCATTGACAGTAATTTGAGCTACAGATAGCGAAGTCATTAGAGCAGGCAATCCACCTTTACTGGCACTGATTTGGGGTAGGCAAATGAATTGCCTTTTTTTTTCTGTCTTTTACTTGCTAGTGGCTACTGATTCAGGGTGTAATTTTCTAGATGGCAGACAGTTTTCTTGTATATAATGTATCTAAAAAATGCAAATTTTATATAGTTACATCTTTGTATAAATGTGCTATTTTGCTTTATGTGATAACTGATACCTAATATTGCAATCAAGCCTAACTCACCAGTTTGTTTCATTCTTTTATTTTACACCTTCATCTGTTTGTTTTTTTTTTCATCAAAATGATATTTTTTCCTTCTCTCTGTTACTCTATCTTTAATAAAATCTTCTATTATCTAAAGGGAATGTAAAAAATGCCCTATACAATGTGTGAGTATCTCACCATCTTCTCTCCAAATATGTACATAGAGAAGATTTGGTGCTGCATCTCCACTGTAAGATATAATTTGTGATGAATATAACTAATCAAATCTAAGTCGATCTGTCAAATGAAAAAGAGGATATGCTTATATCTGAAGAATGGAGAATTCTGTGTCATCTTCTTTGGCTAATTTTGTGGGGATTATATTCATTGGAAATTGTTGCAGTCACCTTAATTGCATATTCTTGGTTGGGCACTCATGGTCACTGAGTCTGTTATTTTCTTATGTTTTGACATGCCAAGGACCTAAAATTTTTTTATTTTCTGGCAGAGCTCTCTAGTTGACCTTCCATTGAAGAATTACTACAGATATGTGGTACCATCAATGGTATGCATTTGATTCTAAAATGGTTTTAAGTTGCTATGTTCAGTTTCTTACTTGGACTATGAATTCTCAGGATGACTTCAGTAGTACTGATTACTCAATAAATGGTCCAAAAGCGTTTTTCGCAAATATGCCACTGTCAAAGACCCTGACGATGAATCTTGATGTTCCTGAGCCGTGGCTTACTGAGCCTGTTGTTGCTATGTATGTTTCTTCCTTTTCTTAATTCACTAGCATCTTTATTACATTCACTTCTTTCATGATTTTGTAGTGAAGATAGCAAAGCTGCCATAGTTACAGAAAAAAGATTGCCATTGTGACTCATTCTAGTTCCTCTTGTTTGGTCAAATGTGGCAGCCATGATTTGGATAACATTTTGCTTGAAAACCTTGGAGACACAAGGACATTGCAAGCAGTTTTTGAGCTTGAAGCGCTTATTTTAACTGGTGAATTTACCATTTGGTGCTTCATATGATTTTAGAATGGCTATTAAAGATAGTTACATATTCCAATTCTACATTCTTATTGAGGTACCATTTTGTATAGGCCATTGCTTTGAGAAAGATCATGATCCACCTCGAGGCCTTCAGCTCATTCTTGGAACTAAGAGTGCTCCACACTTGGTTGACACTCTTGTGATGGCCAATTTAGGATATTGGCAAATGAAAGTCTCTCCTGGGGTATGGTACATGCAACTTGCTCCAGGTAGGAGCTCTGAGCTTTATGCTTTGAAGGAAGATGGTGATGGAAGTCGGGACAGCCCTTTAATGAATCGTATTACCATAAATGATCTACGTGGTAAAGTAGTTCAGTTGGAAGTGGTGAAGAAAAAGGGAATGGAGCATGAGAATTTGTTGATTGCTAGTTCCGATGATAAACATTCCCAAGGGAAGAAGGAAGTGAGTTTTTGTCATTAGTGGAAGCTTTATTGTTCCAAGTTTTATGGACAAGTTACACAGGAGAATTACTAATACAATTTTTGAACTTGTAAAGGGAAGCCATGGTAGCTGGAACTCGAACCTTTTGAAATGGGCATCTGGTTTTATTGGTGGTAGCAGTCAACCCAAAAGGAACAGCAACACTTTGGTGGTGAGCTACCCTTCAGTTGTTTGTTTGTTTTTCAACCTGTGTGTTTTTCTTCCAAATGGTTGTGTTGTGGTTTTCTATTGTATTCCTTGAATTTTTTGTTCATAATTGGCTGATTATTGCTGTGATCTGTATAAACGGGAACTGTCAGCATGGGAACTGGAGAACTTGATGTTGTTTGTCATTAATCTCTTCATTACAACTAATTATTGATGTTTTAGAGTGATCCAAATTTTTCATGTTTGAAATTTGTGTGTAAAGCTTGCATCTCTTTGATGATTGATTATGCTTTGTGAAATATGTACACATGCATATATATGTAGATATGTTTGTATGCATTGATCTGCAAGAACCAGCTCATAAAATCTTTTATAAGTGAAACAATTGCCTGCTTTTACTATATACAAAAAGCAAATTCAATTTTGTGCTTTTATAGTTTTGCTCAAGCCTTTGTATTGATTTACTTGGCATGTTCCTTTAGGGAAATGGGAGAGGTGGACGGCATGGAAAAACAATTAATATTTTCTCTATTGCTTCGGGACATCTGTAAGTATCGAATCCCTTGCCGTTCAATCTGCTTTATGTAACATCTGATCCACTAATAAGTCTCTGTGCAATTGTTGCTATTTTGTCAAATTTGGTACACAAGTCTTTTGTGTCTTTTCTTGTTCATCCTTGACATTATTGCTTTGGAGAGACTAGAATACCAAAGTCATGATCCTTGGTAGACATTATGGTTCTTTTTTATTTTTCTTTTTCACATCAAAGAGTTATTTTTGTAACATGCATCCTCCTATACATATCCTGAATATGTGGGCCAGCTCCCATCCATATCTGTACAATGAAAGAGTTAACAGACAGGCAACCATGTTAGGAACTTTTGAAATGACAAATCATAGCCAAGACTGTAGCACCTAGGTAGGGTTCGTGATTCCACGCAACTGATTCAAACTGACCAAACCAAAAAATAAAACCTCAAAACTAATGAAACTGTGCATCAGTGGCTTAACAATGGTTCTGATGCAGCCGTCAATCATGGCAATGACCTGATGCATGGCCTAACCTTAAACCTCACAACCATTCCTATATATGACTTGATGCAGCCGCCAATCATGGCAATGATCACTCGAATCTTTTAGTCTTTTGTTATGTGCAACTCCTTTATATATTGGAAGAAGATGGCTATAATTTTGAGAAAGGTACACCTTTTATTGTTTATTGAATTTCTTCTCTTTCTGTTAATTTTCTGAGGGAGCAATATTATGCTAGAGCAACTGCTCTATGATCATATCAGATGAAAATGCAGAAAGGTTTCAGAGGCAAGAAGGTTTGATCAGCGGAATATTTTGCAGATGGATTTTTAACTGAAATGAACTGATGGATTGCACTACTTTGTTTGTATAAGTTTTAGATCATTCTGGTTGATCTGAAAGAAATTAGTAAGCTTATGGAGTGGAAAAAAGAAGAAGAGAAAAGAAAGAAACAGAAAGAAATAAGAAATGTTTGATAGAGAGCAGATGGAGGAAGAGAAAATTCTGTTATTCATCTTTTTAGGAGGATAGAAGAGCTTGAAAACAGAACTGATCAGAATTAAAGCAGTAAAATTAGTGAAGGGAGAGGCAACCCTTTGATTTGCTTCGTCAATGAAGAGTAACCTAAGGAGGGCTAAATGGTCTGCTCTATGACATCAGAAAAATGTTCTTTTAACATTTGTTGATCGTGCAGTTGCTCAATTACTTCCAAACATGTCAGCTGTTTGTATTTTTAGATGGGTAGGCAGGTTGCTTGCGATGACTATTTCTTGAATGGTGCCAGATTGTGAACCATTATGGAATGCCCACACTGAACTGACAGTCAGTGATACTTTCTTCTCTGCATAACTGAAGAATGCTAGTTTTGGCAAGATAACAGGCTTTGTAGCTCTTGTTTCGTCATAGAATTGTGTTTAAAGGCATAATGGTGTGCATTTTTATCTCCTTTATTGATGATTGTGCTAGAGTTTTCCTTTGAGAATTTCTGTTTAGCTTTTGTTGAACAATTAACATAATTGTTAAGAAACCAAACAACCCAAAGACTTGAGTTCTGGGTGAGACCCAAGAATGAATCACATATTAAACTCTAATATGCCCCCCCAAGTAAAAGCTTGTTTGGGCTTAAAGTGTGGACAAACACATGCTCACTTGCCTGCAAATGTTCACAACTAATCGAAAGAATGAGGGCGGATGATTTGAACTCATGATCTCTTGGTCATGAAGATTTTAATACCATGTCAATAAACTAATCAACCCAAAAGCTTAAGGTGTTGGGTGAAGGCTCAAGAATGGATAACAACCAGGTGTAGCGGCCTGATCTACAAATCTCTATCAAGTCCATTCACCACTCCCTCACAAACACATGCTAACTAACCCACATGTTCTACTTGAAATGCATGTTCAAGATTATGTCCTAATGATTAAACTGTGTTTTTTCTTTGGACAGATATGAGCGCTTCCTTAAAATTATGATCCTGAGTGTCTTGAAGAACACTCATCGTCCAGTGAAATTTTGGTTTATAAAGAATTATCTCTCTCCTCAATTCAAGGTTATGATAATTTCATTTGAACACATCACTGCTTTACTTACAAATATTAATCATTGCCTAACTTGATTGCATTGTTTGAATTTTTGCAAAAAATGCAGGATGTTATTCCCCGTATGGCACAAGAGTATGGATTTGAATATGAACTCATCACCTATAAATGGCCTAGCTGGTTGCATAAGCAGAAAGAAAAGCAGAGAATAATTTGGGCGTATAAAATTTTGTTTCTTGATGTTATCTTTCCTCTTTCATTGGAGAAGGTCTTGGAATCTCTTATTATTCTTGTTTATTATTTGAATGTTGCTGCTAACTGTACACTTGTGATATAAGTGCATAAGATTTATTGATATTTTTATATGCAGGTTATATTTGTCGATGCAGATCAGGTTGTCCGAGCAGACATGGGAGAATTGTATGACATGGATATAAAAGGAAGACCTCTTGCTTACACACCATTCTGTGATAACAACAAGGATATGGATGGATATCGATTTTGGAGACAAGTAAATCATATTGCACTGCACTTGACTTTTTTTGTTAAGAAAATGTGTTATTAGTACTGAAGTCCTCCAAGAGTTTACCTAATATTTTCTCGTGTCACTGCTTGTTCACTTATGTTTTCTTATTTCCTGTGAGATAGGGTTTCTGGAAAGATCATTTACGGGGAAAACCATATCATATAAGGTAGGTAAATCTTCACAGATAATTGAACTTTTCAGAGTCAGGAGCTGGGTTGACATGCACCCTTCTTGATGCAGTGCTTTATATGTTGTTGATTTGGTAAAGTTCCGAGAAACTGCAGCAGGAGATAACTTAAGAGTGTTTTATGAAACTCTTAGCAAAGATCCTAACAGTCTAGCCAATCTGGACCAGGTAAGTTACAAGCTTGCCAAAGTTAATTTGCTGTGTTTCAGTTGCCTTGAAACATGCAGGATAGACTCTGATGTTGTCACAATAGGCTATATTTTCTAAAAAGTATGGAAGAAATTGCTTTCAATTAGATACTAATTTTTAGAATGAAGATATTCCAGGTACTCTTGTGGGAACTGTTGTTGAAATTGTTATGGTGAGGAATGAGAAATTGGCAGTGATTGTAACAGTTGAGTGAAAACCAACAGTCTGGTTGGCGGAGTGCAAAAGTGAAAAATTGATTTTTTTTTTTTTGGGGGGGGGGGGGGGGAGGAATGGCAAAAGAATAGGAGAAAAAGAAGTCAAAGGTGGAGACAGATAGGGCAGAACAGATGAATTACAGAAAGGATGGGGAAAAGGGAAAATGAAGAGGAATAATGAAAAGAGATATTGGGGAGAGATCATCTCAAATTTTATATTTCATCAATTACAACCTCAGTCTAAAGGAGAAAGGATGCTCCATAAAAGGGCATAAAGCAAGTTTGAAATGAGGCAATTCAGAAATAAACGAATTTCCTTTGCTATGACAACTGGATATAAGTCCAGTTTTCTACCTGTGCCTTGGATAATTCTGCCTTATTAATTTTTAGTTAATCAGACTGTCCATTGGACTGCAGTAATCCACTTTTTTTGTTTGTGGGGCGAGGCTAAAATGTACTTTAAGAGGCTTCAATGTTGCTTGGGCAATGCTATATAGTCTTGACACTTTTTGAGTGCACAGGATTGGCCTTGGAAGACAAGTCATGTAAAATGTACTTTTAGAGGCTTCAATGTTGTTTGGGCAGTTCTATGTAGTCTAAAATAAGAGCACATGGTTGGCCTTGAAAAACAGAGTCATGTAAAATGTAGTTTTTAGAGGCTTCAATGTTGCTTGGACAAGGCAGAATCCTTCAAGACAAGCAGAAACATTTCCAAAATAGAATTTAAGATACTTGAAGAGTTTGAACATTTGTCCCGTTGAAACTGGATTCTGCAAGTGTTCCATTGCATGTTGCTTGGGACACATGGCTTAAGTACATGGTTTGATATGGCAGTACATTATATATGTTCATTTCTTTTTATTACTTAAAAGTTTTTTTCATTAATGTTTGCTTGATTTCCTTTTCCTTGTTTTTGCATGGAGTGTGGGGAACAGAGTGATGGAAAGGGGAGGTCTGTAAGTTCTTGTATGGCAGCTGTAAATGCCTAAAATTTAACATAACAGTGTTCCATCTCCAGGACCTTCCAAACTATGCTCAACATACGGTGCCCATCTTTTCACTACCCCAAGAATGGCTATGGTGCGAATCATGGTGCGGTAATACCACAAAATTGAGGGCCAAAACCATTGATCTTTGCAACAACCCTATGACAAAAGAACCCAAGCTTCAGGTAACCACATACACACTTGCCTGATTTATATTCCTGAAATAATGTTATTTCTCCAGCGAGAGAATTGTCTGTGATCATTCTTGATGCTTTCAGGGTGCGAAACGAATAGTTTCTGAATGGGTAGATCTCGACTTGGAAGCAATGCAATTCTCTGCAAAAGTTCTAGGCGAGGAAGTGGACCCTCAAGAACCTGTTGTTCCTGAGAAGCTCCCACAGAATTCGGTAACAGTTAGTCCACCGGAGGAAGATCTGGAATCTAAGGCGGAGCTATGAGATAACAGTTCTTGTTCATTAGAGAATTTGTGGAATGCTTTGGGCCAACCGGTGCGATTTTCTCATGGTATTTCAGTTCCTAGACAATCGTCATAGCCAGCCATGAAGGTGAAAACCATGATGACAACTTTGACCGCATTTTTTTTTTGTGATGGTGAACAACAAAAAGCCAAGCCATTTTTTGAGAACGACGGTGCAGCAGTAGCTTTTAGTTTTTACGCCATTAAAAAGGAAATCACAACTTAGGAGACGCAATTCTTTTGGCAGAGTCTGCGTGCTACTGAATAGTTTGCCAACATACTGTTTGGCCTCACTTTCTATTCCCTCAACAAAAAGGTAGAGACAAGCTCATTCACTTGACGAGCTTATTTATTATGTGCAGGGCAAAAATTTTGGTGTACAAATATTATATGCCAATCAGTAGAAAGCCCCAAAGTTTGTGTGTGCTAGACCAATAGCAATGTGGGATAATTTCCATGTTGGCTCTCTATTCTAAAGAGCATTTACTTTAGCCACAGTATCTCACCCTTACTGACTTATAGTACAAACAAATCCAATTTGGCAGAGAAGCCATTGTAGTGCACTAGGAGCACCCCAAAGCAGTCGCATATTATGTCTACTTTCTCGGCTCTTTTTCTTCTTGTCAGCGTCAATGATGAATCACGGCTGGAGAGATGCTTAAAGCGTTTCCACTGCCGTAGAGCTAAAGATGCCCAATTGGCACCCGCCTACCAAGGAAATGGTGAAACTTTGTAAAATCTACCTCCAACATTTGAAGTGGACTCAGAGCCGCCATAAAATGAAAGACTCTCCATGGGAGTTGGGTTGACTGCCCACCAGGCGAGTCGCACGTTGCACTATAGATATATAAAATATATCTTTTTAGCGTTTCAATCTACAATGATAATTAACGATAAAGATTTTTAATATAAATTTTGACTGTTATAATAATATAATATACTTTTCTATTTAAGATGTGTCAATTTTACACGGAGAACCAGCATTTAAACTCTAAAATTATACATTTTTGTAGTTTTTAATTTGTAGTTTGAGGGAATCATTTAAAGTCTAAAAATGATTGGGTGTGCGTTTTATGTTATACCCAAAGAATTCACAATTAATGAAATCCACAAAAATTATTGGTGTCCATTATATGCCACAAAAATAATTTTTTTTTTTTTTATTTATAACTCTAAGTATACTCAACATTACTCTATTTGTTATTATTATTATTATTTTCTTTGCAGTTCGCATTATACTATTTGCCAATGAATGTTGTTATTGCTTCTTTTTGTTAGATTCTTTGCGCGACTTCCAACTATTTCTCATCTTTGAAAAGTAAAAGAAAAGGACAGGAGCATTGTTTGTTAGACATGTAGGAAACTCACGCGTCTACACCAATTGCACTACCCAATTTATAGAAAAATAATTTGACAAATTTATATCACACACATATATATTAGTCATGGGGTGGTGGGCCAACAGAATATGCACACACACACACACACACACACACACACAATCACTAGAAGATGTTCAAAGTTTTGTGCGGGCATTTTGTGGTTGATATTTACTAATATTAGTAGAAAGTTATTGTTAATTCACTTAGTTAATTGTTTATTTTATATAAATTAATAAGAAAGAATAAAACTCAAAAAAAAAAAAAAAAAAAAGAAAAGAAAAAAACCCCTTTATTAGTTGTTGATTAACTCGCCAATCTAGAATATCCAATCCACATAAAACTTTATTTCGACTCCCTCGCATTAATCCTAGCGCATGCTCGCATATAAACAAACAAAAATTTTACAGAAACCATGGTGTGTGTGTGTGTACTTGTTTTGCAGTTATACCAACTAGTGCGTATATATGATTAGCCACTTGTTGAAAACTATTTCTAGCTTGGGATTTATTAACTAAAATAGGTTGGATGACATATGATATAGATTTTTTTTTTCTTTTTTTTATATAATAAAAAATGAAAAAAAAAAAGAAGAAGAAAAAGAAAAAAAGATGGATGAAAACAGCCCTAAATTTAAATATGGGCACAGCAATAAGAAATTAAAAATAAATAAATAAAAACACAAAAGACTTCCGTCAGCATCAAACTGATGATAACCTAACCAACCAACTGTTTCCTCCTAATAAAAGCCTCTTAACAAGAAGGTTTGTTGTTTTTATTGTTATCAACACCACCACACATTTGTCTTTTTTTTTTTTTTTTTTTTTTTTTTTTTTTTTTTTTTTTTTTTTTTATTTTTTTTTTTTTTTTTTTTTTTTTTTCTTTTTTTTTTTTTTTTTTTTTTTTTTTTTTTTTTTTTTTTTTTTTTTTTTCAGATCCTCTTTCTCATTCCATTTTCTCAATCTCATTCCCTTCTTCTGACTCTTGTATCTCTCTCTCTCTCTTTCTGTGTCATGGGCGAGCGTCCTCGTTCCCTGTCAACCGATTCTTATAGCATCCTTGGAATTCCGACAACCATGTGCAAGGCCTACAAGTCACTTGTCATGAAGCGGCATCCCGACCGGAACCCGTCAAACAAAGCCGAGGCAGAAGACAAATTCCAACAAATCGATGAAACCTACTGGGTAAAGCCGAAATGCCCTCCCCATTTGCGTTGCCATTTACCTTTTCTATATCATGTACACAAACACAAAGCATGAAATCTACAGCTATCTATAGCCATATACCCCCACATAATTAATGTGTATCATTACTTTATTACCCATTAGCTCCTTCCCTCCCTCCCTCTATGGACAGAATGTCTGGATTCATCAAGCCATAGCTTCTAAGATGAAAATTCTGTGCAACCGTCTGTTTAAAACATAACATAGATATATACATTATTTATCCATGTTATGTTCTCGTGCAGCCATCATTTGCACCATTCTTGGCTTTAAATAGAGATGCATACATACACATATTTTAAGATCAATGCTAGTTGCAAGCGGATTTTTTTTTAACTCAGGAGGAGTGACAACAACTCAAAGGAGTGTGTAATCATAATCGTTGGATGAGTAGCTCTTTTTTAAATGTTGTATAGCTTCAAATTTTTCTTTTTCTTTAGTCTTAGATTTTTTTTTTTATTCAAAGAAATGATTTAATTCTTTCATGGTTGCTATTGTCATTTCTTTGATTTTAGGCCCCCAATGATGAACGGATAAAAGCAAATGTGGACAATGGTGATGAGCTTACAAGACCAACAGTACTGGCAGATTTCATGGTTGATATCTTTGATTCAAATGATAATGAACATAAAAGCACGGAGGAGAGCTTCTTTTCAAAGCCATCATTTTTGAAGAGTCCAAGTAGAAAAAGCGCCCCAACTACTCCCGGAGGCAGCCCCAGTCCTACTACCTACTTTCCGAAAAGTGCAAACCGGAGAAGCACGCCTCCATCGCCGACTTACTTTCCAAAGAGCGGCACTGCCAGCCAGAGCACCTCCCCAACTGCAGATGAAGGCTCCCACGGCCAGCGGCGGTCAAAAAGCACAACTCGGAGGTGCCGTTCGGAGACCGAGATCCCTTCCGTGTCAAAAAGCCCGAGCCGCAGGAACACAAGCGGAACACCAATTGTATATTCTCAATCAACGGCGCGAAGGAAACCAGCGCCAACAGAAATGAAGCTTGAGTGCACGTTGGGGGACTTGTTCTATGGATGTGTCAAGCAAATTAAGATCGCTAAAGATGTCATCAGAAACGGGTACGTAACATCATTCCAATTCTATTTTATGGGATGTCGAACAAGGAACAAGAAGTAAGCTTGTTTATTAGTTGATGTATATGTATGAACATATTTATGTTGTAGAACAATGTTCTCACATTCATACTCACGGCAATACAAAATTGTTTACAGGATAATTGAGCGAGAAGAGGAGACAGTCAAGATAAATGTACAGCCAGGATGGAAGAAAGGAACAAAGATCACCTTCGAGGGAAAGGGTGAGGAGAGACCGGGGTATTATCCGGCCGACATAGTTTTTACCATAGATGAAGAGCAACACCCTTTGTTTAGAAGAGTAGAAGACGACTTGGAGTATGAAGCGGAGGTCCCTCTGGTGAAGGCCCTCACCGGCTGCACGGTTTCGGTCCCTTTGCTCGGAGGAGGAAGGATGAGCCTGTCGTTCGATGAAATCATATATCCAGGCTACGAGAAGGTTATTCGCGGCCAAGGCATGCCAATTACCAGAGAGGGAGGGAAGAGAGGCGATTTGCGTGTCAAATTCTCTGTTCATTTTCCTACACAAATGAGTGACCAACAAAGGTCTCAAGCTTCGAGTATTCTACAACAATGCTCCTGACCTTCAGTTTTTGTTCAACCTTACCTTCTTTCTTTCTTTGTTCACTCTCTTTTATTCTTTATCTTATAAATAGGAATGTGCATTTTAGCATTTACGACTATAAAACAAACTGATGGTCGTTTACAATGTGTACAAATGATAATTCTCAGGTCTTGTTCTGGTGATGTAAAGTTCCTGACAATTCCACTTTGATCAGTACAGGAATCGGCCATTGGTATATTTATAGAATAGGACTAAAAAAAAAAATTATGATATATATTTTTTACGTCATAATGATAAGATTGATTCTTAGAAATTTCTTTTGAGGATGCCATAAAGATTATTCTAATGAACTCAACTGTAATGAAAAATTAGAAAATTTGAGAGATTTAAAATCAAGAAAATTTGGAATAAGAACCACATTTTCTGGCATTTTTACAATTTACTATGAATTTTCAAAAATAAAAAAACAGAACTTTAAATGTTTTTTTTTTTAAGGAATGTGTGTGTATTTTGCATTTTTGTTTTTCATCTTTTCATTAACTCTCGATGAAACCTTCCCTTTTAGTTATTTATTTATTTATTTTATAATGAAAATTTCTTTCCAACAAATCTCAAATTGTTACCACGATGTGTATTACCTTGAATTGAATCCTATTAGCTTCATGGAATACTATTTCTTTTGGTCTTTGATTTTTTTTTTATTCATAATCCATGTACTTTTCTCTCTAAGTCAAAGCAATTAACTTTCAACGAAGGAAAATGTCGTTAGTGAAACCAGTTCCTTAACAACTAATACTTTCTCAGTTCCAAAGAGTCTTACCAAGCCCAGACAAACCCACTTTCGCTAACATATGAGCAACCTTTATTGGCAGCTCTGCTTACATGCTTAAATACTAAAACGTTCAAACTTAAAAGGACAATGTTCTAATGTCTTCCACTGGTTGTCCAAAAGCAAACGACGTTGAAGGTTCTGACTGAAATACTCGGACCGCCAGCAAACAATCTGATTTTGTTCGATTTGGTTACTAAGACAAGAAGCTATGCATTTCAGTTTGTTGGTTTCATATTAGCATGTGTGTGTGAGTGCGCTTCCGTTTATCTGTAGGAGGGCTGCTGGTGCTGCTTTGTGTCTTTTTTGTTAATGGCAATTGAAAGTACAAGGAAAGGGAGACTTAGATGGATGAAAGACAGGTTGAGAGGGTTTTTAAAATTAAGTTGAAAGGCCTACATTTTAAGTTTCCAACCTCCTTACTTATAGTGATAAACTTCCAATACAAATAAGTACAATTTCAAAAATCCTAATTTAAATTTAAATCTAATGTTGCATAATTATATAGATTTAAATTCAAAATATTTCAAATTTTAATTAAACATATCATTACAATCAAAAATTAAATTAAAAAAATTTGCTAGAGGAGTCTTTGAAGATGGTTGTTTAACTGCAAAAACTATCTTGGATTCTAACTTTCATAACTCCCTTTGGTTTGGCAGGAATGATATGACAATACAAGATCACCATCTTTTTCACTCCTTGGTATTGCTACTTTGCATACGAAGTTTTTACCTTAATTCAACAAGTCTGACTTTGCTTAACCCTTTAGTTAGAACATTTGCAAGTTAGTCTTAGGAGTAATAGTACTTCAATTCAACTTGGTGTTTCTCCTACATTTCTTTTACAAAATGAAGCTTTTTATTAAAGTATTTGGTCCTCCCATGCATCACTGGATTTCTAAAGATTGCAATTATTGCTTTTGTTATCATAATGTATCATAGTAGTCTCCTTTTACTTTATGTTCAAATCAACCATCACTTTCCTAATCTATATGACTTGGTTCATAATTGAGGTAGCAATAATATCCTCTGCTTCAACTGCAGATTAAGTCATAGTAAGCTACTTTTCTAAGTTCCAACAAAATACAGATGAGCCAAGGGAAAACATATACCTTGTGGTGCTCTTTATATCTTCAATTAAATGAACCTAATCACTACTAATATATCTTAGTAACTTATTATCTGTTGAGTGATTAAACATTAATCTAAGCTTAATTGTTCCTTTAATATACTTTCATACTCTTTTGGAAGCTTTATGATGTAATTCAAAAAGACCTTGCATGAACCTAGATAGCAAGCTTACTATAAACATAATATCTGGTATGAAAGTTGAGAGGTAGAGTGAGCATCTAATATAACTTTTATACTTATGTCCATTTGTCCTTAGTGATTTGTCTTGCTTTTGTAGCTTTACCCTAGACATGAATGGAGTCAATGCTTCTTTACAATCTTGTATGTGGAACTTCTACAGGATATGTTTTGCATATTTGGCTTGAGTAACCAGGATACCTTTTGTAGATTGTTTAATTTGCAAGCCTAGGAAGTATTTAATCCCTTCTAGGTTAGTCATCTTAAATTGATTCTTTAATTTAGCTTTGACTTGTTGGACAAGATTGCAATTGTCTCTAGTAATTATGAGATCATTTACATCGAAAGAAATGTAGGTGTTATATGTTACTTATATTCTTACATAAAGAGTTGGTCTTATTATGCTCTTATTGAAGCCAAGTTTGAGCAAATAAGTATGAATTTTATTATACTAGGCTCTAGGGGCCTGTTTTAGCCTATATAGAGTCTTTTTAAGCAAACATACTTTATCTTTTTATCCTGAAGCAACAAAACTAGGAAGTTGTTCAAGGAAGATTTTCTCCTACAACTCACCATTGAAAAAGATAGATTTGACATCTATTTGATGCACCATCCACTGATTGTCTGTTATAACTACCATAAGAAGCTTGATGGTGTCTAACCTTGCCACAGGAGCAAAAATATCAAAGTAGTCCATTCCAACTTGTTGTGTAAAGCCTTTAGCTCTAGCCTGACCTTGAGTTTTTGTAGGCTGTTATCAACATTCACCTTTACTCTATAAATCCATTCAGCTCTTATAACTTTCTTGTCTTTGGGCCTTGGTACCAAAATCTAAGTGTCATTCTTCTCTAAGGCTTGAACCTCCTTCTGCATTTTTTCTTTCTAGCTAAGTAGACCTATTGCCTTATCATAACTTACAGGTTCTATGAGTGCTTCATTGCATCTCTCATACACATCGGAGAGAGATCCAGTACGCTTAATAAGTGAATTGTCAACATTCTCTCCTTTTAAAAATTCAAATTCTTGATGTGTGGGTTGTATCTGTTAATTGGTTGTACAGTTTACATTTGATTCAACCATTGCCTTTTAAAAATTTCATCTTAATGATTAATTAAATCTTAAGTTTCTACTTCCAAAGACTTTATTAGTACTACGGTTATACACTTTATATGTATATGTTGTATTGGTATAACCAACAAATACTATTAGTTTAGCTTTTGGATTTAGCTTACTTTCTTTTACGTAAGACACATGACTATAACGTAAACAGCCAAACACCTTGAGGTGTGCTGGAAAAGGCTTGATACCAAACTAACATTTAAATGGTGTAGAGTTTGTCAAGGCTTAGGTAGGTTGCTTGTTTAGCGGATACACTAAGATGGCTATTATCTCTGACTATCAGGCTTTAGAAAGACCTTTTTCTATCAATAGACATCTAGTCATGATAATTATGGTTATGTTCTTCCTTTCACTTATCCCAATTTATTGGGGTGAGTAAGGTATTGTGAATTGTTGATGGATGCCAACATTTCTGCAAATTTGTTTAAATGACTCAGATATGTACTTTAAACTATTGTCTGACCTGATGATCTTAATTTGGGAGCCTAAATGCTTCTTAATCTAAGCTGTATATAGGAGGAAGATGTTTGATAGTTTAGTTTTCAGTTTGAGGAAAAAGATCCAAGTAAACCTAGTTAGGACATCTATAAAGATGACGTAATACTTGCTTTATCTTAGTGACTTATGATCCATAGGACCACAGAGATCACTATGAAGAAGTTCTAGCTTCTCCTTTACCCTTGATTATGTTATTAGGAATGGTAGCCTAGTTTGTTTACTAAGCTGACAAGTTTCATAAGTGGAGTTTTATTTTGGAATTTCTGATAGATCATGCATTAGGCCTTTGTTTTAAATCTTTATAAGGCCAGTAAAGTTAATATGACCTAGCATTTTATGCCAAATTAGCGAATCTTGTGTTTTTGTAGTCATCAAATGATGTTATGCCTAACTTCCTTCCAATCGGAAGGTTTTGTCACACATAATTACCTTGGTTAAAAAAGGACCTTTGACATTTGAAATAATACAAGCCTTATCTTTAAAGACTAAAGTGTATCCCTTTTTAGATGTTGACCTACACTAAACAAGTTGCAACTTATAATAGGTACATACAAAACATCGAGTATGAATTTAATACCTTTCTTGGTATGAATGGTTGTATAATCTTTTCTTTTTTCTTAGATCAGTTCACCATTCCCAATCTTCACTTTGGTTGTGCAAGATTTTTCAAGTTTTTTGAATAACTACAAATTAGTTGACAAGTGGTTTGTGCAACCACTATCAACTAGCTATATGTAGCTCCTTTCATGGGTGAAATTAATTATTGTAGCAAACAAATGCTCCTCCAAAATTTGCTCTTCATCTACTACTTATGTCTTTTGTGACTTTTGTGGTTGCTTTTCTCTATGCCAACAGACCCTTTCTACATGCTTTTTCTTGTTGCAAATTTTTCACACAAGATCTGCTCTTTGGAAGGATGATTTGTTTCCTGCAGTGATCACAAGGTGGATACTTCTTTTTTTTCCATCAAGTTTGGTATGTTCCTTTGACTTCTTTTCCTTCTTTCCTTGTTGCTTCCTTTTTCCTTGGAAATTTCCCTAATGCTTTATGGGAAAAACTCCTTTAGTGCTCTCCTTTTGCCTTAAGACCATTATGTACTCCTGAACTTGAAGAGAATTAAGTAGCTTTGGTAAAATTATGAAGGTAATGTCTTTAAAGTCTTCTGGTGAGGAAATCTTTGCTTCAAACCTTTTTGGAATATTCACCAAGACCTTTTGCATAACACTTTTATCTGGGAAGTCTTCTCCTAAGACTCTGATTTGGTTAACAATTTTCAGAAGCTTATTTACATATTCCTTTATGGTTCCAATCTCCTTTATCCTCAAAAGTTCAAACTCTCTTTTGAGGTTGAGGAGTTATATGTTTCCAATTTTCTCATTGCTAGTAAAATCCTCATTCAACCTATCTCATGCATCCTTAGCAATTTTACAAGCTACAATCTTATTGAAAATGACCTCTAAGATAGCTATATGAATGTATGTTAAGGCTTTGTACTTCTTGGTTGGTTGTTTACTCACTATATTATTTGAGTTATGCTAGGGAAGAGAGTAAGAGAGGTGGTTTAGTCCCCTTTTCAATGGCTTTTCACAAATCATATACTTTGAGGTAAACTTTCATCATTACTGTCTACTAAGGATATTTTCCCCCAATGAATTTTAGAAGAAGAAGTAGATAGAAGCTAAAGAAGGAAGTAGAGAGAAGCTAGAGGAGGCCATATGTAGGAAGGTGTTTGAAAATTTAAATGAGGTTTTAGTAGACTTGGATTTCTATAGAGATGGTTAGTTTACTTGTCAGTTGCTTTGATCAGGTTTGTAAGATACAACTTGCTTTGATACCAGTTAGTTGGATTTGATTACTAAAACAAGAAACCATACATTTCAGTTTACTAGTTTCATATCAACATGTGGGTGTGTGTGCAAGTGCGTACTTCTGCTGATTTGTAGAAGGGCTGCTAATGCTACTTTATGTTTTGTTTATTGATGATGACTGAATGCATAAGGAAATGGAAACTAAAGGGATGAAAACTACATTAAGAGGACTTTTAAAATTAAGTTGAAATGCTTACATTTTGAGTTTCGGGTCTTCTTACTTATAACAACAATCTTTCAATACAAGCAAGTAAAATTTTAAAAATCATAATCTGAATTTAAACTTAATGTTGCATAATTATGTAGATTTAAATTTAAAATATTTTAAATTTGAATTAATCACAATACTATAATAAAAAATTAAATTTAAAAAATATTTGAGAAATCTTATGTTATGTAATATCATAATTGTCATGACTTATAACTCTTATAATTACCTTTGATTTGATGAAAAAGTTGATTGATAAATTTTTCACGTCAACATAATATGATAATGTAAAAGCAACATCTTCTGATTTAACAGAAATACATGTTAGTTTATGAGTGCTACAAGATTTAGTGCAACTCCGATGGTCATTCACTTTAGAATATTTGGAGAGAAGACTCCTTTCAATCCTTATAATAAGTTAAATAATATCATGCCTTTACTATCTTGAAAGACCACACCTAAACTAGCTCTATTATCTTTCGACGTTGTATTAGTATTGTGCTTTACAACCCTGTAAGTTGAGGTGATCAAGTAGTAGTTGTACGAAGGGGCTGAGTTGGATATAAAGAAAAAGGTGTCTCATTCTCAAAGCCAAAATATAATTTAAGGGTTAAGTCAAGAATGTGATGTGGTTGGAGCTACTTTTTCTCCAATGCCAACATATTCTTAGCTTTTTACATAGCCCCCTAGCATTTCTGCCATTTCCATACTCTCCTAGTCTTACAACCTCCACAGTGAGCCAAACCACTCACAAAACTCCAATTATGGTCCATCATGTTGGTGTAATCCATGAGAACTTAAAAGCCATACAATAGTTACCACTAGGAATAATGTAAGGTACGAGAGGTTGTTTCAGCTATCATACCATAACTAGTGTACACCCCATTAGTGTTGATTCTTTATTAAGTAGACTATCAAGTGTTGACAAGTATCCTCTGCAAACACACCATATAAAATGCTTTACTTTATCCAAAATGTGCGGAGTCAATAATTTCTTCCACTAATTGATGTTGCTACCTCCAATTAATGAAGATAGGCATGACAAGTTGTTGGAAATAAGGGTATTTTAAAAGAGTCTAATCTCATATGAAGATGAGCATGACAAGATGGACATGACACTACTTATCTTACAACTTATAAAAGTAAAATCCCAAAGAAAGCCTTGCATATATGTGAAGGGCAGACCCAAATACGGGGACCTTGGCTGGTCCACTCAACCTAAAACCATTTTGAGACTCTTTAAATTGTGTTAGTCAAACTAGTTGTTTCTGGCTGTTAAAAAACTAGTTGTTGAGAAATAGTCATTATCTTCTTCCTTAATGCCCATCAGCCATAACCATTAGCCATTATTTTCAACCTTAGTTTTTATATTTATAAAACATTAAACTATAAGTAATATAAATAGAGTTTTCTATCTTTATATAGAAATCAATACAAAAAAAATTATTTTCTCCTTTACCTAAAATACTGAAATTGTTAGGTTTTATTGGTTTGTGCTATTTATGTTATTTTATTTTGGAGTGCACACCAGTGGAAAGATTTGTCGTATTTTGGGAGGATAGTCGTCATAATCTACTGTACTATGACAATTCATCTGCAAGGAATTATCGTTAAAGACAGTATTTTTGCACGCTTAAGATAAATCATTTTTTGCATCCAAATTTAAATTAATTTCTGTATATTTATTCTAACATAAGTCGAGACTAACATTAGACTCAATTAGGTAATAGATACTTATATACTATGTACAAACCAAACCTATCATGGTGTCATGTAAGTTTGTCTTCCAAGTTTCAAAAAGTCAAAAGGATTGGACAGGATTTGAGAACATTTAGAAGAAATAAATGATTGCTTGATAAAACTTACCTGTCACCACTTGGTGTTTGGATCAATGAGTGAAGATACAAAATTTGAATCCAATGAAAATTGTGGTAAAAGGACTTTCAATTTATTCTGCTCCAATAATTAGGTCTCACCAAACGTTGACTTTTGATCTATTGTTAATTATTTATCTAAGTCCTTTACTCACTAAACAAAGTGTTTTCAATTTACCTTATTAAGTGTGTTAAGACTTAAACGAAGATTATTGAGATTAATAATTAAATTATTGAGATAGAAAAATTACTATAATTAGTGGAATTATATATTATATTTTATTACTTTATTTTTTAAAATATATAATTTGTATTATTTTGACACAATTATTTTATATAAATGTATTATTTTTATTTGAATAATTACTATTTTGATTTATATTTCTTATAAAAATATTTTTAAAATTTAAATTTAATATAAGTTCATAATAGTATAAAAATTTTACTTTTTATTAAATATTTATTTATAAAAAAATATCAAGTAAAATTTTAAATAATTTTGATAAAAAAGAATTATAACTATTTATAATTGAGAAAAATATAAAATTGTTGTCTCATAGTGGTTATTATAATGAAAAAAAAAAAAGACATTAGAAAAGAGTGAGTACAAATTTAGGAATTACAACAATAGAATCAAGGTGACTATTATGGTGTGGGGAAATACTTACCATTATTCTAGGTGTGGCTCAACTGTTTGGAGTTGCTATTAAGTTTTTTCTTGTTATAAATGATAAGCTGACAATTTATAAATTTGCTATTTACAAATGCAATCAACTTTTTAATAATTATAAGAAAAATAATAGTATATAAAAGTAATTTTAAAAAGTATTCAATAAATTGTCAATCATATAGCTATTATAATAAATAAGGACATGATTGTTTATGATTATATTATTATAAGAATTATTTCAGTGTTTGTAGGTATAACAAATTATTATATGAAAAATCAATAAAAAAATAAATTATAGAAACTTGAATTAATAATAAGGTACATATTTTAATGTTTAAGATTTATTTTGATACGAGAACAAAAATATATATACAAAATAGATAAGAGATAGAATTAATATCTATATGTATTATATAAAAATATTGATAAATAAACTGTAATAATATGCAAAATATAAATGTTACATGTATTGTAATATTATGTTTGACATATTTAATTACATATATTTAGAGTTTGACATATAATAGTATAAAGAAATTAATTAATATGTTGTATTTATAGATGAAAGAAATTTAAGTCAAATAAATTAAGTAAAAAATAAATTATAATTTTTATATTTTTACTTTAAAATAATGTGCATGTTTTCCTTATAGAAAAAAATTATAATATATTTAAATAATTTAAAATGAAAGAATAAATAAAAAATATAATATAAATATTGAAAAAAAGAGAGTGACTTAAATATATATAATAAATATAAAAAATTATAGAAATATATTAATATCAAACTGATTACTTACTTTATGAAAATTAGTTTCAGTTCAAATGTTCGAGGTTGAATCGAGTGATTCGCTGATTTATTCACAAATTCTAAAGCCAAGTGATTTTGAGTAGATGCCAGATTAAAGATAAGACCAATTCTCAATTTAGCCGATCAAAATGGCCGATTAAGTCTTATTTGCAAAAATGTGATTAAAATACAAGTTTTAGAAACAACATATAGAAAGTGCACCCACCCACTCTAATCTGATTGATAGTAACTTTTATATTTTAACCATTAATTATGGTCTAATGACCATCAAATGTAAAACTTGAGTTCTTGCTAAAAATATATATATAACTTGAGGTGAGCTCTTATTGTTATTATTTTCGCTCTTCAGTTAGTGGATATTTTCTACACGTACGCTTCAGTTGAATATGACACCAATATGCAATCTCCATTTTCCCCTTTTCTTTTTTTTTTTTTTTTTTTGTTTTTTTTAACAACTACTAGTCATTAAGTTTGTAAACTAAACTTTGACCAAACCGAGGCTTTTGATATCATGTGCATTAACTGATTCATATTCTGTAGTAGATACAATTGTGAGTTATTATTTTAAGTTAGAAGAGTTAGTATGAACAGTGAAAAAATTTGAAACTAAATTTTAAGTTGGAATATATGTAATAAATGGAACAAACATAATAAAACTAATAGATGTAGTTTTATTATGTTTGTTCAATTTACATAATTTCATAGAAACAGTAAGATTAGACATGCTGAAATTATAAAATTATATAACAAAATTATTTAAATAATAATAATAATAATAATAATAACACTTAGTAAGCAATGCTACTACTAATAATAAATGTAAATTAATCACATTTTATTTGGTCTCACAAATAAATGAAATTGAATAAAAAAAAAAATTAGTATACTACTTTTCTATTACTCTCATATTGCTCCCTATGTATGTATTACAATGGAGCTGTGTTCGTGTAAAAACTTTTGCATAGGAATCACCAAACATAATTTCAGCATGTCTGATCTTCGAGAGAAATACCCTAGATTCATAGAAAATTTGTAAAAAGAGCTCCTTTAAAAAGATCCACAATTGGGTTTTAATTTCCTTTCTTAGAGAATCAAAATTGTTTTCTACTACTTTCTTAAGTCATTACAATATATTTTTCAACGGAATATCATGAACTTTTCGGAATATAACTTTACATGTGAAAACTCTTGACTCTTTGGAATTATTGATGTCCTTTCCATGATAACCTTTTTGGATTCAAATAATTAAAAATGACGAAATGTAGTAGATCATAAAATTAGAAAATTGCTAGTAAAAACATTATATTTTTATTGGATTTGTACAATTTATGACGAATTTTCAACTATAAATTTTAAAAAATACATTTTAATCTATCATTAAAATCTGATAAATCAAAAAATTAGAAATACTTTGATGAAAAATGACCTTTTTTGATATTTTTATAATTTGTTATGAACTTCCAATTGATTTTAAGAAAGCCTTATGATTTGTGAGTAAAAGTTTCTTTCTAAACAAGAATTGCATTTTTTGATTGATTTATTTATTTATTATGAATTTCAAATATGGAATTGTTTTCTACTATGATGTACAATAAATATCGTAATTTAATAAAGTATAATTTGAAAATTTGTAGAATTTAATAGATAAAATACTGAAAGAAGTTTGACTTAAAATCACATTTTCTGATATTTGTGTAATTTATTCTGAATTTTCAAAGTGAATTTGAATTTTATAAATTTTTGGGGTGCTTCAATGAGGACTAACAGAATACATTAAATTATAATTTAAAATTGAGTATCAAAAAATTTTTAATTTTTCGTAAGAATCGTATATAAATATTTTTCTATTATTTGTACAACTTGTTATGAATTTCAAAATCTGAAATTAATTGTCTGTATCTCTTTTGTTGAATTTTCAAAAAATATTTCAATCTTCTCTTTTCATTTGTAATTCAACTGGGGGGGGGGGGTGCGCTCTTCTCAAAATGTTGTATGCGAAATTTCGGATTCAAGGATCAAAATTATGATTTTGGCTTTTTAATTATATAAGCTAAAAACCAAGCTTACTTGAAATTATGATTTTAGATTTTTAATAGATTACCTGCTGCTCCTGTTGTTGCCGTTGCAATAATTGTGGTCTAATGCTAGCAATTAAAATCATCAACTAGAGCGTTAAGTATCCCACTTCAATTTGAAGCTGCTGGTGGTGGTGGTGGTGGGGCACCAAAAATGCCCTAGAAATCATTATCAGTATCTCTCCTTGTGAGCTAGTACTGAGGGGCAAGGCAGGAAAGAGAGCTTGGTGTTGCCGCCTGCCTGCCTGCTGCCGGTGGAAAAGTGAAGGGATGGCTCTTTTCTTTTCATTTCGCATTTTTACATGTAAACTTCAAATTATTAATTATTATAATTGCAGAGCTAAAGAGCTAGAGAATTAGTTTTGCCAAAAATTTAATATTACTCAAACAATATCTGAGAAGAAAAATTCATTTAACTGTTTGCTTTATATAGGTCTGGATATTTTCAAATTAAATAAATCGCACTTGACTTCTCAATTAAAAAAAAGGCTAAGACTGAAATTATTGATAATTTACTTTGAAAGGACGCATGCATGTTTTCAGAGATGTGCATGTTCATTTTTTTTAACTCCTTCCCCATACCGTAAGCTCTCAAATTGGACAAGGACCGTGCATGCACGGGGTCGGTCCACAGAGAGACAGAGACGAGCAAAGCATAAGAGTGAGAGGGGGTGATGGCTTATCCATGCACTTGGGTGAGTGTGGACTGCCATGATGACATTAAATGCTTGCCACCCACCCTCACCTAATGTTCATTAATATTATTGGTACTCCAATTTAGTCCCTTCTTCTCCTTCCAGGGCTCCTATATTTAATTATATTAACAACTATAAGCTTTGCTTTGGGTTTGGATACCAGCACTACAACCCAAAGTAAGTAACCAAAGATCCACACACACACATATATATAGAATATTATAATATTATCAAAAGGGAAGGAAAAAGGAAAGGGAAGGGAATGATGATGGAGACGAGGGATTCGAGTGGAAAATTTGGAGGCACCGGGGCCGGCTCTCCATCTCCAATTGCAATGATGGGGTCATCAGGAAACGGATCAACTGAGGATGTGAAGAGTAGCAGCGTGAGCAGAGCCGAGGCTCTGCTGCGTCTTGTGCCGATGGCTTTGTGCATCTCAGCCCTGGTCCTCACGCTTAAAAACTCTCAGACCAATGATTTTGGCTCTCTTTCTTACTCTGATCTCGGAGCCTTCAAGTACTTAATTACTCACCTTCTATATATTTAATATGTTTGTAAATTTACAAATACTCAGGGATTACATTAATTCCTTGTTAATTGATTCTTTCTTTTGTGTTCCCACGTTTAAGTTATGTTTGACTACGGTAATCAGAAATTACAGATCGAAGGAGATATAGACTGACGAGTAGCAACTTACAAAGTGGGTGCTTTAGCTTTGGATCGTTTATTTTTGGGTGACTTTGAATTCCAAAAATTTTATGATAATTCGAAGAAAGTGGATTATCTAATTCTGAGTAACAATTCAAGTGAAAAAACCAAATATAAATATAAATTGCTAGTATCCAGATGAAACTAGAGCACCAAAAAAAGAAAACCAAGCTTTGATGTCCAAATTGTTTAGCTGTTCACTCTTCTATACTTAACTTATAAATTCATATTCAAATCCGTATTATTATTATTATTATTATTTTGACTGAAATAGAGTTACGGTATGTAGCCTAATTACTCCTTGTTAAGTGTGCACTCAAAATACAGTCAAACGTTGCTAATTATTGAATTAGATACACCATAATTTGCCTCACAGAGCCTCCTAGAGGACAAATCTATCTACATAATGATTAGAAATTAACGAGGCAATTGGTTTTATGCAGGTATCTGGTGCATGCTAATGGGATTTGTGCTGGTTATTCTCTTGTTTCAGCAATCCTTATAGCCATGCCCCGACCCTCCACCATGTGTGGGGCCTGGACCTTTTTCTGCCTGGACCAGGTTACTCAACTAAATTACAAACTCTATGTTCCATATGTAAATGACTGTTATGTTAGTTATCTTTGAAAATGATGCTGTGCGAGCATGCTTAGTCATCTAGTGCTATATGCATTAACGTTGTGCACGTTCCCATAAAATCAGATCAGATTGTGTCCAGTTTTTGCAATTTTTTTTTTAATTTTAATTTACCTAGTCGATTGGAAATAAGGACCAGTCATCTATGACTCCATACTCATGTTTCTAGGTGTTGACATACGCAATTCTGGCTGCCGGAACTGTGTCCCTGGAGGTGCTATTCCTGGCAAACAAGGGAGACGCGGCCATCACCTGGAGTGCAGCTTGTGGGTCATTCGGGGGATTCTGTCACAAGGCCACAACCTCTGTTATAATAACATTCCTTGGGGTTGCTTGCTATGTGGTGCTCTCGCTCATATCCGCCTACAAACTTTTCAGCAGATACGATGCACCTGTGAACTCCCTTGGCAAGGGCATTGAGATTGCTGCCTTTCAGAGCTGATCATATTAATCTACTTGCACTTTCATTTCATGAGCAGAAAACAGTAATAAATGGACATTGAGCACGTTTGTTTCCTGCTTTTAATTTAAGTACTTACAGGTGTGTTAACATTTCTATCTCAATTTGTACTCCCCAAGACACAATAGCTAGATGTTATCTGATATTGCAATAAAATCGTCCTGCCCAGTGCCAATAGATAGTGCGGCAGAAGTAAACAGAAAACAAAAATCAGAGAGAGAGGAGAACAAAAGTAATTTTGTTTGTTAAAAGTGGTTCCATTATATCCGACTTACAGGCTTCATTATATATAAATGAAGCCTTTTGAATTGATACATTAACTAATAGAAAATTATATTAACTAAATTTTCTCTTAGATATTCACTAAACAAAATAAATTTTTACTTAAATTTTAATTATTATACTCTTAAAATAAACTCTTTAAAGTGATACGTTGATATGGTTAAGAAATAGAAAAAAAGGTTAATACAAGCAATAATCACATAAATTTGGGTTAGTTTATGCGTTGAGTTATTTATAATAATAAGATGAAAACTTGTCCTTAATTCTTTATTATTATTTGTTACTCTATGATTAAAAATATGATAAAAATAGTTCATAATTTCTAATTCTAGTAATTAATATTTTTTAATCAATTTAATAGTCTTAAATAAATTAATTAAACAAATAATCAATTAACTAATAAATTAGAATAATTCAAAAAATTTTATAAGAAAAAAGAACAATATATCGGAACAAACTATATCATTAAAATATCAAAAATTTTGAAATCTCAAAATTATTGAAGAACTTAATTATATATGTTAAAAATAAATAAATTTCTTCTAGAGTGGTTGTTTTATGCTATACCCTTCTCCTTTTCGAGTTCCACAAAATAGTTATTTATATCTTAAGCAACTACTAGTAAACCCAAAAAAATTAGTAAATTGACTTTCAAGCTAATTTTGGACTAGATATAGTCAACATTAGGAGTTAACTTCTTCATAAAATTGTAGTATTTCTCTTTAATTTTCTAACATATAAAGTATTTTTAAAAATTGAAACTAACTTAGTTCAGTCTATGAAAAAATTTACAATCACTTTTCTACTATTTTTCAACTATTAAACAACTAATTTAAGTGTTGGTCTCTTCATAATAATTGTAAACCTAAATGTGTATTTTAATTTAGAAATTCAAATCACCTAATTTATATGCCTAATACTCATAAGTTATACTCATTTAAGTGTATAATACTCAGATAGGAATCGTACTCTAATTAGGATTTTTCTTCATTTTTTTTGTATTGTCTTCCAAACAATGTATTAAGGATTAAACAAACTCAAATTTAGATTTTTTATTTTAATTTGAAAAATTTGAGATGTCTATTACAACTTTACTTAAGGTCACTTTTTTCAATTTGGAATTTTTAGTTAGTGAACTCCTCATATGTCGTCCTTTTATATGCCTTATCTTCCCTATCTCATACATAATGCTCTCCTTTATAAGTAAAGAATTTTATTTTTTTTTGAAAACCTGTAAATGAGACCTTTAGGTTGTTCTTTCATATGCATTTTAGATTAGTTTCCAAAAACATGTGTTGCATTTTTTTCCCCCTTTTAATAACCTATGAGAATAATAAACTTATGAAGTTTACCAACGTATAGAGCCCCACAAGTTCCATGAAATAAGAAAAAAAAATCACTTTGATTAGACTTTAGTAAACTTATCTAAACTTTGATGTTTCATTGTTTGTAATTGTCATCATTAAACATCAATGTTCAAATGAGTCTACTAATGTCTAATCGAGGTTTTTTTTTTTTTTGATTTCATGCAACTTTTGGAGCTCTACGCACTAGCAAACTTCATAAGTTTAGAAATAAAATTGCTAACCATTATATCTATTTTTTATGGTATTCCTTAAATATCCTTAAGGTCAAATATTTTTTTGGTTAATAAAAAATAATTGTCTACAATAGCTAGTAATTATATATTGTGGTATTTAGGAGATAATAATCAAAAGAACATATAATAACTAGTAATTATAAGCAATTATTACTTGATGTCCAAACACTTATTTCAAATTTTTTAAAGCAAACATTTACATAAAATAGCTAGCAATTATAAGCTATTAGGTCTTAATTTGCCAAAAACTAATTAACCTAAAGGGTATTTGTGTGTAAATAGTTGATTGGTACTTTGATTTCAATTGATTGAACCACAAAGAAATTTGCAAAGGAAAAGAGAATATAATTGCTCATAATGTTTTGCATAAATAACTACCATGACATAAATTCGCTAACAATTATAAGTTATTATTCTTTTTTGGAATAATAATAATAATAATAATAATTAATTTTAAGAAGTACTAATAAAAAGAGTATAAAATTACTAGGGTTACATAGTATTATGTTACATAGTAACACAGTGTCATGTTTGGCTTCACTAAAGTCAACAACAAAAAAGTTGCAAAGAGGGAAAACAAATACCAAATTTGAATTAATTTACCAACACTTTAGTTGCGTTCGACTGGACCTACAGAGAAGCGCAAAGAGAAAGAACATATAATTGCTAATGATTGTATATGTAAATAAATACATATTATTTAACTTTAAATTTGTCCAAGCAAAATTAAATAAAATAACTAGTAGCTATTATAAGCTATTAATTATTTATTTGCGAAAAAAAATGATCTAAAGGGTATTTATGTGTAAATAAAGACCAAAACATATGATCATTAGCAATACCTAGTTCTTGATGTCTTAACACCAACTTTAAATTTTTCAAAGCAAAACTTAATATAAAATCAATGGTCATTCTAAGGCATTATACTTGATATTAATTCTTTATTGGTAAAAAAATAATTGACCATAAGGGTATTTAGGAGATATTAATTCATTATAAACACGACACTGTGTGGCTATATAACATAACACTAGCATTTATATAATCCTTTTATGACTATTTTCTAAATACCCTTTAGGTTAATTATTTTTTTGGTAAATAAAAAAAAATAACTTATAATTGCTAGCAATTTTTATACTGTGGTGTTTATCTACACATAAAATTGCAAGTAATTATATACGTTTTTCCATTGTAACTTTCTCTGTGGCTTGGTTAGTCAACCAAAATTCTATACTTCTTTTATATATGTAGCTTATTTGGTATCATGTTACATAAGACATGGTTGTATTGTAGCAAATTTTAAATGGACTTCTAAAAATATGTTAGGCTCTAATTATAAATTTATGAGTGCGTTCATTTTAATAATTATTATTACTTAGTTATATTTATGTACTATAAGTCATAAAAAATTCTAAGGTCTAATTGATAAATCAAAATTCTCTATTTCTTTTCTCTTTATAGATTATTTAGTGTTCAGTCGACCGTAACCACATGTCTAGTTGACTAACTCTAACTCTCTATTTACATTCTTTGTAACTTTTTGGTTGTCTGATTGATCCATACCATATGTCAACCTATGCCAAATTTCTAGAAACTTTAAATTTCCACAGTTCTTTCCATCTTTTATCAAGATTATTCTAGATTTCACTTTGAATTTCACATAAAACAAGATCTTTGTATCGTTGCTATCTCAAATCAAATATGATTTTGAAAGATTTTTCAATAAAAGCAAAGATTAAGCATGTATCAAAGTAAATATTAAAGTACAATTATCTAAAAATAAAAGGAGTTCAAAGGTTTAAGAAGGGTGAAAGGGTTCCATTATAAGAAATTCAATGGATTTAAGGCTATGGAAAGGTCAGTTCTTTATTGCTTCCTTTTCTTGGAGTTTTGTTTGATTGGGCCTTTAATCATTATTAGTCTAAGGATAGAGGCAAAATTGTTGAACGATTCCTTTATGAAGTCTTATAACTCCACCTTAATGTCATCTATATCATTCCAAAGCTCGTTCACATTCTCCTTCAACTCATCAACTTTCTCAATCAAGGAAGTCATATCAACATTGGTGGAGGTTGGAAGAGGTGTAGAAGAACTTACTGATGTAAGGGTTGCACTTGATGGCTTTGGACTTGATCTTGGTTCCCTTAAAGGTGTAGACCATTTACCTTTGCTATGAATGAGATGTATATGCCTAAATGTAGTGGTACTGATGAATTAACCTAATGTGACATGAAAGGAGGTCTCTCTAATAGTAAGTACACAAAGCTTTATAAGTAAATAGCTTAGATGCATTCCCTAGGGAAACTTTCAAATTGGATCCTTTTACACTTTCTCAATCACTTTACAGTCTTTAATAGATAGGTTAGAAGGCACATGTCATGAAAAGTCAAGTAGTCATAGTGCCCTACTACTATGATTGATGTTACAAGCCGTAATTCTCTTTATGATCCTTGACTTGAGTGGAAAAGTAAATGCTTAGAAGGGCTTTTTAATGTTAGCACTCTCAGCATAAAGCTTAGCCTTTCCTTTAAACACTACATTATTTTCTTCTAAGCACTAAAACTTCTTACATCTTATGAATCAAACCAAGTAACACCACCACCTTTTAGCGACAAATTTAAGTTATCCATTATGACTGT
This sequence comes from Kandelia obovata, assembly GCA_021464305.1. Lineage (NCBI taxonomy): Eukaryota > Viridiplantae > Streptophyta > Magnoliopsida > Malpighiales > Rhizophoraceae > Kandelia > Kandelia obovata. The sequence goes on from CM038472.1 coordinate 810,824, forward strand.
AGAAGTGATCTTCCTTTCCTTTCCATAAACATATGTAGTGATCATAATATAATTCTTATTTATTTTCATATTGGCAAAGAAGTACTTGATTATCTTAAAGTAAAATTTTTCACTAAAAGCAATAAATTGAATCCATTTTTTAAAAACAGAATAATCTAGGAACCTATTCTTCTTAAATTCTGCCACATTATTTAGATTCAAAGGTCTCTTAAGATAAACAATCATTTTCTTAAAGTTGTAAAAATCATCCTTAGTTCGAAAAGTTCTAAAATGAAAACTATAAAACTTGGATAGATCAAATAATTGGAAGGATGATTAATCTTGTGTGGTAGACATTTATGATGATAGGTTGAATAAAGGTGTCATAAGTGGTGGTGCCAAAGATGAAAAAGGTTTGGAAGATGCCTCTAATGAGGATGATGCTCATTTTACAGTTTTAGATGTTTCGTCATATCTCTTTTTGACCACTTGTTTGAACCTTTTGGCTAGTAGTTAGTTTGGGTTTATCCTTGGACATTTAACAACCAAAGGAGGAGGAGGGAGAATAGGTGAGGAGATATCAAAAACTATAAATGACAACATTTTCATAATAACAACTTAAAGTAAAGGTGGTCGGTAGTGTGGTTAAGGGATAAGGAGTAATGGTGCTGCTGCATGTCCTCCTAGAGATCCAACTCAATTTCTTTGAAAATGATTCAAATTTAGATGCCATGAAGGATTGAATTAAAAGATTGATTATTTTTCTAAGTCAATTACACTCAAATTTATGCTCTAGGTTTAGTTTTGTATAGGAAAATGGATTTTAAAATAGAGGTATTTTCAAACATTGAAAAGGAAACTATAAAGGTGATTTTGCAACTCGATATGGGTTAACTAGCTCAAAGGATAAGTTAACCGTGTTCTTTAAAGTCAAGTTGACAACATTATCTTGGGTCAACTTGATTGCAATAAAAGGACCAGTCAATTAACATCTTATAACATTTTTAAAAACTGATTTCTAAATATAAGCTAGACTTCAATTACAAATTTATAAGTGAGTCTAATTTAAAAATTAATACTTTTCTAATAATATTTAATATTCAATTATATATGTGTACTGAATATCATAAAATAATATTCATGCACTTTGGTTTGATTTGATACAAAGATGTTATAGTGTTGCTTTCCAGAGAAAAAAGAATACATTTAGAATATTGATATATTACAACAATTAGTAAGTTAGGGTTAGGTCAACTGCAGGCAGAAACTTAGTTAATTGCAATAAACTGAACCCTAGTACCATGTTACTGAAACATGGTGTTGGGTTTCCATAACACAAAACCATGATATGGAACCAATAAAACCCAACCTCGTTTTACCGAGACATGGTGCCAAGTTTCTATAACACAAAAACCATGTTACATAAAACATAAATAATTACCACAATAAAAGATTGCTAGCTAATGATTGCAAACTATTAATTCTTTATTGACCAAAAAGAAAAAAAAAACATTGACCTTGTAACATGGAAGAATACATCTGGAATATTAGGCACATGGTTGTATGGCTACAGTGTTGGTAGACTAAATCAAATTTTTTACCCTTTTTTTTCACTTTGATGCTTATTAGAGATGTCTAGTTGACTGCAACCAATGGAAACCCAGGCATCATGTTTTAAAAAACATAAATAATCACCATAACATAAGATCATTAGCTAGTGATTACAAGTTATTAATTCTTTGCCATAAAAAAAACATTGATCTTGTAACATAAAAGAATACATTTGGAATGGAAATGGTTTTATTGTATAAGTATACTTTTATAACAATGTTTATTACTTAATTATATTTGTGTACAGTAAGTCATAAAATAATATTTATGCACTTTGGTTTGGTTTGATAGAAAGATGTTATAGTGTTGTTTGCTAGGAAATAACAAAATACATTTGAAATATTATTGTATTGTAGCAAGTAGTAAGCTTATGATCAGGTTGACTAGACACTAAATGAGTTGCAAAGAGAGAAGAAACAAAAAATTTAGATCAGTGGATCAAGCCAAACAAAGAATTTATATCACAACTAAAATCATGAGCAATTATAAGTTATTATTTTTTATTAACCAAAAAATATTTGACTTAGAGGGTATTTAAGGGGTACTACTGCTTGTAATATTATGTGCAAATAATGAACATAATATAAAAATGCTACCTAGGGCCTACAATCAATTAGACACAAGAGAAAGTTGTCAAGATAAAAGCAAACTTTTTTGCTAACTATTTCATTACATAAGCTATTACAATGTCCCAAATTGTTAACTAATTATAGAATTGCTAACTAATTAGTAGTAATATTAATATACACTTTCTTGCCAACTATCAAAATTACTAATTAACTAAGTGCAAAATTATACTAATAAATTATTGTTAGAAATATTTATGAAAGGTTAGTTAAGGCAAAGTAGCAAAGAAAATAAAAAGGAGAATGAACTTTACCTTCATTATATATATGGGTCATTTATAATCATTACATTATTTAAACTTAAAAATTAGAAGAATTGCTAAATAATAAAAAAAATTAATTCTCCCTCTTGTAAACATTCTTAAACTGATGGTTTGTTATAGCTTCTTTATGTTATGGTGCACCTCATTTTTGTTGTGCGAAACCCCTTCATATCTTTCTTTTCTTTTTATCATAAGCATAATAATTAAAATATAATCTACATAAGTAAAAGCTACATCAATGTATAAAATACATACGTATGTCCATAATAGAATAAACATTTACTTGGACATAATTCAAAATTCCATAATGTAATTCAAATTGTTGGCTTCTCTACTTGGGTTTTTAAGTGTAGGTAAGGCTTTAGGCTTTAGGCTTTAGCCTTTGTAATCTTATAATACCACCACCTTTAGTTTAGGTTTTTTAGCAACAAATTGAGCATGCTCTTCCACCACCAGTTAATTCGTCATGCCATCCTCCACAGTTTGGTTGTGTAAATTGCCCTCAACCTTATACTCCAAATTTAGCTCTGACGATTTTGTAATTTGTTACTACATCTGTTGCTCTTCCTCGTGCTCCAACAACAATCTTAATAGGTTATGCATTTGCTACACCTGCTTGTGCTCTAGTGACAATCCTAGTAGGTCATGCATTTATTTGTTCACTGGTAACAATCTTAAAGGGTTGTGTGTTTACTCCTCTACTTGCACCCAATAAATATACTATTGCTAATGGATTTAGTTTCTTAGCTCCATGACACCAATACCAAATTTTTAAGAAAAAAAGTGTTGTATAATTTTTATTACCTTGCTTTGATGCATAAGATAAGAAACTTAAAGTTATGATCATAACTAGTAGAAAATAGGAAAGAATATAAACTAATTGCATCCCTTTCACTTTCATATATTTCTTTGTATGAGTCACGTGATCATTAAAGCATGTTCTTATGTTTTCTTTAAGTTTATTTGATAGTTAAAGTTGTTCATAGGTGATATAAGGTGTGTGCTACAAACACAATTCATTTTAGAACATTGAAATGATTGTTAATTTCATATCCCTTTGATTCCTAAAAGGCATTGGCAGATTTTCCAAAGCAGGCCTTACCTAAACCTATTAGCTAATGTCTTCTTACATATAAGATTACCCAATTCAATATTATTAGGTTATATGTTATTATGTGTGTAGTAGAAAAAAACTTTAGCTAAAGGTACAAGATGCACTAATTAAATAAAACTAGTTTATATAAACATACAACAGTCAAGTTATTTATTTTTTATACAATTCTATTTGCCCATGAAGTGTGGTAGGAATTTTGTACAATTCTTCATATAATTTGAGTATACTACTCCATTAAAGGAAATGTGGTTGAAAAATTTATATCTCGTCTAATAAATAACTCATAGAACTTGGGAATATGCTTCAAAGCAAAAATTTGGAGAAAAAAGAAAGAAAGTGAAAAGTAAATATTAACTAAGTATTATGTGGAAATGATGCTACAAACCTAGTCAAGAAATGAAAATTAAAAATCACTTACCATTAACGCACATATCGATGCTTTAATACCTATGAACTCAATATTATCATAGGCCTTTTTGAACTCAATCTAGCTACGATGGACTTTCACAAAACACACTTCTTCCTAAGCATATTCCTTTATTCTTCCAATAGATTGGAGGAAAGTGTCATAAAACCCTTTAAAATAAAAAAATTGCCCTCAACTTTATTTTAAAAAGATATTCTCCATTATTCAAGGTAACTTCTTTGAGGGTTTTCAAAAGAAATTTTTATTTCTTTTATAAAGGTTAGGAATACATCAAATAATTCATGGATATTTGAAGCACGAGCTTTGACGCCTATAAAGGGATGGCCAATAATTGGCAACTCCTTGATGTGAAAAATATCTAATAAGCTAAAATACAATTAAACATTCTCAGCTAATCTAAAACAATTAGAAATTACATTATAACGAATAGCTAAAGTATATATTGAGTTAAAGTTGTGATAACAATGACATGCTATCCTGGCCAAGTTTTCAAATCCATTTTCATGGAGTTCATCAATCATATTATTAGGAACTTGGAAGTTTTCTAGCAATTTCAAATACTTATAAATCTTCACCATTGTTTATTACATAAATATAAATAAGAAAAACACAAATTAGGCATAAAGCTATAACTTGTTTCTTATTTTTATAACTCTTTGTCTATCCTAACTTTAATTTTATCAACAATAAAAGAACAAATTTGTAAAGAAAACAAAAATAGTGAAAGGAGACATTACCAAGAAAATTTTGAGGTCTTGCAACAAAAAAAATGGTGAGGGCAAGTGACTTTGGAGTTTTGTCCTAATAGGTGAGTGACTAAAGCAAATTTCAAAGAAATTAAAATATGAGAACATTATATTAAGAAAATTATAAGTTCTTGTAACAGAAAAATGATGTGTTTTGTTATCCTAGCAAGTGAGTAAGAAGAGCAAATTTCAAAGAAATTAGAGTGGAAAAGAACACACTGCTAAGAAATTTTAAATTTCAAACTTATACAATCAAACACCTCTCTTTGCCTTTAATTTTAAATTTAATAACATGGTGTTGGGAGTTATTATCCTTAGGGAAATGATGACGTATTTTGTGACACAGTGTCAGGTTCTATGATTCTCCAAAAATAATAGGAATAAGGAAGAAAAGAAATAAAGAATTTGAGTCAGTCAATTGGACCTTTTACTGTAATTGACCAAATCTATAAAAAACTATAAAGGAAAAGAACATATAATTATTAGTGATTTTATGTGTAAATAGACACAACAACTTAAATTGCTATCAATTATAAGTTATTATTCTTTCTTGACCAATAAATAATTGACCTTTAGGGCATTTAGGAAGTACTAAGGAAAATAACATATAATTGCTAACATATAATCGCTAGCAACACCTAGTTCTTGATCTCTAAAGACCAACTTCAAATTTATCAAAGCAAAAATTTACATAAAATCACTAGTCATTATTAGCAATTATTATTTATTAAGAAAAAAATAATTGACTTGAAGAGTATTTCAAAAGTATTAATATAAAGAGCATATAATTGTTAGCTATTGTATGTATAAATAAACATCATAACTTAAAATTGCTGGTAATTATAAGCTACTATTCTTTATTGAGCAAAAAAAATAATTGATTTAAAAGGTATTTTAGAAATACTAATAAAAAGAGCATATAATTGTCATTAATTCTTTATCGGCCAAAATATAATTGACCTTAAGGGTATTTAGGGAATAATAAGAAAAGAACATATAATTTCTAGTGATTCAATTTGTAATTAAAAACCACAACATATAATTGTTAGTTATTACAATCTATTATTTTTTATTAACCAAATAATATTTGACCTTGAAAGTATATATAGGATACTAAGAAAACAACATGTCATTATTAGCGATTTATGTATAATTAACAACACCACAAGTAATTACCAACAAGTATAAGCTATTATTTTTTATTGACCATATAATATTTGACCTTGAGGGTATTTAAGGATGCTAAGAAGAAGAACTCAACTATAGAATATAAGTAAACCATTTTATTTATTTAGTTATTATTAGTCTTTGTTAAGTGAATAACTTAAATTCTAATGGTAAAGTATTGAAGTGGAACTAGGAAACTTTGTTGTATAAGTAAATGCATTTGGCCTTAGTAATGGAGCTACCAAAGGTTGGAACCCCAAATGCTAAATTAGCAACTTATAAGGCATGTTAGCCTCAACTTATTCTCAAATGTTAAGGTGCTAATAAAGGTTACCATCATAATTTGTTGTCATTTTGTCATCACTAAGGAGTGAGCCTTTCAACAATGCAACCTTAGCACATAAATTCTATTTCATTAATCACTAGTAAGAAAGTAAAAAAATAATTTAACTAATATTTTATAAGTATTTAAACATTTTGAGATTTGATCTCTTTTTCTATAGCTAAGTTTCAAAGTTATAAAATCAAATTTCACTTTAAAACTTTAAACAATTAGTCACTACTAGACTATATTTAGTTGCTAATTTATAAACTAAGAGAAATATGTCATTCTTACTTTAACAAACTAGACTTACAATTCAACCATTGTTATAATGTAAAATTTTAGGAAGCTAATTGTCTTAGATAGCACCCCATAAAAAAATGGAAAGAAAAGGTACATATAATTGCTAACGAGTTTATATATTTACTAAAATAGTCATTAATTATAAGTTATTAATTTTTTGTTTTTCAAAAAATAATTGGCCTAAAGGGTATTTGAATGGTATTTATGTGTAAATAAAAAATCACAACATATAATCGCTAGCATCACCTAGTTCTTGATATTTAAATAGTAACTTCAAATATGTTAGTAAATATTTACATAAAATTGTTAGCTATTATAAATTATTATTATTTATTGAGAAAAATTGTGATTTGGAGGGTATCTCATAAGTATTAATATAAAAAGGTATATAGTTACTAGCTATTGTATTTATAAATAAACATCACATCTATTATTATTTATTAAGAAGAAAATAATTGACTTGAAGAGTATTTTAGAAGTATTAATAAAAAGAGCATATAATTTCTAATAATCTTATGTATAATTGAAGACCACAACATATATTTGTTATTTATTATAAGTTATTATTTTTTATTAAATAAACAATATTTGACCTTAAGGATATTTAGGGGATAGTAAGAAAATAACATATCATTGCTACTGATCTTATGTGCAATTAATGATCACAATAGATAATTACCAGGAAGTATAAGCTATTATTTTTTATTGAAAAAAAAATATTTGATTCTTAGGGTATTTAGGGAATGCTAAGAAGAAGAGCTTGACTATAAAAGATAAGTAAACCATTCTTTTTCCTTTTTGTATTTCCTATTAGTCTTTATTAAGTGAAAGACATAAATTATTATGGCGAAGTACCCCTGGTAAAGCTAGGAAACTTTATTGTATGAACAAATGCATTTGGCTTTTATAATGAAACTACAAAAAACAAATCCCCAAATATTATAATAGGAGCTTATAAGGCATGTTGGCCTCAATTCATTCCTAAATATCAAGGTGCAGACAAAAGTTACCATCATAATTTGTTATCATTTTTTCATCACTAAGGTGTAAGCCTTTAAACTAATGCAACCTTAGCACATAACTTCTATCTATTAATCACCAGTGAAAAACTAAAAAATAATTTAGCTAATATTTCACAAGTATTTAAACATTTTGAGACTTGATCTCTTTTTCTATAACTAAGTTTTGAAGTTAAATTCAAATTTTACTTGAAAGCTTTAAACAATTAGTAGCCACTAAACTATATTTAGTTATTAGTTTATAAAATAAAATAAATATGTCATTCTTACTTTAATAAACTAGGCTTATAGCTCAACTATTGTTATAATGTAAATGTTTATAAAGCTAATTATGTCACATAACACCTATAAAAAGTTGGAAAGAAAAGGAACATATAATTACTAGTGAGTTTATATATTTGCATAAAACAGCTAGTAATTATAAGCTATTAATTCTTTATTTGTCAAAAAAATAATTGACCTATAAGGTATTTGGAGATATTTATATGTAAATAAAGACCACAACATATAATCGCTAACACCAAGTTCTTGATGTCCAAACACTAACTTCAAATTTGTCAAAGTAAAAATTTACATAAAATTACTAGTTATATATATAAGTAATTGAATTAATAAGTCAATTTTTTTCTAGCAAAATAATGAATTAATAACTTATAATAGTTGACTATTTTATGTAAATTTTGGTTTAACAAATTTGAAATTAGTGTTCGAACATTAAGCAATAATAACTTATAATTACTAGAGATCATATGTTTTTTTTTAATTACTATCCCCCAAATACTCTTAAGATCAATTATTTGTTGGTCAATAAAAAATAATTGATGTTTATTTACATGAAATTGTTGACAATTATGTGTTTTTTTTTCTTTATAGCATTTTGTGGGTTTAATTGACCACAGTCAAAGGGCTAATCAACTTACCAAAATTCCTTATTTCTTTTCTCTTTATATATTTTTTGGTGTTTGGTTTACTTTAGTCAACACAAAAATGACACCTTGTTATTATGTAACACTTCATGCTCTTTTCATTTATACTTTTTAAATACCCTTTAAGTCAATTATTTGGTTTTTGTCAATAAAGAATAAAGACCAACCTTAGAACTGTATATAAATCTGTGGAGATTTAACACACTAGTCTTATTTACAAGTTTTTGAAAGAAAAAAAAATCTTCACTCATATAGAGGAGCATGGTGTATTATGAGATAAAATTTTAGGAGAAAGAAGACAAGGCAAATAAAAGGATGGCAGATGAGGAGTTAGAAAAAATATATCTACCATTGCAATTAAATTTTGGATTTTAGAAATTCAAAAAGTTGGTTAACTTAATAAAAATAAAAATAAATAAATGAATAATAATAACTTATAATTACTAGCAATTATATGTTTTTTTTTAATTATTATCTCTTAAATACCCTCAAAGTCAATTATTTGTTAGTTAATAAAGATAAGTTGTGTTGTTTTATTTACACATAAAAGCAATAATAATTATACATACATACATATATATTTTTTATAGCTTTATATGGGTTTGGTCAATCGCAATCAAAGGTCTAGTGAACTAATCAAAATTCTATATTTCTTTTTCTCTTAGCAACTTCTTTGGTGTTTGATGTAGTTTAGTCAATACAGTTATAACATTGTGTATCTATGTAGCACAATGTTATCAATCATATGCTTTTATTATTAGTACTTCCTAAATACCTTTAGGTCAATTATTTTTTTATCAATAAAAAATAATAACTCATAATCACTAGCAATTTCATGTTGTGATGGTTATGTATACATACAATTACAATTCTTTTTCTTTACAACTTTCTCAATTATCTAGTTAACTGGAGTCGAAGCACCAGTCAATCAAAGGAATACTTAATTTTTAAGAGATCTAGCTTGATCACTATCAACATATCCAAAAGGTTTCAACTCATTGGTTTCCCTATACATAATTCTCAATTCTACAAACCTTTGGATGTATTTTAGGATTCTTTTGATTGCCTTGAAATGCAATTCACCAGTTGAATCCATGACTCTAGAAAGAACGTTTATCGCATGCATAATGTTAGGTCTAGTGGTTAAGAGATACAATAAACAACCTATGAGACTCCTATACTTGGTGGCATTGATTTTCTTTACACCATCTTCCTTTAGCAACTTATCACTAGTTATTGAAGGAGTCACAGTGCTCTTGTTATTAGTTGTATGAATTTTTTTAAGAATTTCTTTAGCATATTTGATTTGGCAAATAAAGATCCTTTGATTAGTTGTTTAGATTCTAAAAGAAGAAAATATCACATTTCACTAATCTCTATCATATCAAAGACTGCTTTCACCTTAGCTTTAAATCTTTGAACAAGTTCATGCTAGCTTCTAATAATAAGTAGATCATCAACATATAGAGAAACATAGAGAAATTGATCTCCTTGAGACTTGGCATACAAAGTAACATCTATCTTACTCCTCTTAAAGCCAAGATTTAGCAAGTGATCATCGATCTTGTTGTACTAAGCCTTTAGGGCTTATTTCAAGTAGCAGAGTGTTATTTTAAGTAAATATACCTTGTTTTTATTATCCTTTTTGATGAATCTTGGAGGTTGTTCCACCAAAATTTCCTTTTCAATAAAATCATTGAGAAATGAAAAATTCATATCAAGTTGGTGCACTCTTCAACCTTTATGTGCTGCAATTGCTATGAGCAATTTAATGGTAGCCATTTTGGCTATTGGAGCATAGGTTTCATAATAATCAACTCCATACTTTTGTGAATATCCTTTAGCTACCAGTCTTTTTTTGAGTTTGCTAATTATGCTATTAGCAAGGTACTTGATCCTGAAAATTCATTTCACCCTAATAATTTTTTTCTTTTCTTAGAACTAGTACCTAAGTTTCACTCTTTTCAATGGATTGTAACTCCTTTTGTATTGTTTTTCTCAAGCTAGGAATGTTTAAGGCTACTTCATGATTTATTGGCTCTAAATTTACTCTTTCATAAATGTCAAAATGACTCCTTTGACTAAATAATCCTTATCACAATCTATTGAATTTGCTTCAAAATCTATTGATTTTGGAACTTGTCCAATTTGAGCTTAAGATTGCTCAATCTCAGACTTATCTCAATTCTAGTGCTTATGCTTATTGAATTTAAGGTTTATGGAAATTGATACTTTTCCATAATGAATATGATAAACCTTATAATTGGAGATTGTATGGGTATAACCTATGAATATGGTTACATATACTTTAGGATCAAGTTTTATCTCTTCTTTGCTCAGTGACATGAGCAAAACAGATGGATCCAAATTTCTTCAGGTGGTCAAAATAGGACTTGTGTTAGAACCAAGCTTTAAAAGGTGTTTGATTTGCAAGTGCCTTAGTTAATAATTTGTTTAACAAATATACAAAAGTAACTATACTTTCTACCCAAAACATCTTTAGAAGCTTTTTTTTGGCTGACAAGCACCTTGCCATGAATGTTATAGTCCTATTCTTTCTCTCACTTACCTCATTTTTTTATGAGGTGTATGGAGTTGTATATTGACTATGGATTCCCAAATCCCTACAAATTCTATTAAATGATTTTAAGATGTATTCATAACAATTATGAGAACTTAAAGTTTTAATTTTAAAATAATTTTGTGTCTTAATCCAAGCTTTGAATGTTTAAGAGATAGAAGAAACTTTTATTTTAATATTGAAAAAAAAATACTTAGTAGAATATCCAAATTCAAATAGTTGGCTAATACTGAGGAGATATTGGCTTATGTTAGGTATAAACAAAATATTAAAGATTAGTTTTGTACCTAAATGGATAAAGATAACAATTATGTCTTTCCCTTTTACTTATTAGAGTTGTCCATTGCCAATCTTGACTTTGAAGATATATAAACCATCTAAAGATTTGAAGACATCAAGGTTTGGAGACATATGGTTTCTATAGCCATTGTACATAAGCCAAGTTTTATAAACCTTATTGACAATATTGTTGCCCACTGTAAAGAGTTGATCTTATGGTTATTGCTCATCACCAATCATTTGAGCTTATAATTTTAGAATGTTTGTTGTTTTAGAATTTTTCATCCTTAACAGATCAAATTCTTTTCTAACATTTAAAATTTACACGTTCATAGTTTTTAAGTTACCTCCAAACTCCTTTTTGAGTCTTTCCTAAGCCTTCTTAATTGTATCAAAAGCCATAAATTAGTTAAAGATGGTTTCTACAATAATAAAATGAATACAAGTCAAAACTTTATATTGCTCAGAGATATATTCACTAAGAGGAAGAGGATCATGTTCTACTCCATTCAATGACTTCTCATAAATCAAAGGCCTTCAAGTATGCCTTAATCGCCACTAAGTATGGTTATCATCATTAAACTTTGATAAAGGAAGAGGAGTAAAGCTAGTTGATACTATTCCAAGTTTTTGACAAGTTTTTTGTGAGGGTTTCTCTTGGGCATTTCTTAGCTTATAGGTGTTTTTTTCTCTTTTCTGTGACCATAATTCATAGGCCTTTTGTTAAATTTTATTACTTTGATACCAAATGTTGGAGTAACAAAAGTTAAAAGCATACTTATGACTAGAAGACAAAATTATAGAGGAATAAAAGGAGTTTTGTAAACAGTGGTTTCATTACATATGACTTACAAGGTTCATTATATATGAGGCTTTTTGAATTGATACATCATTAGAAGATTGCGTCATTTTTAATTTAAATGCAAAAGTTAAAAATTCAAATACAAATTCAGATGATTTTGAATTCTAATTCTAGAAATTACAGAAGTGAAGATTGACAATCTTAATCAATAAGACAATCAAATCCCATTTGAATTTTAAGTATAAGATTGAATTACATCAACATAGAGTTAAATGGCTTCTTAAGAAAGGTTAATTATCTCTTTCTTCAACTGGAAGTTATTACCATAACTGAAATTCAAAAAAACAAAAAAAAAATAGAAGAGAAGCTTGCATCAAAAGTTACATTATAAAACTTGGTATGCAATACTCTAACACCATGGTTCTTTGCTTTCCAAAGTTTCAATCTCATAAAATATTCTCCATAATGACTTTTCAGGAGGTTTGTGTGTTAGGAACTAGGGATGATATGTATGAAATAAATATGCACCACAATAATAGTTCAAAACTATTAGATACATGATAATAGAGTTGCTTGTTAAATAGATTTGTGATCTTAGCATAACTGGTTAAGATTTATTGAATTTTTTGATGTTGTATTTGAGTCTTAATTACTTTAATTTTCTTTTCTAACCTATTAGTCTAAATGGTGACTAAAAAAGAGTTACTTGTTAAATATAATTACAATTTAACCTAAAAAGTCAAGAACATTACTCAAAATGCTTGGGATCTTTATCTTCAAATTTCTTGGTAGAGTTTTGCAAAACATTATCATCTAATTGTCTAGCTTATAATAAAGATTTACAATGAGAAATAATGACCATATCTACATTTTATATTTTTACTAATTTCTTTTATGTCTCATCTTGATAGTATATTGAATAAGCATTAATGTTATAGATAATTTGATGATTATCATTTCATCATAGTTAATTTTGTAAAATATATTTATTATATTAATTTTATCTTTATAATTAAATAATAAACATATTAAACAAACTAAAGATAACAAATTTTTTTTTAATCAAAGAATATGTAAGAAAAGTTGAATGTAAAATAATAATCAACTATTAAAATGCACTCATGACCTCCATTTGCACTTATAGACAATCACCTTTATCTAATGTGTTGTCCCTCTATGCGATGATCTTATTTCTTTTAGGACAAAAGCTTAGTAAAAGTATATGTTAGATTTTTTTTTTTAATTTTCACTCACTTTATATTTATATTTTTTTTTCTCTTAACAATTTTTGTGATGAGAAGAAATTATCTAAGTACATATTTTGATTACAAATAAGACCTCAGTTTCTCTTCTTGAACAATAGTTCTGTAATTGTCTAATTTAATGATATCAACTTAATGATGTTATGAACTAAATCAAGTTCGCTAATGAACTTCTTAATTCATATTGTTCATTGTTATCTTAGATTATAGAAATGTATTTAGTTTTAGTTGTATTTACAATAATAATAATAATTATTATTATAATTGTGAATTAGCAGTACTATTATTAAGAGTAAACATTTATGATATACTATCATATTTATGAAAATTTCTATCCATATATTTCTAAATGATGTATGTATGTGTTAGATACACGCATAGAATATGACATTAGTTTGATATATTTGAAAAAAAATTTAAATATGTTAAAACAAGTTTGATAAGAAATAAAAATTAAAAAATTGGGTACATATGCCAGAAAAACTTCTAATAAAATAATAATAATAATAATAATAATAATTATTATTTATTATATATAAGCCACATATAAAAATAGTTTCAAAATTTTAGAAAATTATAATAAATGGTCTTTTTTTCTATGAACTTATTAATGAATAATCCATTAATTAAAAATAATAATAATTATTTTTTTTTATTCTAAGAATTATATTAGATTTGTAATTTATAATTTATTAAATATCATATTAAATGTACATATAATATATTCTTTTAAAGTTTGTAATAAAATACTGAATCCATTGAACAATATAACAATATTTTTAAGTTATATGATAAAAAAAATACTAAATTCATTGCAATAACACACCGTCCACGGACACCACATACATGCACGTAGATCTAGTTCATCCCTAAACTTAGCTACGAAGCTCTTCAATTGCACGTTAATTTAAAATTTATGTCCCCATGTTATTTAAAATTATGAGCACTCTAAAGAGTAGAACCCCACGGTGCAGTGAGTTCAGGAGGAGGTCTCATGGCATTCCTGGAATCACTATATATGTTGGTGGCCGCATCATGAATCGTGGAGATTTATTATTATTATTATTATAAACATTGTTGTTTCAGGTGTCCCGTGAAGACGAAGATACACAGTGTTGAATATTAAAAAGCACACACATGACCGTATTAATGGGCCCTTGGCCAAATTAATTAACTGCATCATTTTATAATTATCAGAGAATGTTGTTTTGTGTGATCATTTCAGTTCGTGGAAATGTTTCGGATGCTAATTCCTTAGCTTCCTATAACTTTTCCCCGTATAATTTTACAAAACGAGTCCAATATTTATCATTTTTATTGTTATTTTCTAAGTGAAAAAAAAAAAAGTCCAATATTATATCTGATCATTTCAAGGCTCCTGGGAGTCTGTGAACACAAAAACTAAGTGCTTGGAACCATGCATAACAGGGGCGTAAGGAAGACCTATTGAATTGAAGTAATATTTTTCTTGTTTCCAATGAACCAAAAAAACACAAATTGTAACGCTGTTCAATTTTTACTCATTAGCATCTAAAATTTCACTAATATAGAATTATTTTAGATGACACTCTTCCTCTCTCTGTCACTCTCTCTCTCTTTCTCCCTCTGTAAATAACATCCAAACTATCCATTTTGAATCAAATGTTGATAACTAACTCATTAAAATGAATTAATGGCATGTTATTAATGAGATATAGGAGATAGGTCCTAAGAGTTTATTATTATGGAATATAAAGCAGTTTTAAAAGTGTACAAACAAAATTGGTAGCCAAAAAGAAAAAGTTACATATCATTGAAACCAAATCAATTTGATCATTCAAATTAATACAGAGAAAGTTCAAAAGTATTATTATTTTTTTTTTCTTGGGCAATTGCAAATCAATCGAGCTCGAGGCTAGTCAATGCTTCAGCGTTTAAGGCCAAGCAAAACAGGCACTCCAGCGGCTTTGATCCATGGACCGCCCTGAAGGAATGCCCCAGGAGTGAACTGAAGAGCCTGGGCCCTGTTGAGGACATGTACGGTCTTCCACTTAACCCTCCTGTTTGTGGGGGCGCCGGGTCCTGTATTGGCGTACTCTGCGTAGTACAAGGTGTCGAGATGCATTGTTCCGGTCCATGGCATCCACCCATCTGGCTGAATGAGATCTCCCAGCTGTGATTCCATCACTACGGTCCTTGAGAATGGCTTCCATGGCCTCCCCAAGTAGGTCTTGACCGTCAACCTCTCAGCCATCAGCTTGGCCTCTGGGACGATTCTGCAGTTGTGGATGACAACCCCAGTGGCTGCGTGTGCCTCCTTCCTCCCATCGGCGGTCACGCTGTTCTGTTGGTTTGCCATCGGCTTCCTGACGATGATCAGGGAGTTCTGGATCACTGCGGCACCGTATCCGAAGATGAAATCGATGGTGCCAGAGATTACACAGTTGCGGTAGAACTGGCGCTTGGCTTGGTACAACAGGGTGTCTTGGTAGCCATCCATTCTGCAGTTGAAGAATGTTGCCATATCTGAAGAAACGCGGAGTGCAACGGCTTGGTGGCCTTCAGGACCGGCCGTGTTTTGGAATGCCATTGACTTTGCGACGAACCCGTCAGCCTCAACCACTGTGTACACACACATACATATATAATAAACAATTAATAACCAAAATCATTATATCCCATTTTGGAATCAATCAATCAATCTTGACGGAATTTTTTTTTTTTTAAGTTATATATATGTACACATGTGTGTTTGTGTGGATATTGTTCATAAGTCAATTACCGAATGTAGCGGTCTTCCAGGTTCCCAAACCGCTCTTGGCAAAGCTCTTGTTTCCGGTCACAATAGTCTTTCGGGGTCCATCACCATAAATGAACACGTTGGGCTGATTCTTGCTCACGGTGACGTACTCATTGTAGATTCCAGCCTTAACGTAAATAACATATCGGCCCTTGGAGTTAGCAGGGTAAGCAGCGAGGGCAGCGCTGATGGTCTTGAATTGGCCGCTGCCATCCTGAGCCACCACGGCATTTGGTCTAACGCCAGCGTTGTTGCCTGAGGCCAGAAGCTTGCGGTCAGCAGCAGACATCCAGGTGGGATATCCATCACTGGAAAGAAGGCGGCGATGGGTTACGTCAGGAATGTTAATCTTGAGGTCAAAGGCTTTGAGGACATCGGCCAAGCTCGAAAGGATAGCCAAAACGTTGTCAGTGAGATGGCTGGCATCAACCATGCCCTGCTCGATGATTGGCTTGATGGTGCTGTTGTCAGGGAACCCATCAACGCATGTTTCTTGGTAAGCCAGGACAGCGCTCAGCCAGCTCCGCAGCTCGGCAACGCGGTCGCCCATGGTGTGCATGTTGCTGTCACCCACGGTTGAGAATGATGCCTGGAGCTCCTGGACAGCGTAGTCCAACAACTCCTTGCAATCATCGATGGCCCTTTTTCCGTGAGACTCTCCGTTGGCCTTAACGATAAGATCATCAGAGAAATTGAAAGACTTCTTCACGGCATCTGAGGTGGCCAAGATGGCTGCCTTTACGAATTCCTTTGGATCGGTGCTGTTCACGGCTCCCAGGGTCTTGGTGCAAGTATCCTTGTAACTTGCTGCCTCGCACAATTGGGTCGCCATCTTCATCTGAGGAGACAAGTTGTCCGTCTTTGTTTTGGATGATGATTGGTGGTTAACCACGGCCACCACCCCAATCACGACTCCCACCACAAGAATGAGGGAGACCGCCGACGCAACAATTTTCCCCAACATTTTTTCTTTTGTTTTTTCTTTTTTACCTCTTTATTTATTTTGGCTTTTAATTTTCTGCTTTATTATTTTTTGACAATGAACAGAGACTTGTCTCTGTCTATGAAGTCTCTGTTCACGGAGAACATAATCTCCCATTGCTCGGCTTTTTATAGTCTTTGGGGCTCCTACTAAATTAAGGTTGTTTGGCATTGATGGAATGAAAATGAGCGTCGAGAAGTGGCTGAGCGCAGTTTCAGGGTAAGTCCAACCCCAAAAAGAATTCCTATCAATAGGAAAATGGGTGGAGGGAAACGGAACATGTTTATTTTGAGTAAGCCCCGCCCCCTCCGGCCACACACAAACCATAGCGGTCCCAACTCGCAAAACAATCCTTTGCCATGAAATCTTTGCAGTTCTCTCTCTCTCTCTCTCTCTCTCTCTCTCTCTCTATATATATATATATATATATATATATATATTTATATATTCTATCCTGATCCCTCCGACGAAAAAGGCACGTCAAGTCTACAACTCAAGTCCACACCAGTCAAACGGTCTTGTCATAAACCTAATTTACGTATCTTTATCTACTTATATTATCGATGCATTAATCAACTAGTACGTGGGGTGACAGGGAGCCTCTCATAGTCACTTTCTAGTTAATTACTTGCATAATCAACGAAACAAAATCAAGAAGCACAACGGGATTAAGGAACCAAGATTTTATGAATAAGTTCAAGGGAATACCAAGGATCCAACGTCAACTAAAGCTCTAAATCTCGGTTTCCTTGCGCATGCATTCCCTCTGTTTTCTTCATATTTTGTTCACAAACTATCCTAACTTGCGGAAATCTAAATCTGAGCGGGCTAAATTCCACTTTTTCCGCTCCTAGTAAAGCTCCTCTGTTATGCTTCATCTCTCTGATTCAAAATTAGCTAAGACAATCAGATTCCAAGGAGAAGGATAATTCTTATGTACTGTTTCTTTGTTTCTTAAATGGTACGAAATAGTTATGCCTACCATCTATGGTCAAGATACTATAAAGCTGCACTTTTCAGGGAGAATATTTATATATATAGCATCTATCAAAGCAACCTAACTTTCATTTTAAATCATTTTCAATTATGATTGTGAGTTACATGTGTTAAGAGGGAATAAAAAATATATATATTTTTTTCTTATTTATTAGTTTTTCTTTCATAATTACTTATTTTAAGTATTTAAATGTTATAACTGATCTCTCGGAAATTAAAAGACTAAATTTATTATTATTTTTAATCTTTGTAACTTATCTTTGGAAATTGAAGGGTCGAATTTATTATTCTAATTTTTAATTATAATTCTTAGTTACATATGATAATAGGGAATACAAAATTTTTTTTTTCTTATTTATTATTTCTTCTTTAATAATTACTCATTGAAGTATTTAAATGTTGTGAGTCATTTTTTTGGAAGATTAAAGGGCCAAAATTATTATTGTTTTTAATCTTCTTAAACGTTAAAATTTCTTATGATAACTTATATTCTAAGCCTTTTGAAATAGTATTTAAGTACCTCCCTAAATGCCATGAAATTTCTCTCTGGAAAATCTCAACTTCAAATTCAGTCATTCCATGTGTATAATTATATACTCTCCTTCTATTTCAAACCCTTATCCTCCTATTTCCTTCTCATTACTTTTGATAAAGTTGATGTTGAATTTCGGGTTAAATGTTTTCATTTCGAGAAAAAAATTGGTTAATAACTTTCTGCGATATTTTAAGGGACAGAGAAATAATGAAATACATAAATATTAGGTAAATTTCATTTATTTTATTTTATTTTATGCTTATGTAAGAAAACATAGAGCCTCATGTTTGGCATGTCCACTCCAAAGATTAGAAACCTCAAGATATACTTGCATGTTGTAGCTACTCATATCTTGGTAAGTTTAAAATTCAGCAATAATATCTTGTTGTATAACTTAATCACTCTACATATTTTATAATGGCTATACATACAAGTGAAATGAGACATTTTCATTTGAAATTTATTGCGTGAGTTTTTCATATATCATGAACGAGATAAAGTAATGTTTTTCATGGATAATGAAAATTTCTTGGCAGTTCAAATTTTTATGATGATTTCATGAATATAAAAAAATAATAATATAAATATATCATGAACATTATAAACGTTCTGCACTTGGACTTGTCCAAGAAATTGTCTTGGGGTTGAAAGATTCAATATGTGGGAAATTTGGGTTCTTTTGCATTTATTTGTTTGGTTACCTTTTTTGGCGGCCATTGGATTCTAATTAAAGTAGCTGTGCATTAGAAGTTCGAAAAGAAAAGAAAAGAAAAAAAAAAAAGTAATAATGTTAATTTATGGACTGCTTAAATTTCCAACCAGTCCAGGCTTTGCTAAGATCCCATTCAGTTCAACGTTTTGTAAATGAAAATTTGTGGTTCTTAATTAAGTTGAAAGACTAATTTATGGCATTGGACAATTCCACCTGCTTTTAAACCCCAAAGCTGAGATCACTAAACAAAGACATAACACAGATCATAAAAGAGTCCCAATTACAGTAAGACTGGAGGGAATTGCCACAATCTCTCTCCTTGATGATTGCTTTCTTTTGTTAGCGACCAAAATCTCCCACAAAATCAGAATTTGAATCATCAGGATGCCTTGGATTCAAAGGAAGAGGCTGAAGACCAGTAATGACAATGAGCCCCACTTTGTTCTTCTTATAGAAATAAATAAGGCAGCCTTGTACAAACAAATTTTGAATCGAAGGAAAATGATACAACACCCCCAACTCCAAGCAGAAGATCCTCAATACTCACAAACAGAAGCACAGCTTTACAAATGAGAAGGTGTCATAATCCTAACAAGTTTATCTACTGTACACCTACCACGACTCATCAAAACATTTTTCTCAGAGGCCAAACAATAGATCCTCAGCTGGGGTCTCCTGGACCCAAGTAGCACTAGAGTGCCTGACGCTGCGGTTGCAAAGCAGCTTCTTGATTCTAGAATTATCTTTTCTAACTTCATATGACAAATAAACTAATTTTTTTTACTATGTTTGAGATTGTTCTGCCTCACTTTTCTCCTCAGCAGATGCCGGAGTAGAAGATGGTCCAGTCGGAGTAGGGGATGATACAGCCTGGGTAGATAGTGATGCAGCGGGAGTGGTGCTTATGTATGCTGCGCTGTACCTCTTAAGTATTCTATCTTTGTTTTCTTTCCACCATTCCTCTGCCTGCTGCTCCTGAAACCTCTTTTTACTGCAAACCATTACAGAAAGATGTAAAGGTGTGAAATTGGAGCATGCTAGCTACAAAGAGCAATATGCACTACTTTAACCAAAATAAGGGAATCATTTTGTTACAAGAAAACTAAGAGCCGACATTCATGCGACGGGTAACATGCCACTCTGTGATGGGAGTTTACACTTCCTGTCAAGGGTGATAGTGATCAAAGTAGTCTAAATGTTTGAATTTATGCATCTCCTCAATCCTGATATCCCGTGTACTGGAGCTGCACATGGGCTGCAATCCAGAATCCATGCAATCTTGTTTGTCACTGAATAAAGTAATCTGCTAAAAGTGCTGCTGTTTCATTTTATTTGGTGGGGGGTTGGGTGTGAGAGGGAAGGAGGATGGGTTCCATTGTATTGACTACAAAAGATCTATATAATTCTATGAACCTTCTCAGTTACCTGAATCTGACACGCTTGAAGATCTTGGCACCATTGGAACGTTGGACGAAAGTTACATAAACTCCAGGTTCAAATTGTTCAATAGCTTCTTTTTTTTCTTCATTTCTCATGGTTGACTCCAAATGCATTTTGGACTCATTTGCTGTGCTTTGTTGAGGTGCAACCTCCGTTTTGCTGGAAACTGATGGTCTATTCCCTTCCTGAAGAACATTTCCATCTTCATGAGAAAAGTCGCGATATCCTTTAGGTACTGCTCTGTCTTCTAACCTTTGAACTTCCATGTTAGATGATTCACCAAGGGAGGGAGTTGCATCAGATGCAAACATAAACCTATGGCTGGGCTCTAGGCTTGCCGAGAAAGAAGAACTTTCGGTTGTGTCATCCATGTTTAGAAAATCTTCAATCTGATCATTCATGGCTCTAAAAGTTCCACTTTCACAAACACCTGGAGGTAAGTGCGCTGCCATTTCCTTCAACTGAATGACAAAACAAGCCAATAAGAACATTGCTTATTTAGCAAAATTTATCAATCGAAGAACAAGTGAGGAAAGACTGGGGGTTTTACGTTTCCATTCAGCATAGAAGATACATTCCACACAATTTTGGCCAAAAAAATAAATTAATAGTGAATAAATAGATAGCGATGTGTTGCAAAAGGGATATACAAGTCAGTCTTAGCTGCGCAGGCATGAAATTTTATTGGCTGCCTAAGACATAACACTCTGCTGGTATGTTTATTACGTGCACCCACTGAAGTAAGAATGTTCTGTGCTTTACCGCATGAGGAGTATGTGGTCAATCTTGTTTATGTATTTGTTTGTGGATTGTGTAATATGCATGGCCATGGCAAAGAATAGGACAATTTTCCTACGCCAATCCTCTGTTAGTCATTTCTCTTTGGAAAATTATCATAGTCGGTCCCCCCCCCCTCAGGAGGTCTTGTGAGGTTTAATGCTAGGATTGAGAGTGTAACAGCTTCATTGTTTTCTACCGTGCAAAGAGTGGTTATATTTCAAAGAGCCATTAGGTACAAAAATGAAGTCAGATATCATGCTCATCAAATATACCTGTGTTGTAAAGGACTTTATAACATCCTTGGCTAGTTTAGACTTGGAAGATTCTACTGAAACCTGTAAAGCAGCCTCTTTGGCATGTTTTTGTAGCTTCTGAATCTCCATGTTTTGGACATCACACTTGTGCCTCAAAGTTCTAACCTGAAGTCGAAAAGGGGAAAAATGAAAAGAAAGCAGTTATTTTTAATTGGCAAGTTTTATTTTTGCCATGCACAAGTAAATGCCCTCAAAAATCACAAAGATAATGTAACTCGGTACTTCATTTTGCGATTTTGCCATTTCATGCTTCAAAGTCTCATTTGTCTTCTTGAGGCTATCAATGATACTCCTAGAAAATCCAGGAGTGACAGAGCGTGGGGGGCTTGGTCTCCTCAAGTATGGTGAACTGGGCCTTGTGATGATTGCTGGCTGCAGAGGGTTGAATGCAAGCTGAGGCACTGCTAAAGGTGCAGGCTTCCATGCACTTTGAAGAGCACTCAGTGAACTTGGAAATGCAATATCCTTCAGTTGCTTAAATGCTGGAACTTGGGAAGCTCGTACCATAGAAGCTACCTCTGATCTTGTCCCAGCCTTCCCTGACCTGATTTCAAGGTATTTAATAGGCTCTGTTGTGGGAGAGAGTAAAGTTCTTGAAGACCTGACCTCTCCCCTGTCCATCCTATCCCTGGCGTCAACTGAATGGCGTGCTGCAGTGATTTTCCTGTTCATGGTAGCATGATTGCCGGCCTCGGCAGCTTTAAGTTTTGCATAGCAAGCATCACACACACGATGTGGTTTGTCTGGAGTTGGAGCCAGTGCTGCTCTCAATGCCTTCTTGGAACTGCAAGCATGGCAATGCACCAACCCACAATTATAGCAGTTGTGCCTCTTTCTGGTGAAGCCAAATCCTTGCCGGCAACCAGAGCAAATTGATTGGTCTGCTCCCGAGACCCACTTGTGGATGCATATACTCGACGTAAAATTTGAGCCACATGATATGTTTTTAACATGCCTATCTTTCAGTGCTTCAACCAAAGTTGGAGTTCTCCGATCTTCAATGTCACCGTGTCCCAACTGTCCATTGGAACCTCTACCCCAGGTGAATACTTCACTTCTTGATGTCAAGATGGCAACATGATATGCCCCACAAGAAATTTCTTCAACAAATTCACCTACCAATTTATCTTGCACCAAGCAAGGATTTTTTCCTTCAGAACTTGGGCTGCCTAGCTGACCATAGGCAGTACCACCCATGGTAAAAACATGACCAGAGGTAGTAAGGCCAACAGTCATAGTATGTCCACACGCTATTTGGTGGAAGTTGTAGTCAATAAGGGAAGAGACACAGGTAGGTAGCAGGTAAGTGTCCTTGTTGCCATGTCCCAGCCGATATTTGTCACCATCACCCCAGGTGAACAACTTTCTAGATGAAACAACTGGACCTGAATGATTCATAACCTCCACTATGGCTGCTGTATGCCACACACCGCATGCAACTTTAATTGTCTTTAGTCCATTTAATAATTGGACTTCTTTTGGATAAGAAATGCTTTCTTGATTCCCATGGCCTAGAACACCGAATGTTCCGTCGCCAAATGTAAACAATTTTCCGTTTGAAGTTGCCAATGCTGAATGCCAGCTTCCACAAGCAATGGATAAGACCTGAAGCCCCTCCAAAGGACCACAAACTCTTTTTGGCATCCAGTGGCTGACATTAGTTCCATGACCAAGAAGTCCAGCATTATGAACACCATCACCCCAGGTAAATAAGTCCCCAGATGTAGATACAGCACTTGTATGATGCTCACCGCATGCGATAAAATCAACGTTGGAAACTGCCAGAAACTCAACAAGTTTGGGTCGACTGTGGTCTTTTTCAATACCATGACCAAGTCTCCCGCCAGATTCCTCTCCCCAGGTGAAAACCTCGCCTTGCCTTGTTACAAGAGCAACATGACGTACACCACAAGCAATCTGATGAACATCAAGAACTACGTTCGATTCTAAGGGCTTAGGAGTCAGCACATCATTTTTTGTAGGAACTGAGTTCACGGACCCATCAGGGGAGACACCATCTGTCCAAATTTCTCCCCACACATATACATCACCTAGCAATTCTATATCATCAGGGCCAGATCCACCACTTGAACAGCTAGGAGTGCTTGAAACGCTAATTCGGAAACCATCTCCAGTACTTGCTCTTAGTTGCATATCTGACACCACATCTGAGCTTGCCACATATAAAGGAGTATCACGAGCACCTAAATCAATAGACACCCTGCTACGGGGAATGTTGGGAGTGAGCTCTAGAGTTGCACCAAAAGGTCGACCATTTTGCAAAAAATCCCCACCCTCGGTTATCTGAACAAAAGACACATAAATAACAAACTTAGGAACTTTAAGATATCAATCTCCGGATTCTCCACACAGACTGTTCACAAGACTGAGGCAACAATGGTTATAATTTATGGGGCAAGGATGCATCAGCTGGAATATTATGATGTTCTGCAGAAGAATTAAATTATATATGAATGGAGTGAAGCCTTTAAACCCAGCCTGCAGAAAATGCCTTTTTTGTTTTTCAATTTATTTTCCCCTCTTTTCTTATATTCTAAAGGTTCTATTGAGATCTTCTGCAGGCTGGGTGAAGCCTTTAAACCCGTCACTTGCAATAGAATTTTTTTATCCTTTTCTTTTTCCTTTTTTTATTTTATTTTTCTTTTATTTTTTTTTTTGGTGATTATTGCTAATGGTGATAGAATTTTGGAAAAGAAAATTTTCTTAAAACCTCACTTGCTCTCAATAAGAATTGACGTACACATGTTTACTTTTACTTCATACTACGACCTTCAAGTCACAATGAAATAATCTTGACCATTAAACTATGTCATATAGACACAAGCGATATAATTAGCAATTGATTTTTGCTTCTCATGCAAAGATCTCTAAACGTAAGCAACAGTTTTCTTCTGAAGTGAAAACTCACATCTGAAAGGTCACTCCTTGTACGCCTAGTACGATTTCTGCCAATCAATGCCTTCAGTCCTGCAAGCCAAACCTCTGCCTCAACTTTATCTTTGCAGATCTATGAATTGGAAAAAACAGAAGGGAATTGCTGAATCTGATCTTTTCATCAAAATCAATATCAAATGGACATTGATCAAGTTATATTAAAGTGTATACTGGAACTAACCAGGTCGAGAGTTCTTTCACTGTTGTTATATAGAAGTGAAAATGACAAATAATCCTTTTCAGGGCGCAGATATCTTCTAAAGACAGCCTGTGAAAATATGCAAACAATGTCTGTTGCTAAACACTCGAGAGGAAATAATTCCTATTGGTAGCATTAACATGTCAAGATTAGCCAAACTATGCTGCAGACCATCAAATAGCTGACAAGCAGTACGGTAATAATACTCACGGTTCTCTGTCCAGGGATGATCCTTGTGACGGAAGATAATTTCAGATTCTTTTCTTGTCCATGGGATAGCCAGATCAATGTTGTTTCATCCTGTTATTACCACTAGAATTGAAATCATTTATATTTGAGCTTATTGACAGAAAAGGCATAACAATTTGTAGAGTAAAACGTCGACCAAGAAGAAAAAAACAAAAAAAAAAAAAAGATTAATTAGTCTAGTCGAGCTAAATGTATGATAATGAAATATATATATAAATACAGTTCTCTAGTTTATATATATATGTATATATATATATATATATATATAAACATCCACCAATATAACCGTAGTTGATGGCACTCAATAGTAAGTAAATGATTGCCTCCACCGCAGCCAATTATTACACAAAAATCCTCTCGGGGAAAGAAAGACTGAGAACCTGTCTCTTATACACATCTAGATGTGTATAAGAGACAGATATATATATATAAACGTCCACCAATATAACCGTAGTTGATGGCACTCAATAGTAAGTAAATGATTGCCTCCACCGAAGCCAATTATTACACAAAAATCCTCTCGGGGAAAGAAAGACTGAGAACTGTGTGATATTCTATCTTAATTTTTAAAGAGAAAATGAAAGTATATAAGATCAATCTAATGTAGGAATCTGTCGTACTTGATTCTTCAACAAGTGCAGACAGTTTATGCACATGCTTCTGGTTTACCTTTTCACAATGGGAAGCAAATGCCTAAGAAAACTGAAAAGTGTACAATCAAATCATGGAGGCACTATAGGCCCAGAGTTGCATAGGTAGAGCCGTTTCATGTCATATAGAAATTCAGAAACATGTAGGCCAAATAACAATGCACCAGAAACAACATTGCCAAAATAACTCACTGGAGAAAGTCTGAATGCACGAAACTTGGGTTTCCCTTTCCGGCTATACTTGATTAACTGGGTGCCTTTTTTTAATGCAACAAGCGCCTTCAGAGACAGGGAAAAACAAAATAAATTTTTTTTTTTTTTAAAAAAGAAAAAAAAGAATCAAAAGTACTTCAAAATCCAATTGAATAACAACCAAGTAGAAAAAGAGTTTACACTGGTAATCAACCTCAACTGCCACTCAATTTCTACCAGAGTATTTATTTCCGCACATGCAATTAGCCAACTCAATTTCTGATTTCTTATTACCTTATCTGGGAACGCATGCCCGCTATTCTCGCATCAACCCTTCCTCAGCCTTAACAGCGTGCATGAAAAAGGAATGCCTTTCTCTCAAACTCTAATTATTTTTTTATCTTTGGCTTTTTCGGCGGAAACTCCAATTTTTGAGTCAAATATTTGGGAACTAAAAAAAGAAGACAATGGGGTTGATAAAATTACACCCTCGTCTGTTCTGAAGTAGTTTAGTTGAATCTTTGAAATACGATACATATACATTTGATACACACAAGACAAAATCACAAATGATATAATCTAAAAAATATAACAGAAGGTAGTAAAAGGGACCTGCTCAATGTCACGGTCAGGATAGCCGCAGTAATGAACAGGATCTGCCATTCCATGTGAAAGAATCGAAGAAGAGGCTCAACCGAACACAACTGCATCAGGTGGTGCGGCGGCGACTCCCGTGCCCCAGTCCTCATAGATGCTGCATGCGTTTTTTTTTCCTACTTTCGCCTCTCATCAACCTTCTCTTTCTTTTGTTTCTTTTCCTTCTCGATTTTCAGGGTCTCTTTTTTCAAGATCAGCCAATATATATGATTAAAAAGTCAATTCCTGCCATTCCAAATCACAATCTGCAGCTCAAAAGCTCATACAGTGAAGGAAGAAGAAGAAGAAGGTTATGGAGATTGGAATGTAACATCCAGATTGACCATGAACTTAGTATTAAAACAAACAAAAAAAAAACAACAACAAAACCACGCAGATCAGATCAGATCAATGCTCGTCCGATGAGAGAGAGAAACGAGAGGGGAAGAGAGAGAGAGAGAGAGAGAGAGTAAAAGAAAAGGAGCCATGCGTTTAGTTAGGGAGGTTTGTTAACAGCTCAAAAGGAATTTGGGGTCAGATAATGGCGCGCTTCTCTGCTTGGCCTCCACGTCTCCCTATTTTATCTTTATCTGCTTTTTTATTTTAATTAATAATAATAATATCTCAAAATTTCTTTCATCTACAATTTATTTATTTATTTTTCTCCATAATATATAATAAACCCAAAATGACAAATCAAAAACTTTGCAACTAAATTACAAATTTAGGACACAATATTCAATTATATAAAAGCTATAATCAGTGTGTGGTGTGTAGTGTGTGGTGTAATGTTTATTAATCAATCGCCCAACAACATAATAACAATTATATAAATAATAAATAAGAGAGTGACTGATAGAAGAGAGCAAGCACAAAAATTTATAATGATTAAATTTCTTCGCAATATTTATATGTTTACTCTTTTAAGTTCTTTTTGGGTTTTTTTTTTTTTTTTTTTGAAAATTTTTTTTCTAGTTAATCTTTTTCAAATAATGAAGAGTTAATTCAATGTCAAACTCATTAACACCCTTTGCTTGTTATCATGGTGTCAACCTAACTCTCCAAACTGTTTATTTTCGTGGTGCTAAGTTTATCCGTGTAAAGACGAGTGTTTTTTCTTTTTTTTACCTTACAATCAAGTCACTTGACCTTAATGTTTTCTTAGTTTTTCCTTGCACTTTTATAATCTCAGAATATTTCTTTGTCTAGGGCACAAAGCATGCTCTTACTATTTCCTTCTTATTATTTCTCAACGATTTTCCTTTTCTCGCTCTTCCAATGTGTGATGCCTTTGGTCCACTTGGGTTTATGGCGGCACATTTCGTCATTTTTTGTCAACTCTCAATTAACTTTTGGCTTTCCTCCTTCTATCGGCAACTTTTTGGTTTCTTTCTTCTGTCCGGTCGACTGCCGCCTTCGTGTCCGGTCCACTTATTCCAACAACTTTTTTCTTTTTCTTTCATTTTTTCAATGGCTCTTTCTTTTCTTTTCTTTTCTTATACAAATATCATTAATAATAATAATAATGATAATAAAAGTATTTCCTTAAACAATATAACTAAACGCTAAAACAATTTTGAGCACATATTCAAAAATATTTCCTTAATGCTTTTCAAATCTTGTGAGCTAATAATATTACAACAACCAACTTCACAGCTCTGAACATATATTTCAGTAAATCACTCATTTCTCTTCTTACAAAAACTTCAAATTGTATGTTATTTCTTGCATTGAACATTGGATTTATATATCTTTCCATTCATATATAACTCAACAACTAATTCATTTCCAATTGACTGTAGAGTTAATTGTCCTGACAGTTTTGGCGCTCCTTATTATTTCGCCCATAATTTCTTTTCCACATCTTCAATTATTATGTTTTCAGCAGCCTTTGAAACTAAATATAAACTTCTTTCCAATCATGTATTTTTACCACTTAATTCGATCTTCAGACATCCGCAGCATCTTTTGGAAATAGTATGTCATCCAAGCTTTGAACACTCTTCATGAACTCACCATTGTTTCCATTCCATTTCCTTATGTGTTGCCATCTCATGTATGACCTTAAGGAAGGATTACCATATTATGTGACTAGCTTATGATGAATGGAGCCTATATGAATTATGAGGTAGTCTTGATTAGAGCTTGAGTTTCTAGTATACTACTTAACATTTTTCATAAATATACATGTTGATGGTTCACAGATTTTTTTTCTTTTCTTTTTTTTTTTTTTTAAAAAAGTTAGGCTAGGGACCTATTTATATCAAATATGAGTCTAATTAATTTAATATTATATATATATAATAAAAAATTTAATTAAAAGAAGAACAAAAGTATGTGACTCAAAATGATAATCTTATTATATTAAAAAAAAAAAAGTGACCAAATATTGCAAACACCTCAAATTATTTAGCCCCCAATTCTTGAATATTTTTTTTCCTTTCAATTATATCGGTTACTAACTTCGGCATTGTTAATATCTTGGCATACTTCAATTCAAGACAATTTCTAACAAGTTTAAACAGCAGGGAGAAAAAAAAAACAAAAACAAAAACAAGGAAAAGAAAAGAAAGTGGCTTGTTTAAACATTATTTAAAATTACAAAATTTCTATTTTGATTCATCTAAAAATGAATCGACTTAATTCAATGTTATATGAAAGAGAAAATAAAAAAATTAAATAAAATAACAAATATTATTAAGAATGATTAATTTGTTACAGTGAAAAGGAAATAAGAATAGTAATTACCCGAACATTACCATAATTAAGGAGTTTCAAAATATGTGCTGGCCTAATTAATTGCTATCACTTTTTGCTTGTTCCCCTTCCCTTGTTTATGATGGCTATTAATGATTGATTGCGCAGGTTTTCTTTGCCCTTTTTCATCGTATTGGACAAAGGATAAAAGAATTATTGAGAAAATAAAAAGAATCTCAGAGAAAGGGAACAGTGTTATCTTCCTCGTATATATCAACCGCAGCAAAGCTTCTCCTCCTTTCCATTCTCTTGATCTGTCATCTTCTCCTGTGTTTTTCTTTTTTCTCTCTCCTTTTTAAATTGTAAAAACTAAAGATCGAATTTAAAATTTAAAATTAAGAATTTACTATATATATATTGTATTGTGCTTTCTTACTAGTGTTGTTGCACAGCACTAAAAAGGGTACCGCATAGTCCTCCTTTTAATCCTTCCGCTCGCTTGGCATCGCCTGGGAGTGTATTTAGTTGCGGCCTTCCTCCTAATAACACGGACAGTTTTTCACTTGACCCTTTTGCTTGTATCTGCACCAAGCGCCCCCCCGTTGCCATGCTCAGCGTGGTAACAGGTTTCGTGATTGGTGTTTGGCTTGTCTTTGCTTCCCTCCCATTTTATCCATCCCTCGGGTTGATTGAAGTCTCCTAATTCAGATTCCATCACCACTCCGGGACAAATTCTTCCAAGGCCTGCCCAAGTATGTCTTGACGATGAATCTCTCGGGAAAAAGCTTCTTCTCGGGCAATCCTGCAGTTGTGAATTTCAAGTCCTCCTTCGTCACCCATTCCGCTCCTGCCATTCGCTGTCAATGCATTATATTGGCCCTGGGCTGGCTTTCTCACGATGATCAACGAGTTCTGGACCACGGATCTGCCTTGCCCATACACAAAGTCTCTAGTCCCTGAGATAACACAATTGCGGTAGAACTGTCGGCCTGCCTGGAAAGACTCTGTCTTGATACCGGTCCATCCTACAGTTGAAAAATTCTGACATATCGGAAACAACACCTAGCGCAAGAACCTGCTTCCCTGGAGGCCTGGCTGTGTTTTGGAATTCCTTTGATTTGGCAATGAATCCCCGTAACAAACATCACAAAAGGCTGAGTAATCAGACAATTAAGCATTCAAGTAACAGCAGAAGTTTAAAAAAAAAAAAGGAAAAAATGTGGGCTTACGAGAACTTGCTCATGGTACGTCTCGGCCTTAACATAGATAACAAAGGGGCCCTTGAAGTTCCTGGGGTATGGGTCAAGAGCTGCACTAATAGTCTTGAATTGGCCACTACCATCCTGAGCAACAACCGCATTTGGTCGAGTTATGCCACCTGTGGCCAAAACACTACGGTCAGCCGCAGCAGACATCCAGGATAACCATTGAAGACGGATTAAAATATTTAATTTAAAGTATAATAAACTCACTTGAATTTTTATTTTTTACAATGTTATATTTTGAATCAATATTATCACAACACATTTCAATTAAATTTCTAAAGACTTATTTATAATTTCATTATTAACATTTTTCAATTTGATATCTAATCAAATTTACTGAGAAATCTATCAGCATCTAATTGAGAATAATACTTGAAAACAATTTATGTTAGTCTCTTTAATCATTTTTGTATAGAAGATATTAATTTTTTAATATAAGTTAATTAAATTTCAAAAGTATTTGATAAATATTATAAACTTATATTGAGTTAATGATTTTTTTTTTTTAATTTGATGGTAGTGGCTGAGATATGAAACAAAAGAAAAATTCTTAAGAATAATACTATATATAAGATGATGGGAAATTGAGAGATTAAAAATAAGAAAATTACGAAAACAGAAAAATAAGAGATTAATTATTTCGAGGACCAGCATCTAATAATCACTTTGAGAAATTAGTTTATAATAATCGCTTTAAATGGATTAACCTCTAAATAATTAAAAAATTTAAATATAATTTTTATTGCTTAAATTCATAAGTCATGAGACATTAATTTATATTTTGTAATGAGTTTAACTTGATTATTTGCAAATAAGGAAAGAATTATATCTACTAATATTAAAATAATAAAAAATAAATATTAAATTATATAAAATAATAATAATAATTTTTTAATTAAAAAGATTCTATTAGTTTTCCTCTTTAAAAATTTAGTCTTGTCCTTAAACCTAACTAAAAATTTATCTTGATTAGATATTTTGTCTCGATCCACTATTTTTTTTAGTCTCACTTTTTTTGGTATAACATTTTCTATCTGATAACTTGTAACAGTAGTACTTTTGTCAATGTTTCTTCCATGTAACTTTATTGTATGTCTATTTAGCAAAAAATTCATTATTACTTTAAAGAAATTCAAAGTAATATCTCCTAAAATTTATAACAAATTAATGTCAAAAGTAAATTTTAATTTTTTAAATGTAGTAAAATAACAACAACGTAAACAATCTGACCTCATAACAAGTATTTTACTTTTGTACACTTTCTTTGATATCTCAAATTTCTCTCATCTACAATGTTCATAGCAAATTTGTTATAGTTTTCTATTGTAAAATAAGTTTTTTTTTAAATCCTTTCATTCATAAACTCATTAGTTTTGACTGAATTAATTAATACAACTTGATATTCTTTAAAAGATTCATCAATTTTCATGGGCAATAGATTAGAATATTTAGTTAAAAGTATAATAATATCACTTGAGTTTTTGTCTTTCACAATATCATACTTTGAATTAATGTTGCCATCAACGCTTTTTAATTAAATCTCTAATGACTTATTGGTAAGTTCATCATCAATACCTTTCAATTTAGTATCTCACAACTTATTGTTGAATTCTTCATCAAACTTATTAAGACATCCATTGGCTTCTGATTAAGGATAATATATAAAAATAATATGCTCTAGTCACTTTAAGTACTCTTGAATAAGAGATACTTATTTTTCAACATGAGTCAATTTAATTTCAAAAGTATTTGATGAATGTTGTAAACTTATATTGAGATAATGATTTTTTTTTTTTGGATTTTGTGGTGGTGGCTAAGATATGAAATATAAGAAAAATTCATAAGAATACCTTTCTAATACCCAATGATGGAAAACTAGAAAATTGAAAATAAGAAAATTATGAAAATAGAGAAATAAAGGATTCATCGCTTTGATGAGATCAACTTTTAATAATTGCTTTGAGGAAATCAACTTCCAAATAGATAAAAAAAACTCAGATATAATTTTCATTGCTTGAATTTATAAGCCATAAGGCATTACATTTATATAGTGTAATGAGTCTAACTAGATTGCCTACAAATAAAAAAATTATTATATATATTAATACAAATATAATAAAAGAAAAATATTAAATAATATATAATAATAATAATAATAATAATTTTTTAATTAAGAGGATCCTTTCATAATCTCACTTTCTTAATGATTTGGTAGGGTCTAAAGAACTTAGAAGTGAGTTAGAGGATAAAGAATACTACCACTATAGTCTATTTGTAGAGTTAAAGCATTAGAAAGACCCAATTTCTTACCTTAAATTTCCTCTCAGTCCACTTTTTGTCAACATAAAACTTCATCATTTATTGAGCACACTATAATTGCTCTTTTAGTAAAGATAACAATACATGTCACTCTTACATAAATTTATATAATGATGTAACTTTAATGTTAAATACCAACATCAAAGTAAGTTATAAAAGGAGATGTCCATACAAAGCTACAAATGGTTACATTCGTATAATTGTGTGGTGTTATATCACCACTTGGCCAAAGGTAGTCATTTATTACATTGATGTGAACACATGAACCATATACAATGAATACACCCCTCAATACAATAATTTAACCTCTCCATTTGACAATTTGACTATAGTTGACAAGTAGAGCTTATATGTAAAGTCATTCCCTTAAACTTGAATAGCTCCTACCAAAAATGGTTAGAAAATATTTTATCTCAATCAATCACAATGGTTTGTGAAAGTCCATCTATTCATAGAAAATTTTAGCTATCAAGGGTTTGTAAAAGGATGATAAAAGTTAATAAAATTAGTTGCTTTAGTGAATTAATCAATAATTATACATATGATGTCTTTTCCATTAGAACTTGAAAGCCATTCTATGAAATCCATAAAGATATGGTAACATATAGTATTCAAAATGGCAATGACTATAATAAACCAAAATATTGAACATTTAGTCTTACACCGCTAGTAAAACTAATCCTTTTTATAATTGACCAATAAAAGAATTGTTTCATTTGAAGGTGGTCTTCTTTGGTGAATGCCCTCCAAATGCAAAGTTGTGAAATCTGCTAATTAACTACATCCATAGGTTCTCCTTGCTACCCACATAAAATTTCCCTTTTTTTCTTTTTACTAAGATGTCCTATTCAAGGCTAAATGTTAAATCTCCTACCACTTGGCTAGTAAAAAAATGGATTAGTATGACTATTAACTTATCATCTTCATAGCTCTTCCTAATCTTTTCCAACCATTAAGGCATAACAAATGTTATTACAATGCATTGTCTTTCCATTTGTCGACATAGTGCATATGCTACTTTGTTTTCAAAGCTTCTTTTATATTAAATGATGTATTCCAGTCTTAGTAGCTTAGTTATTCCTTTTTGTTGATCGTAAGTGTGTAGTCACTACTACAATAAGATTTTAATACTCTTGTGGTTAATTTGATTATGAATAAATGTCTTTTAATATAGTGTTGCCACTTAGTTATTTCTATTATGATATAAAGGAACTCTTTTTCATAAATTAAAAATCTTATGTTTTTAGCACTGAATGACTTGCTTAAATAAGCTAAGAAATGGATTTTTTGCATTATGACCACTCTTATCCCAACATCACAGGCATCAATTTCTAGTAAATGTCCTTTTGAAAATTTGGTAAGCTAAGAACAGGAGTTTGACACATTGCCTCTTGCAATTATTTAAAATTCATTTATGCTTCCTAACTCTAACAAAAAGTATCTTTACAAAGGAGTTTTGTGAAAGGCTTTCTAATAATGACATATCCTTTGATGAACTTGCAATAATACCTCAATAAACTAAGAAAATTTCTCAAACTTTTCAAAGTAAATGGTATTAGTCATTCCTTTATTACTTCAATCTTTGAGGGATTTGTAAAGATACTAATCAAGGTGATACAAATGGCCTAAATTTTCAATTAGGGTTTATCTAAATGAGTGTTTTGATAACTTGGGATATAACTAGTGTTTATGTAGCAGTTGCAAAACTTCTTTCAACTGTTGAATATAAGCACTTATGCTAGAACTATATATCAAGATATCATCAAAGAATATTAAGACAAACTTTCATAAAAATAAAGATAATATATGATTCATTAAGGATTGAAACATGAAAAGTGTGTTAGTAATACCAAAGACCATTACCTTAAATTTGTAATAGCGTTAATGGGTGTAAAATGTTGTCTCGGCAATGTCTTCTTCATTTACACATATTTGATGGCACTCCTATGTGTAAATTTATCTTTGAAAAATATCTAGAGTTATGTAATTCATCCAAAAGGTCATCGATGATTAGGTATTAGAAATTTATCTTTCACTATAATAGCATTTAGGTGCTAATAATCCATATAAAATTACAATAACCCATCCTTCTTTTTGACTAGTAATATTAAGGATACAAAGGAACTCATGTTATTGCATATAAACTTAGCTTTGACCATACATTGAATTTATTTTTCAATCTTTACTTTAAGGTAATGAGGGTACTTATATGAACAAATGTTCACTAAAGGAGCTTCAAAGATAAGAGGAATTTAATGGTCTTATTCACACGAAGGTTGTAGCATTTTAGGTTCCTTAAATACATCCTAGAATTTCATTATGAGAGGCCAAAGAGCTTTGGTATATTGCTGAAATTTAAATAAGAGACTAGTGAACAAAGTTGGGCTAAAAATCTTAAGCCTTCTTTGTCCCTTCTTTTCTGAAAGCATTTTCGTTGTCAACCAAAATGACTAATGATTTATGATCCACATGGCATAAAAGTTATAGCATAATGCAGCTTAAACTACCAATGATGGTGTTCAGTAAGATTTCACATGTGGTTACCTTTGACAATTTTTCATAAGTTGCCTTATCTCTCAAAGACTCCTTGTCTTGCCATTCTTCTTAGATGTTAATGACATGCAATTGCTTTTTTAGTACTAATGACCATACATGTATTTTTCTTCATATTTGATGTAATCTCCAAATCACTTAATTTCTTCCTATGACTTCTTCTTTAGTTTGGTTTTTGGTTTCATGGTGCCAATTAGAGGCTTAAAATTTGTTTAAAAGACAGTCGTGAATGTGATTAAGCTGTAATTATATTTTTTTTCCTCGAAGATGCTTCCATTACCATTTCCTAAAGAGTGATTAATTTATATGCCTCTTCCAATGTCGCTAGTTTTAGCATTTTGAAAATTAATCGTATTTCATCACTCAAACCATTGATGAAGTTTAAGGTTAAAAAGGCCTCTGCTAATGTCAAATTACTTGTTAGAAGTAAGGAGTAAAGCTCTTCAAATCGTTCTTGGTAATCTCAAATAAATCTCATTTGCCACAATTTTTAAAACTTCTTTAATGAAATTAGAAAGAGATTACACTTTGAATTAGTAGCATAAATGGCTTTCAAAGAGAGACCACATTCTCATGAGTTTAGTTGTGATCCAATCATGGAACCATACATTTTCCTTTCCATCTAAGTACATTGTCATAGTTTTAACCTCAGATTTCTTAGCTATGTTGTACGTACAAAAATAACAAGAAAACTTCCTTAGCCAACATCATGGGTTTTCACCAACAAAGTACTAAATTTTAACTTTTTATGGTTTTGAAACAAGTATGAAGCCTCAATAAAAAGATTAAGGTCCTTTTGAACTATTGTCACTCAAATCAAAGGGTTGGATTCGAGGTAAAGGTAGAATATCCTTAAATGAGTTGTACTACACTTCCATTATGACTCCTTTTTCTTAAAGTTAAAGAGATTAATATGATTGAAACATCTCCCCAAGCTACTTAAATGATGCGTATGTCTTAACCCATAAACTTTTTAAAGCATATAGTTTGACTTGGATTGTCTTTAATGACTGCAACTTTTCCATCAACAATTAGAGTTATTGATCGTGCTTCTAAACTTAATCATCAAGAGTTTTAAGGTGAGTATTTTTAGTCATGACAACACCTTATTATTTTTTAACTAAACTATAATGTATCAAGGATTAGTGCTCTAATACTAAATGTAACATCTAAATTTAAAAAATATGGAAGATCAGAGAAAAAGGAGTGGAAATAAAATAAAAAGAGAATTTCAAGATAGAGGAATAGGGGAATTCTGTTATAGAGGAAAAAAAATTCCAAGATGATAATATCCTGTCACAATCATTTTACCCTCATGCGCCTCTCTAATGGAAATGAAGGATGTTTTAAAAGGCTTTTATTCCATATTGGTCGTGAAAGCATTATTTCATATGTTTATAAGACAATACTTATCTTATACTTTGTAAAAGAAAAAACCCAAAAAAAAGCATCATACAAATGTGAATAGCCCAAATCAATGCCTAATATAAGAGGTCTAATACAACCCTAAGTAGTGAACTAGCCCGTTAGTTTACCTATAACCCAAAACCTTTTCAATAACCATTAAATTATGTTAGTTAAACTAGTCATTTTTAACTTGTGAAAAACTAGTTATTATAATTATTATCCTCATCCTTAATATTCATCAATCATAACCACTAACTATTACTTCTATCCTTAATATTTATATTTATGATATATTAAACCAGAAGCAACTAAAAAGAGCTTATTCTTTCCTTTTAAAAGATATAAACATTTTCTCTTTTTTGCACCTTGATTACTAAAATTATAAGGTTTAATAGCTTATGTTGTTTCGTTCCTTCATTTGAAAGGAGTAAATTACTGAAAAAAATTTGTCTTATCCTAAAAAGATAGTCATCATAATTTGCTTCATTACGAAAATTTGTCTACAAAGGTGAAATCTTCCTTAAGAATGATACTTTTGCACACTTCAAATTGACATCTTTTTTAACATACTCATTTCTTTTACATCTTATTATAAACTATTTTTTTATTTTTTGATAATAATCTTAAGGATAATTTTTATTTTTACTATTATGGATGCAATTACAAGTTAATATGCTATTGTTACTAATTAATTTATTTATATTCATTCTCAAACTCAATCAATTCCTCTTACTCCCAAGTTCTTGCTAAATACCTCCAACATTGAAAGTTTTACTAGTTCTCACTTTAAATGTTGGTAAGCACATTTTTTTTTAGCTTTAGATGTTATGGGGTTTACTTTTACTCTTTCTAGACCCAAACTAATGTCTAGTACAGAGAATTATGATAAAATAGTTTCTATTTGGAAACAAGTTAATAAAATTTATTATTACATCATTTTTAGCACATTATCTAATGATCTATTTAATTTCTATTATTCTTTAAAAGAAGTAAAATAAATATGAGAAAAAAATGAACAAAAAATATATGATGAGAGATGTTGGTACACAAAAATTTATTATTACTAACCATTTTTATTTTTATAAATCTGATGAAAAAAATGTTTAAAAGAAAATTAATAAATATCACAAATTGTTAGACAATCTGGAGAATGAGAACATTAAGATACTAGAGGAGTATATAGTAGGCTATATCATTGAAAAACTTCCACAATCATGGAATAACTATAAGCACAACTTAAACATAAGAGGAAGCACATGTTGCTAAAGGATGTAGTTATACATATCCTAATTAAGAATAAGAATAAAATTTAAATGAGGGAAGCAAAGGCAAAAAAGATGATATCAAAGGAAAATAAGGAGAAATAAAAAAGAAGAAATAAAAGTCATCACAGTCATCATCACCATCATAGCAAAAAAATCTATGATAATAAGTCCCAAAGGTATGATAAGACCAAAACTAGTAATTCAACCTTCAAGAATAGAGGTGTTTATTATATGTGTGGGAAATTAGGGCATTATGCCCCTTAATATAAGCATAAGAAAAGAAATGACTTACCTGTCAAACCAATTGCTAGTTTAGTGGAAGCAAATGTTATTATTGCTTTCCTTTGCCAAGTCAATATTACCACCAACTCAAAAGAATAGGTAATAGATTTTGGTATTGCAAGGAACACTTATATAGACAAAAATTGCATTTACCTCCTACACACTAATAAGATATGGAGAAGAAAATGTCTTTATGGGAGACTAAAAAAATATCACCTATTATAGGTAAAGGCAAAGTCCTTATCAAGTTTACATATGAAAAAGTGTTATCTTTGAATAATATACTTCATATCCTTAAGATGTGTATTAATCTAGTTTTTATGTCATTGCTAGGAAAAGTTGGAGTAAAGGTTTTCTTTGAATTTGACAAAGTTATCATGATTAAAAGTGGTGTATTTGTTAGAAAAGGCTATTATAACCAAGTATTTTTATTTTGAATGTACTTAATATTATCAAAAATGGAAATACATCTACTTTTACTTATATTGTTGATTCATATGATTTATGACATGCTCAATTAAGAAATGTAAGTGATAATTATGTTAGGAAGATGAAACAAATTAAGTTGACCAAAAATTTATGTGGTTATGCGAGTAAATGTGAGTTATGTGTTAAGGTCAAATTAATTAAAAAAAGTTGCAAATCATTTCACAAAGAAACTAAACTTCTTAACTTTGTGTCATGACCAAAAGAGATAAACATTATTATTTGACTTTTATAAATGATTATTCTAGATATATTAAATCTTTTTATTAATAGGCAAAGATAAGATATATGATGTATTTATCAAATATAAAGTAAAGTAAAAAATTAGTTAAATAAGAATATCATAAGACTTAGGTCAGATAGAGAAAGAGAGTATAGTTCATAGTTGTTTTTAAATTTTTGTGCAAAAAAAGAATATTATACATTAAGCTACACTATTTTATTCACTCGAATCAAATAGAGTAGTAAAGAGAAAGAATTAAACTTTGAAAGATATGATAAATGCTATATTAGTTAGTTTAAGGGACACCTAATAATTTATAGACAAAGGTAATATCTTTTATATGTTATTTACAAAATATAATCTCTTATAAGAAAACTAAAAAAAATTCAGATGAACTATAATCTCTTAATTTGAATTATTTGAAAGTATGAGGGTGACTTGCAAAGGTTTTTTGCATAAATTGAAAAGAAAAAAAATACATTTTAAAACCTTAGATTACATATTTATTAGTTATACAAAACATAGTGTTACATATTATTTTTATTATTATTAAAAGTGATGTTCTCAAGTCTAACACTATCATTGAGACTAAGAATTCAAAGTTTTTTAAGCATGTAGTTCTAATGAGAAAAGATTTAGTACCATTAGTTACCCTTAGAGTTAAGTTAGAGAGAGTGTTCAATAGTATTATTTTTTAACCTAAATTAAGAAGAAGAGACAAAACAAAGAAAAGACGTTTAAATATCACTTTTGCATTATTGTAGTGAACAATGATCCCTTAACATACAATAAAATGATATCCTTTAATGATATCGGTTTGTGGTTAAAAGTTATAAAAAATGAGATTAGTTTCTTAAAATAAAATGATATATGGTAACTAGTAGATGTACCTATATATACCAAACACATAGGGTGTAAATGGATTTTTAGAAATAAATATATACCAAATAGATCTATTAACAAATATAAAGTTAGGCTTAATATTAATTACATTGATAATTTTGCTTATGTTGCTAAAATTACATCTATTAGAGTTTTTATTACACTAGCATCTATTTATAATCTTGTTTTTCATCAAATGGATGTCAAAATTGAATTTTTATATGGTGATTATAATGAAAAAATTTACATGTCACAACTTAAAGGTTGTGTAATTCATGGCCAAGAAAAAAAAATTATAAGTTTGTTAAAATCTTTATATGGGTTGAAACAAGCATTTAAACAATGATACAAAAAATTTAATAATATTTTGATCTCTAATGGTTTTTCAATTGTT
The DNA here is from genome assembly GCA_021464305.1 of Kandelia obovata. Classification (NCBI taxonomy): domain Eukaryota; kingdom Viridiplantae; phylum Streptophyta; class Magnoliopsida; order Malpighiales; family Rhizophoraceae; genus Kandelia; species Kandelia obovata. The sequence continues at coordinate 851,443 of CM038472.1, forward strand.
GGTGTTGATAAATACATTTATACAAAAGTTAAGAATGATACTTATGTTATTATATGTTTGTATGTTAATTACATGTTTACGTTTAGTTTTAGTATGGAAGTGATAGCTAGTATAAAATCATTGCTTGTATTATATTTTGACATGAAAGATTTAGAAGAAGAAAATATCATTTTAGGATTAAAGATCACTAAATTTTATGATGATTTTTTCTATTATAATAACATTACATAAAGAGAATTCTTATAAAATTTAGATATCTTGATATCAAACATATCTTTCCTCCTCATGATGCATCTTAAAACTTGTTAAAAGATACTAATAAATGTGTATTTTGGTGTAGGTATACACAATTTATTAGTATTTTAATGTGTTTAATAAATTACATACATTTTAATACTGCCTATACAATATATAAACTAAGTATATATACACATAATTCAAATCATGGTCATTGAAATGACTTGACATGAATTCTAAAATATTTAAGACACTATTAACTATGATATATTTTATAATGGATTTTTTGCTATACTAGAAGGGTATAGTGTTATTAACTAGGTCTCTAATTCAAATAAGATAAAATCCACAAGTGATTATGTATTCACCCTTGAAAGTAAAGTAGTGACTTGAAAGTCTGCCAAGCAAACAATTATTATTTGGTACACCATAAAATCCAATTTTATAGTCTCAGAAATGACTAGTTTAGAGGCAACTTGGTTAAGAAATTTCCTAATGGATATTCCACTATAAGTAAAATTGACACCATTAGTGTCAATCCATTATAATGGTTATGTCATAATTACTCATGCAAAGAGTAAGTCATTTGACAGGAACAATAAATATATTTTTCTAAGACATAAATTAGGAAAGTAGCCGCTAAATAACGAAGTAATATCACTTGACTTTGTAAAGTCATAAATCACTTTGACTAATCTTTTAACAAAACCACTAGGGAAAAAGCTTATAGAAGTTACATCTGAGGGAATGAGATTAATGCCTATAGAGTATAGTCAATAAGGATGAAAACTTAACCAATGTGATGGGAGATTCCTTAAAGTAGGTTCATATAGGTAATAACAAATCATTAATTGACCTTGTGTGCATTATTAAAATTATAAGTTCCTTCCTATAGTGTAGATAGTACAATGATTCCAATATTTAAGATTGACTTATACTCTTAATGAATTCTATAGTTCTTATGGGTGGTGTGTTATTAGAATACACATTTAATAGATTTAATTATATAAAGGAGAAGTAAGGCTACTTTTATAAGATCTTAGACAAGACCTCTACAACTTTCATGAAAATAAATCAAGTGTACATATGACTTTACAATGACTAATTGCATTAAATAGCATCATCTCAAAGAATATAATATAGAGACAAATTTACTGATATTTATTAATAAGTTATAATTTATAAAAAATTTTATTACACCATACTTCTGAATGTCAAAACTTATATGTCCTAATCTTTAGTTCATAGCCCAAAAGGTATCAATAACGATGTTTTATATTCTTATTAAAACCTAACAATATTCAATCTTTTATAATATATGAAAGAATATTTAAAATAAATAATATTTTAAAAGTTCTTATTCCATATTGATACTTAAAGTATTATTTTTAATATTTATAAGACAATATTTATTTTATATTTTATAAAAACAAAGACCCAAAGGTGATTAACGTAGGACACATCATGAAAATTATTTTGTTATTATTCTATAACTTTTATTTTGTAATTTATTTAATTTTTTTGTAACATTTTAATTTAATTAGGAACTTTAGGAAATTATTTAGGAAGGATATATGAATGATTTTAGATGTTTTAGACTAATATTTCCTAATTAGTTAGATGATTTTAAGTTATAAATATGTATATAAGCATCCTATATTGTACATCTTGAAAAATCATAAAAAAAAAATTTAGAATTTCTCTCTTGTGAGACATTTTATTTTTTGGTGGATTCTAGAAATTACATTTAAAAGGTTTAATCAAGTGTTGGCCTTTTGTTACCTATTTTTCTGCGCTTCCGTCCCACATCAAGTGGTATCATAGTAGGTTTGCCCTGTGTCGATGCTGTCTTATGGAGTCTGAAGCAACTTCTTCAATGATAAAAATCATGAAAGGAAGGTTCTATTTACAGTAATTTTAAAGATCACAAATGAAACAAATTTTGTACTAAAGATATTGCTCATGTGTTCTTGATTTCAAAGATATTTCTTTCTTTGATGGAGATTTCTTCATTAAAGATTTTGTTAAATGATTAGCAAATATTGATGCTTATGTTGAATATAATGATATTTATGAGGAGGAGAAAATGATTCTTGCATATTTCAAACTCTGTGATAGTGTAGTTAAATGGTGAAATGATACTCAATACTTTTAATCCATATGTGGTAAGCGTAAAATTCAATCATGGGTAAAGATAAGAAATTTATTGGTTATTAAAATTTATGGTGCCAATAAATTTAAGGAAATTTTAAATCAAGCTGAAAGAAAATTTAATTTTTATTTTTCACCAAATAATGAATTGTATGATAATATATCTACTCATATGGATCAAAAAGGAAAAGAAATATTGATTATTGTTCACTAGAGAGATGCTCATGGACTTAAAGATTGTGGTGACAGAAAAAATAATATAAATTTTGTCAACTTTAAAGTTGAATTTGTTGATTTTTTTGGAGTGAAAAATTTAGCATATGATTGTTCAACATGTTTGGTTGTTAATGTCGTTGCTCACACAATAATACACATAAAAAGTTGTTGGTTCATGTTGAAGATATTAATTTATTCGAAGTTTTTTTTTTATATGGTCTAAAAAACATTAATTTCTCCTTATCAACTTAAGGACGAGTTTCTTTCAATTGAGGTGGTCTCTTGAAGGACACATAATGAAAATTATTTTTTTATTATTATATAACTTTTATTTTGTAATTTATTTAATTGTTTTGTAGTATTTTAATCAAATTAAAAATTTTAGTAAACTATTTATAAAAAATATATGAATAATTTTAGATATTTTATACTAATATTTCTCAGTTAGTTAAATGATTATAAGTTATAAATATGTATATAAGAATCTTACATTGTACATCTTGAAAAATCGTAAAAAAAATTCAGAATTTCTCTCTTATGAAATATTTTATTTTTTGTTAAATTTTAGAAATTAATTTTAAAAGGTCATAAGAATGTTAACCTTTTATTACTTATTTTTTCATACTTTCGTCCCATGCGTAAGAGGTTCTACACATATTCTTGATATAAGATGCCTAATAAGTCAACTTTGGTTGCTTCACTCATCACCTAAGACTTTTTTAAGAACTTTCATATTGTATTAATCAAATTAATTATTTTGACTAACTGTTTTTAATTGTTATAAAATTATCTTTTACAGTTATTATTTTTACTTTTAATATTCATCCTTTATAATTATCAATAATTACTTTTATTCTTAATATTCATATTTATGAAATATTAAATTAAAAATAATAAAAAAAGAGCTTATTCTTTCTTTTCAAAAGTTATAAGCATTATCTTCTTCTTATTATTTCTTAATTATTAAAATTATCATATTTAATAGTTTTGTACTATTTCTATTCATTCAGTTATCATATCTATTTTAAGATAATAGTTTTCATAATTTATTGCACTCTAACAAATTATCTAAATAAAAAAATTATTTTTAAAAATAATATTTTTACATACTTTAAATTAATATATATTTATTTATTTATTTTTTTTATAAGACTCTCTTGCCATAGACTACTTGAAAATAAATTTGTTATGGGCTATATAGCCCGTAATACTGGCACAGCGACTCAAGGGTCCTAACACTCTTACATGCCATCTATGGATATTGTTCAATCGTTTCCAGATGGCCGACAGCCCTGGCACAATGAATACTTTTTGGATTATTGGAGTTCACGGAGCCAAGGGTTCTGGCGCAAAGCACCCCTGTAATTGGTGAGATGGCATATCTTGGCCACAACCCTCGTCTGTGGCAACAAGTTAATAATATATTGTTGGACCCGGACCCGCCGCCAATGTGCCTATAGGGGACGGTGGTAGCCGACAAGAATCAAGGAAATCCCTGAAACGACCGGCTTGTCCATCATTTTATGATGACTCCCGTCTTTCTGAACGTTTTTATTTTTTATTTCATTCTCTCTGATCAGTCTCCTTCCGATAACTGGGTGCCAAGGCAAAGTGGGCACAAGATCAGAGGTAAAATAGTCAATGTGTTGTTCAATATATAGAGCGTCAGACCATTGTTGCACTTAATCCCAGGCCGCCCAGCTAAAAAACGTCGGTCAGGAAACATTATCTATTCAAGAAAGGAACGCGCTATTAGCCAAATGAACTATGATTGATCAAAAGCTAATGATAACTCACTAACAAATTTTATACACTAGTTTTTCATTATATGTTGCATATGTTTAGTCTACTTTAAACTTCTAAATTATTTGTATGATTCATTTTGTTGGGTAAGCATTTTCTTGTGCAAAGCTAACCATCATAATTGACTATCATTTACAACCGTCCTTCCATTATTTTGTTTTCTGTGGTAAAACACTCGTGGAACTCAAACAAAATTCTTTTTAACAATTTTATTTGCCCAATACATGGTCACGTTATAACCCAAATTGACATGAAATTTTATTTTATTTTATTTTTTTAAAAAAAAAAAAAAACAAAAGCCACTTTACAAAAAAATGTCAATCAAAAGACTAATTGATGAATAAAACCCCAGAGTGAACCGTGATTCCTACCATTCACCTTCACAAACGCCAGACAAGAAAAATGAATACAGATTTATATAGCCTGCAAAAATTTCGGATTGAGTCACATGCCAAACAAAAGCTTGAAACTTGGAAAACTTCAACTCATGTCATAGTGATACATGCCCCAACAGGGTAAAGTCAGATTCAAGATATCATTCCTGCCTTTTTACAGTATTTCAGGTTATTTTGAAATAGGAGTATCATTTTGTAGCCCACTCTTCTCTTAAACTATAGGTGTGAAGCAGCACAAAACCTGGCAGAATGTTTTTAAACCCATTCAGTCAGCAACACCACACAAATGACAGAATATTTTCACCTCTGCTGGCCAAGTGGAAGGATTGCCACTTAACGGACAAAAGTTACTTCAGAGACAAAAGGCTAGTAATCTCTGGAGCTCAAACCATACAGACCAACAGAACAAGGTTACTAAAAAAAATATGTTTTTCAGTCATCATGCTCTCTTGTCCTCTTCCATCTCACCATTTTCATCGACAGCACCTGTGCTCCTGCCATTCTTATCTTTATTTTCAACCAAGGAAATATCACCGTCTGGCTTTCCCCTGGTTAGAGATTGTGCTTCTCCCTCATCTTCTTCTCCTACTTCTTCCGAGTAAGCATACCTGCATATTATAGGTGACAAAAAGCAAAAGCTTTTCAGATGAAAACCGGCCACAACAGCCTCAGCCTTGTCAAGAAAATTCTAAAAGGTCACCCAAAACATGTTTTCAAATTAGATTTAATCATCTTAGCTTTCATCCCGGATCAAATATATTAAAAACTGAAAAGAAAGTCTGAAAAATGCAGGACTTGGCGACCACAAGTTCAACTAGTTAAAAATTAAAATATTATATTTCATTAAAATTCTTTTATTTGACAATGGTTGTCATCAAATGACCATTATATAGTGGAGATATCAACATGTAGGGAGAACTGTTTGTTGAGAATAATAGAACCTAGATTGAGAAGATATCGCACCGTTGAGAATTTTGAGATGGAGCCCAGAGATAGCAAATGACACACAGTAGTGCAAATGCAAGAATGTCCCAGAAAGCAGTGATGATCCAAGCACTTTGCCATCTCTCATTGAATGGGTCTGTTGCTTTGAAGTAGACCTGTCACAAAAGAACATCAGATTCACAATATATTAAACAATGTCTAACAGTCCAACATGTTCCAATTAGTTAATTCCACAAATTATATCTATAAGAAATGAAATTATGGAAGAAAGAAGTTTCACATCGAGAAGCAAAAGGCTCAACCAGAGAGACAAAATAAGAGTCCATAATTCTCAGAAGCACAAATGAGTTGTTTCTTAAGTAAAATGCTTATAACTTCCATTAAGAAACTCTATTTCACATTGTCCAAAATGAGGCTCCAATAGCTAGATAAGGGGGATGGCTAGCTGAATCTCTAACAAGTGGTGTAAAGCAGGGGGACACTTGTGAGGCTCTTTTGGCATATTGCCAATTTCCTACAAGAACCCTTGCAGATCCAAATTCATATATTCAACTGCAACACACATGCTCGTCTAATGGATGCCTATACAGCAAATAGAATTCCAAATGAAAAACTGAAAAAGTCAGTGGAAGAATATGAAAATTTTTTTAAAATGTTAATCTTCTCAAAGATGATGAGGGAAAATATGTCTGTTCTATAAAGGATGAAATTCAAAATGGAGCCATTGTTTCTCTGCCACACAATCCACAATATTCAACCAAGACAAGTCATCAAGATGATCCATGCACTTAAAGGCAAAGTGCAAGCAAGGTAACCTCATAGGGAATTCGCAACACGAACCCTCAAAAGAGAGTGCCAACTACAGAAACATGATCACCACTTGACCATCCTATCATTCTGCTTAGGAGAGATCTTTTATCCTAGAAACTTGCATATGAAAAGAAATAAATTTTGTACATGCCAACAGAAACAGACAGCAAACACTCGTGCATCTCTACACAGATGCACTAGATACCAAATTTTAATCATTGTTCAACTAACAAAATATTCCATTCAGTTACCTTCACAAATTTTTTAAAAATATTCTTACCTTTTGCTTATGAAAATGCTTTTTCTGTTTTTGATAAGCAAAAATTTATAGTCCATCTGAATTTCCCTTGACATATCTCATGAGACTTGATAGTTATATTATGGATCAAAGTTGAAAGAAATTGGTGATTTTTCATATAAGACAAGGAAACATATTGTATACACACAAGTGTATTCTTTTTGAGATTTTTTTTTATTCTAGCAATTGCAACTAAAATAGAAATAACTTTTTTGCAATGAATATTATCAAAAATCAATTATTCAATCACATAGGAGATGAATGGCTAAATAATTGTAAGGTCACTAATATAGAAAGGATATATTTGATATTAGAGAAAATGAATTGCTGATTTAAAGATTTCAAAAAATGAAAACTCGTAGAGAATGTGAAATAACTTATTTTTTTCAGTTATGCTAATACTGAATTAAGCTAATGCAGATTAGCCAAAAAGCTCAAAGCTAGAGATCATACCTCATATGCTATCCAAGCAACAGAAGCAATCACTGTCACAACTAGTGCATTTGAGAATTTTCTATAGATATCCAACTTAACAGAACTTCTCTTCACCTGGATAAAAATAAGTTTTGCATCTAAAAGTCAAACACAATGAGACAAAAATGATAGTGTAGACTATAAAATTAGGTTTTCTGAGGACAAAAACTAGACAGATGGAACAAAACTCAAGGTAAAAGCAGATAAAAGGTAATACCTGCAACTGCTCTAATGTCCTTGAAAGAGATGCAAAAATCCACAATATCAAAAATGCATCCAGGAATGCATCAGGAAGGACTAGAAACAGTCTTGCTCTTCCTGATATGTCATTAATTGTCCCCACATACTCAGTAATATCAAGCAACTCAGATGCCAAAAAATAAGTGACTCCTAGGAGAACCACCTTTGAAGTCAGTCCACCAAGAGTGGGTCGCACAACACCATAACCCATTGAAATGGAGAGTATAAGAAGACGTGAAAGTGTCTTCCTCACAGCTCCAATTGTCACAACCCAGGTAGTGATTCCAACAGGCCTAATCCCAGTGCTGTTAAAATTAGCATACTCAGCATACCAAAGAATCATCTCAAACAACCCCAGGGCAATAACAGCCATTATACAATGCTGAAGCTGAAGGATATCCTTCCAGAACCTCATGTACTGAATGAACCAGATAACGCTAAGCACCAGATATGCAATTGACATAAGGACATAAAACTTCATCAAAGGCGCCATCCTACCGGGCAAATAACCATCAGGATTCTTCCAAACAGTCTTGCCACTCATTATCAGTCCCTTGAGTTTTGGATCACATGCGATAAAGAACAAGTTATACATCCCAATCTTTGTAATGTGAAATTCCTCCTCTTTTATATCCGTAGATAAGTATTTACCACTGAATTGTACGTTTAACACAATTGGCCAGTTAATATCTGTTGCAGAAGGTATCCTAATAACTTCACCTTGTTTGCAACCTTCCAGCTTAGCAAGATCAGGCGTGCAACAAATTGATCTTTGCCCACCGTAGGCAGAACCCCCAATATTATTGCGATCTGCAGCCTCAAATATTACAATCTGTACCAAACCTGTGCTGTGCTCCATTTCAGAATGCTCGTCAGCTGCAGCCTTGGTCCTCCAAAATGTGATATTCTTGAGCCTGTTGCAATTATACATTTAAGGAACCAGCAACTCAACAGCAATGTACAAAACCCAACAAAAATCAAGCCCGCACACTCTTCTATTCAATAACCTTACTGAAGTGAACTGACCCACCCGGGTGTCTTTTGCAGTCAAGTGCGTTTTATGCAGCGACCGATTCAAAATCGCTTAGATATATATTTGTGTGATTTCTACGATCACCATTAGAACTAGAAATTAGCAATTGGATTAAAAGTATGAAGCCCAACCAAAAAAAAAAAACAAACAAAGTCCAAAAGAAAAATGTCATAAAAATTCAAAAGCTCAGATCCAATCAAGAACTTGAAAAACCGCCCAAAAACATGAAAAAAGAAAAAGTGATGTCCATCGGTGAAGACCCATTTCAACAGGACTTCAAAAAAGAAAATTGCAAAATAACATCCACACCCAATTCATGAACGCCCTTCCCTTTATTCTAAAAAAAACAAAATAGAAATTCAAAGAAACATCACCGTATGTAAGAAGAGTGGGGGCCAGAGGAAGAGGCAGAGGGGGAGACAAGGCCTTCGCTACCGCCGAAGAGAAGCAAAGCATTTCCAACTTCGTTGAAGGGCTCTTGGAAGTAGGTGTGGATGGAGGCATTCGTTGTTGGTAATGCTATGAGTGAAAGCGTGAGAATGAGAAGCATTTTTATTAGCAATGGATCAGATTTTGTTTCAGATGCGAACCCCATTCCCTGCTTACTACTACTAGTAGTACGATTGCTGCGCGTGTGTGTGTCAGTATGTGAATGTGAAGATCACAGAGAGAGAGAGAGAGAGAGAGAGAGAGAGAGAGAGAGAGAGGAGGAATAGACGGAGGTGGGTGTGGGCATGGAAATGGTAGGAACGTGGGGAGAGGCAGTGTGTTAGAGAAGCAAAGATAGCTGTCGGTGACCACGCGTATTATTGTCTCCGTGTCCTTACGCGCCCCACCCGCACTCTTGTTACCCGTCAATGCTATGTCCGGATTCAAAAATATAGTTTTAGAGATTAATATTCAGATTCTTGTAAAATATTTATTAATGGGTCACTAAAATTAATTTTTTTAAAAAAATTTCAATAAGTCACAATGTGATATTCACTTAATATCTAATATAGTTAATAATATGTAACTTCTTTCATTTCTCTTTCTTTAACTTTCATCCTTTAAAATTTAAAATCACAACTTTAATTCTCTTTATTTTATTTTATTTTTTGTTTCAAAAATAAAATTAACAAAAAACCTTTGATCTTTATAAGAGATTAAAGTTTTGAAATTTTAATTGAAGTGTTGATTAACACAATGGTGAAGAAACTCAAAATCAATGTCATTATAATAGCTTTACTAGGAAAAGCTTTCAACAATATCAATTCAGTATGTTAATTGAATTCAAGATTATGTTTTTGATTTTTTAGCAATTATTTAAAACCATAAAAGTGTTTTTGTTTACTAAAACTCATATTAAACCTAAATAATTTAAAATTTTTGAAACTCATTTATTATATAAATTAATTGATATCGAGATTTTATCCAATAATTTGAACCTTTTTTAATCACTTGTTAAAAACAACGTATAATTATGTTTTTATGTTACTTGTTTATGTTTAGTTGCTTATGAATTAGCCTTTTTTATAAACAACTATAGTTGAAATTTGTTGTAATCACTTGGTGTAAACAATTACATTTTGAGATTATGTATGTCTTAATTCTAGTTTTTTTTTATATAATGTCACAATATAATGGACTATGCATAATGTTTTATGATAGGTCATTTATAAGAAGAGACTCTCTTGTGTCTTTTATGGGATATAAAACACATGATAGATGTATTTAACTTAGATAAAATTTGTTTGTAAGATCTTAAGGATATTAAAAATAATCTAATTACAGGCCACCTTGGACTTTCAAGTAGATTTGACTTGAAGGGCATAATCCATATTATTGATATCAGGCTCCTGGGACAAAAAATAGATGATAAGACCATTATTATTAACTTTTTTTTCATTGTAATTATATTTTTATGTATTAATAATTAAATTAAACTTAAAATTATAATTCTTAATAGAAAAATAATATATAAAATTAATATTCACTCATCATATTATATTATGATTAAATTAAGTTATATAGTGACAATACCTTGTATGATATAGTTAAGCACATAGTTTAAGTGTTATATGGAACATTAAAATAGTATTGATATTGAGGAAATGCAAATAAAAAGTATAAAAACAAAAGGATATGTTAGTGAATAGAAATAATTGCAAAGTAAGGAGAAATAGATAGAGATAGAAATATAATGTCTAATGTTAATAACGAAAGTGTTAAAAGAGGTAATGTAATTGCAATAAAAGGCAACATAAGGGGAGAGGACATACTAGTATCTGATTTTGGTGGAAATGAGGGTGATAGGAATAAGGGTGATGGGAATTAAGGTGAGAAAAAGAGCTTGCGGATTGCCAAAAATGAAGAAATTGGATTTTAGTGTTTGATGGATGCCCCTGTTAAAGTAGTTCTTAGGAATAAGGGTAATAGGTCATTAATTGTTTGTTATAAAGAGAAAGATAAAGATAAAACTAAACTTTTTTAATTTAAATTTATTCAAGTTCCTATTGAAGTCATATCAAATGATGATGGAGAGTTTCTTAATGCAAGGGAACAAATTAAGTATTTTTACACTTTTATGGGTGACTTTAATGACAGTTCAATTAGGGAATATACTACTAAAACAAGAAAATAAGCCTAACCTAATCTAGATAAAGATCAAGCCAATGAAGCCAAAACAAATCAACATAATAAGTATGATGAATATGAAATTGAATATTTTGATAGTAATGAGGAACATAGTTATAAGTCTATTGACTTAGATGAAGACAATGAAAAAGATGAAGTTGTTAGGACAAATAGGGCACCTATGTAGGATCAATACTCAAAGAATCTTCAAATTTTCATTGGATAAGATTTGTAGATGATAATTAGTTCAAAAAGGTAATAATAAAGTATATAGTGACTAATAGAGAAGAGATAACATATACAAGAAATGCATGGAATCTAATAATGACACATTACATTATAGAGAACTAACCCTATAAAATCACAACTGTTATATCTAGTAAGACTATTTTCAAAGTCACGAAACTTTTTAAGAAAGATCATAATTGTGTCAAGATGTTTAGTAATAAAAAGGCCACTACACATTGGTTGGTAAAGAATAAATTTAAGAGCTATCATGGAATTAATACCATGAAATTAACTAATTGTAAACTATATGCAAAAAATCATTATCGTTTAGACGTATATTAGAGATGTCATGAAGAGCATGTAACTTTGTGGGATTACCAAAAAGAGCTTTTGAGGTTTAATCTTATGAGCACAATTAAATTAGAAGTTCAAAAGCCTATATTTGGGAGAGGACTATCAATGTTTGATTACATTTATGTAGCTTTTAATTGTTGTAAAAGGGAGTTTTTAAAAGGTTGTAAGAAGATGATTAGTGTTAATGGTGTTTTCTCAAAATGACCTATTAAAAGAGTTCTCTTGTCAACTATTGAAATAGATGCAAATAACCATATGTTCCTAGTAACTTCTATTATAGTTGACAAAAAGACAATTACAACATGAAGCTAGTTCTTCTCTTTGTTGAAAAAGTCGACATCAATGTGTTAAATGGTCATAATTAGTCATGCAATAATTTTTTATTAACAACTTATAAGTTTTTATTTTTTAACATTTGTATTACATTTGTTCAATTTTGAATCTTTTCACCTATTACAATGTTCATTAATAGAAACATTTATAAGACTAAAAACAAACAAAAATGTTAGTTACTAACCCAATTATAAACTTTTGTTATTATTTCTAACCCAATTGTAAATTTATTCCAATATTATTGACTCATTCGTAAACTTGTTTACAAAGCATTTTAAAGATTGTGAGAGATTGACTGCCTTAGGTAATGAAAAAGGTGGCATAGGGGGGCATGAATTATAAACATCGTTTTGGGATTATGTCAAGGCCCCTAACATCCCAAATTTGGAGCATAACCTTTGCAAATGAAAGTTTTATTGTCTAAAGCACACAATGATTTTGTGAAACATCCTATACGGAGGTAATATAAAGCATACTTTGACAAATCAATCAAAAATAATGCAATTGGCAACAATTTGTGTGAAGCATTAAATGGTAAAATTATGTGAGTAAGGTTGAAGTTCATTTTATCCATGTTTGAAGAAATTAAGACGATAGTATTGACTAGACTAAATAGAGATATTTGTGGAAAATGGAAGAATGGTCTTAAGTGTATGATTAGGAGAAAACTATAGGTTGGAAAGGAGGAGGGCTTTGAATGTGATATAATTTTTAATGGTTTTAATAAGTATAAGATAAGTCACAAAGGTGTAAGGGTAGTTATAGACCTACACAAAAGAACATGTTCATATAAAAGGTAGAATGTGTCTAACATACTCTATTTTTATGTTATTTGTACTATCATACATAAAAGAGTAAAGTCTAAAATTTTTTTGTATGCACAGTTAACCAAGAAAAATTACTTAAAGATATACTTCTTTATGATAAATCTTTTGCAGCATTAGTACTTTGGAAAAAGAATGAAAAGGGCCTCATTGATCCATCAACATTAAAGAATATGATAAGTAGGCCAAAGAAGCAAAAAAAAAAAAAACATAACTAATGAGGAGCCTTATCCATATACAAGTAAGCTAACCAATAGAGGATTAATAATCTTTTGTAAAAACTATAATTAATTAAGGTATAACAAACAAAGATGCAAAAATGTCCTAACTATTTATCCTTCAAAGCCATTGAGACCAGGGGGTATCTTAGAAAGAATTTTTTTATTACTTATTTGTTCATTTATTAATTATGAAACTACATGTAATTTTGATTATAGATCAAAAAGAGAAAAATAATAAGATTTAAACTTTTAAAGAGAAAGGGTTAATATAATTATTCCCCATGAGCTACAACAATTAAGAAACAAGAAATTGTCAACCCTTATAAGAGATGTTGGTGGATTCACTTTAGCTTAAGAGTCTACATAGGGTATATGCACTTAAGAGTTTATAGTGACTAATTGACTCTTGATATAAGTATTTTGTCTTTGCTTATAAACATTGTTCATAATCTTATTTTGTTCTTTTCTAATATATATAATGTCTTTTCTTAAAATCCATTTTAGTTTTTTTATGAAGGTAGCTTTCTATATAGCTACAAAAAAAAAACTAGGTATAATGCTTTTTTATAATATTTAAGATACTAGGGATACATGGTATGGTTTACATGGTATACTTAATATGGTTCACATGGTATACTTGGGATGATATTAATCTTGGAACAATATTACTTTTGTTTAAGAATGAATGAAATATGAAAATTTTGTAATTATAGATTTTTTACTTTTCATTCTTAAACTATTAAATGAAATTAATGTTACTAATTAACTATAAATAGAATTGAAAGTTACTTTCTCAATTATAAACCTATGCAATAATTAGTAACCCAATTGTGAACTTAAAAAGTAAAAGAAAGAAAAGAGGAATACTAGGAAGAACAATTTAAAAGGAGAAAGTAAAAAGAGAAAATAAGGGAGAAAGAGATGAGAAAAAAGTTTTGGTGGATGTCATGTAAAAGAGAGTAAGTGCTTCAACATGACCTTTTTTTTTAATTCAATTACATACTATCGGCCACATTTTGACTTAAGGATCATTTTAAAAGAATTAATTTTAATGGCTCATTAATAAGCATTTTATAATGATTCTAACCTTAAACAAACAATTTTTAAGTTATTGACCAATGTGTAAACAAAAATTTAATAACTTAACATAAACTTATTTCCATTTGCTCAACCCCTTATTAGTGACTCATTTGTTTTGAGTAAAGTTTGGAGTTTGAGAAGATGTTTACTTTGTGGGTTAGGATTACAATTGAAATTAAAATCATAAAAAAAAATTTGGAAACATAATAGTTATTTTTATAATATATTTAGTTTATTCTAGAATTAAATAATATTTCCTCTTGGTATTGTTCGAAATCAATTAATTATTTTTTTTCATTTATTTCATGGTATTAGAAAAGAATAAGTTTCTCATTTCATTTGTATCTCTTGTATCTCATAACTTTGTCAATAAATTACACTTTATTAACTTATGCAATAATGATGTTTTAAATGTAATTTACATTATAATTATTTAAATTAACCAAAATCCAGAAAGGAAAAAAAAAAAAAGAAAAACACTGATAACATCATTTAATCCAAAACTTTTTAAATTAGATAATATACCACTTGGATAAAGAAGGCTAAGCACATATAACCTTTTATATTGTTATTTGTTTGATAGAATATTTCTTATTTGTTTAGTTTTGTTATAAGAATATCAACTACTTTAAGAACTTTAATATTATAAGATTTCCTATTTGAATTAACTTATTTAGCACAATATTGCTCTTTTTCACTTTTTCACAAGTGTAAATATATTAGTTAAGACATTAAATTAAGACTTTTTATCCTACACAAAATTACCAAAATTAATGGACATATTATGAAAATCAAAATCCATATTGATTGATTTTGGAGCTTGTGCTTCCTTCAATTATTCCTCTTTCAATGTGTTTTTCCTTTTTAATCCATTAAAAGCAAATAAATTGAGAGTAGGTTGGGTTACAAAATGGTCATCACTATTAAGATCAATGGCTTCATTTGCAATCTTTATTTTCATATCCTCTACAACATTATTTAAAGTCTCAACATTCTTCCTAGTGACTTTATCTTTTCTTATTAATACTCCAATTTCATCATATAAAGAAAAAATAACATTAAATAATCCTCTAGTATTCTTATGACTTTATTATTATATTATAAAATTAAAAAAATTATTATTATTTAGAAAATAAGTTGATAAAAAAATGATTTAAACTTTATATATAAAGATCAAATAAATTACCTAGCACTATTCATCGTATACACCATTATTACATATGATCTTTTTTATTGTATCATCTCAACTAAATTTAAAGCTACTTAATATTTCAGTAAATGCATTATACTTCCTTTTTAAAATTTTCTATCTAAAATCAATATACATATTAACCTTTAATCCAAACATGGATAACTTCACGTTCATCAATTTTTCCACTCAAAGTAAGTACCCATTTTTTTCAACCACTTTTCCTCTTCCATTTAGGACATACAATTACTTCATATAAAGATTTGAGCAAGATGTGATCTTCCTCAACATATCATTGTTGTTTGTTTTTGCCTTTACCACAAATAACTTGACTATTTTCTACAGGATTCATCTTAACTAATGTCATAAAATATTAGAAATAATAATATTCATAAATTTGTATTTTATATACAAGTTCAAAATTGAAAAAATACAAATTTAATTTTAAGAAAATTATTGCATTTATAATAAAATAATAATTATGTGTACAAAAAGATTTTTGTACACAAAAACAAAGAACACAATAATATAAAATCAAATATCTTAAAAATTAAAATGTTATATTGAACTCTCCAATTATTAAATATTTCATATACTAATTGATTTCGAAAGTGAATCTATTAATTATAAGTTTAAACGACTCTTATGTACTCAATCTCATGATCATTATGTCCATAATCTTCACCACCATGGTACTCTTTGAACCAATCTTAAAGTAAATTCAACTAATTTAGTAATTATATTTTACAATTAATTGTTTATACCAAATTTTGAAAGAAAATTTTTTTTATTTGATATAAATACTTGCTATGATAATCTAAATTGAATTCTATGCAAATGTTAATTTTTAATTGATTTTTGTTGGAACAATTAATTCTAATACATTATTATATTTTCTTCCCAATCATTCAAATTCAATTCTTTTATGTTGAAAATTTGATATTACAAAAAAGAAATTCTAATTCTATTTGTTTTTTAAAAATTTGTCTATTATGAATAATTTATTAGTCTTTTTTTATTTATGAGAAAGTAAATTAGGTCATAAACCTTATATTTGCTTCTCAAAATTAAATCTCATATTTTTAAAACAAAAATTTAAATTTTTAACCACTAGAGTGATAACAAGTCTCCACACTTTTGATTGAAAAAAATTTAATGTTCTAAAAAATGGTCCTTATGCTATTTTGGTCTCTGTGTTTTACTTTTCTTTCAAACAAATACAATACACAAGCTAAGAGATCATTAACGGCGTGGATTATAACCGAAAAACCATATATGGATTGATCGATGCACCATTAATGGAGTTTGAGGGATGTTAATTTCCTTTAGTTTTGATATTTAATAGCTTGGTATTGCTGTTAGGTAGGCTGAATGTGACGTTTATGTAGGGAAAAACTGAAGAAAAAATTAGTTGGGTTTGTGAGATCAACGTAATGGTCTCCACAAATTTTTGGATAGTTCACAACCACACGGCAGGAGTGCAAAATCAAAGATTTAGAGAGATTCAATGACATGAGGCCATACCATGCTCCATTGTCGCATTGGCTAAATCTTACAAAAATCATCTATATCAGGCTCCATATTAAACTAATTACTTAAAATCCCAATACATTAGACAATCATAATTGAGGTATATCACTTGTTCCTTCTCCTTTTTTTTTTTTTTTTTCACTCTTCTGGTCATGAAGGGTGACCTCGTCTTCTTTGTTGTCATGGTATAATAAATGCCAAGCGAACACAACTTTCATTATAAATGAACCTAGTACACTTGCCATAACCCAAAAGAAAAGCTGCATAGGTTTATCAATAAGAGCAAATGCAAGGTTATGTGGCTTCGCATGGAGGAATAAATAGGTAGAATCCACAGCCAAGGTAGTGAATTGAAGACAGCCCCCTAAAAGAAGAAGAGAGGGTCTCGAAAAGCGAGGTTGAGCCAAATTCAAAATGAATATGCTGAACAAAGAGACAAAAATCAGATGCTAAAATCAAAATTAATTACCTCATAATCATGTGAGTTTGTATTCCAATCGAAGAAAAGGCCAAAGTTGATTGTTTCATCGGATTTTGTAAATACGAGGAAACCAACAATTCGGTCATATGGTGAAAACATGTCAAATGGGAAATGAACATGGATACGTTCTCTCTGTATTTTTTTTTTCCTTTTTAAAATTAATTGTTAATATTCTGTTTAATTTTCTATATATCCTTTTATTTTTTTTCAATATGAGTTTACTTTGTTATACCTTTCTTCCTACTGCTAATTAGCCCCATTGATTTTTGCACCTTACATTTGCATGCCATAAAATTCTCAAATTACACCCATTATATGGTAGGTAGTGTCACCATGACAATTTTCATCGATAAAATGTTAATGGCAATGAGGTACTAGATACGGAAAGCCCACATATTTCACCAAACACTTCTTCTTTTATTCTGTGTATTATTACATAGAGAAGGAGGACGGGAGCACTCCTGGTCCCAACACAAACGCGCACAGATAGCAAGCTAAGTCACTCTTACTTTTCACCACAAACTTACTTGATTAAAAGAAAGTGACTTTCTAACACCCAATATATATATATATATATATATATCTGAAATAAAACATCAACATAGGCTTCAACTCAAGTAGCACTAACAGCTATTTTCATTCCAGCTTGCCAATGCCCAGCAAAGCTGCAGATAAAGAAGTTCTGTCCTTTCACAAGCTTGATCTGATCATTTCCTGAGCTATATATACGCTGGCACCTCCAGGTGCTGTGCAACTATTGTAACCTTCCTCGTTAGCGGCCACAACATTGTGGGCTGAAGGATCATAGTTGAACACTACAAGATAATTAAACAACAAACTGAGTATTAATTTGCACTTTAATTTACATAAAAAAAGAAAAAAAAATCAGTATAGAGGTATTATTAGTACTATCTAATATATTGCCAGTAGCCACTGCATTAGATAATAAGTACAAAAGGAGATTTTTCTAAGAGTTTGATGTTGTATAGATGTGACCTTGTAACCTCATCAACAGCCAAATAATAAAAGGGCCTCTAAGTTCATGGGTTCCTGTAAATGGTGAGTTGGTTCGATTTCATTTAGTAGACTTGCATGAGATGTTCAATTGAATATAGGTAGTTCACACGACATTTACAAAGTCCTAAAGACAACATTTTTAATAAAGATTAGATGTATCTATTTCATTTGGACAAAGGGTTTAAGGACCATTTTATTTGGCAAATAAATAAGGTAGATACAGATTTCTTCTGGCCCTAAAGGGTTTTCCCTTGGGCCAGCCAGAAACATTGAAAGTCCAACCACGGGACCTACAAAAGTGTAGAGCTGCTGCTTGAGCCATCTCGGCGTGGAGGAGCACCAACATGCACAGCCCAACAACTGGTGCTGCTGTAGCCACCCCCACTCATTTTATTATTTTATTTTATTTTTTCTCTTTTCGTCAACTGAATAGACCTAGTAAGACATCAACGACTAAGTTTGAGAACCAGATGAAATAATGAGTCGGTGAAAGTTAAATTACGAGCTTGCGTTTGCTTGTGCCTACTTTAATGGAGATGCTGCTGCTTACGGTGGGGGGGCAGTTGTGGGCATTTAATTCCTACTCTTAATGGGTCTTTTTTTATTTGCAGCCTAGGGGTCTATTTCCGTCGGAGAAAGTGGCAAAAGAATGGGGACCCTCGACGGACGGCTGCTTGACTAGATGAAATCTTTAAATTATAGAAAATTTGTTAAATATTACATCAGCGACTGAACCAGCAATCTCAATAGCTGCAAAATGCTGCCAGGCATAAAACATGAGTGGATTTGGCTACTGCGAGGTTGGGGGGAGGGGTGAAGTGCTTTTAGCTCCTCCTGAGAAACTGTGTCTATAAATAAATAAAGAGCAAGGTATCCGTGGAAGCCACATTATTGGGTTGAGTAGGAAGGGTGTGTGTGTGAGAAGCCAGGGGTATTGGAAGAAGCCGCCACCGCTAGAGATTCTTTAAAAGCAAAATGACAACCTTAAGACAGAACAACCAAACGAGGGACCTATAACATGCACATGAACCACCAACCATTTTGGTTGCAAGATTGACTATGTAAGAAAAACTAAGTCAGAGTAAGGCAAGGAGTGCCAAAGAGCTCCTCTTATGGTTAATGGAAGCAAATTGTAGCATGACATTTTCAAAAGTAACCATTATATAGTGAATTTTAAAAACAAAAATTAAAAGCATTTGAAGATCAAAGGAGTGGAAGGATGACATGTGGAAAAAAAGTCTGAACATGCAAAGGGCATATTAGATAATGAAAAGGAAGTGGGAATAGACAAATCTAACTTTTTTATTAATAAATGTTATATATTACAAATGTCAATTTGACTAAACAAAAAGGAAAAATAAATTATATGATGGAAGCAGAAAATAAAGATTAGCAGCTGGCAGTAAACACGCAAGAAGGATTCGGGGAAGACATATGTATCCTAAAAAAATCCTTCTTCCCTAGCTTGCAAATCGTCACAAGCGTCTTAACATATACCACCTTAAGCTTTTCGGAAGGGGACGAAGTACGACTTTGCATCCATATTTACCTAAGCCTTAAAGTTGAAGAAGTCTTGAGCACACCCTTCTATGGAAAGGTGAGCATGAGCCTCTAGCTCCTCAAATCTTCATCTTCAAGACCTCAACACGACCATAAAAAAAGAGCAAGGTATAAGCTATCTTCGAGCCTCTGGTGCCTCTGTCACCTCACGAAGGACTTTAGCTCCTATTCCAATTAATTACGAGTTTTTCAATTAGCCCTCACTCATTGTTAAGCCATAAAAGGTGTCCTCCAAACAATAACGCTTATGAAGATTAACACATCACCAAAATCCCCTCAGACAGAGAATCAATCGACCTCACGCTCAAGAAGAGAAAGTTCTAAGTGACAAGAAAAGAGGACATGAATATAGTAATGGGTAGATTATTAATGATAGGAGAAGGGTCTACCTTGACATGGTTTAACAAGGATCTCAAGCAATGATGTTGTTGGTGCACTTAAGCATCAACAAATGGCTCTTGTATCATAAGGATGCTTAAAGTAGTAAAAGATGGCAATAACAACAACGAGGGGGGTGATTGCAATCACCCTTAATGGAGGAACTCATAGACACATGCTTTAGTGGCATGGGCAATTCCCCTAATCCCTTCACTAGAAATTGGCTTTGGCACTGCATTTCCGTCGTTGCTACGGCCGCTGCCTCTGGCCTATCTTATGCAACAGTTGTAGGCATATTGCTCCCAAGTAAAGCTACTGACCATTTAAGGTTATGCTCTTCAATATTCCTGATGGCCTTAATGTGCTCCTTAGTCACTTAAACAAATCCCAAAAAAAAAAAAAAAAAAAAACAAGAAGGAAATCCTTAGTCTTAGAGCTGGCAAGCTAAGTAAGGGAGTAGTTAAGGCGCCACTTAGGGAAAACCATGACAATAAGTTTTCCAATAAATACAAAAGCACCTCTTGAAGTCCTTCCTCTTTTCTTGGAACAATTGTCTTATGATGTGTGCACCAATTACTTGGAATAATTTGCCCTTAAAGTCAACTTGTGATACTTTATGAGCTTAAATATCACGGTTTTATTATCTTCTCTTAAAAAGTGATCCCTCTTTTAAGTATGTATTAAGTTAACTCACGATTGTCTTTGTCGATGTTCGAGCACATGTTGAGCCATATAAAATCAGGAATTTTCAGCATTTTGCACTTAAATAAAAGTTTCACGATAGAATAAGAGTAGGTTATAATACTATTTATTACAGAGTTATTAACTTCTTTCCAAAAAATATCTATTGGAATATGCAGTAACACCGTTTATTTGGTTTAAAATCTCACTCTTTTTTAAAAAATTTGAGAATTAATAACGTGCACCACCACGTTAAGAATGGTTAGCAAGGAAAGTGGATGTCAGTCACTCTGAAATCATGTGCGATATGACTATACAACTCGAGGAGGCCTACATGCTCTCTCCCAATGAACAAGAGAAAATATCTTGTAACCTCTGAAAGCATCCACTACAATGTGAGCATATCCTTGTATGATACATGCAGCTTAGAATACTCAGCAACAAACAATGCACGCTCATCTAAAGCCAAGATCGTGTTACGGCTAATTTCATAAGAAGCCTGTAAATTGCAATGGAAGATAGAAAAATCGTTACCACTGGGAAGAGACACCAGGTTAGCAATTTAACGATGTCAACACACCTCCTAAAATAACTGTTGGCAAACAGACATCACCTTTAAGAAGGCAACTATCTAATGTGTGGCTGTTTGAAACTTTTCAATATTGAATCCTTAGACATAACCTAAAATACTAGTGCTTGAATTCTATTGAGATATTTTGTTGGACAATCAGTTGTGGTTGTTTCACAATAACCGTGTAAAAGCCCAGAAAAGATTGCATGAGCAGACATAAAACAGCTAATACCGAGAAGAGACAATGGGAAACAATTTAATAATGTCAATACACTTCCCAATATGACTGTTGGCAAACAGATAATGTCTTAAGAAGCAATTGTCTGACTATGCGGTCGTTTAAAATTTCAAATATGAAATCCCTCGCATGCAATGCAAACATTATTGCATGCCTTAGGCTGCACACTCTTTGACATTGATTTAAAAATTAATTGAATTTTGACCTCAAGAAAGATCTAATTCAATGGTCATTAGTCTAACTGTGATTTGACATTTGAACCGATTGGTTAATTCTTTTTTGCAAAAATAAATATTTAATATTATTATATTATATAAAATAAATAAAATTTATTATATAATATATATATATATATATATATATATATTGCAAGTATTCTTAGTAAAATAATATAATCATACTCTTTTTTTTTTTTTGAAAAAAAAAAAAGACAAGAAATAAAACTCTTTAGCAAAACCCACCCGAAGAACTAATCCGACTGTCAATCAGCAAGTTAAGTGATTTTTTCCTATTTTAGTCTTATCTGGTTTGTTAAACAAACTAGAGTTAACTTATAGTTGAGTTGTCAATTTTTCGGTCTAATCGTCGATCCAATCCAATTTAATTTTAAAAATTTTACTTCTGGAATGACATTGGGTTCAATTTGCAAATCAGTCTACTATGTATGTGAAGGTGCAATCCTTGTAAGGATTGTAAAGTAATGTCCATACTTTCCTACTTTCTAAAATACATTACTCATTTGTACACAAAAAAAAATGTTAATATTAAGAAAATTAGTGTGAAACAATTGAAAGGAGTTAATATTATGAAAAATATTAAATATTTGAATTACTATACTAATTTTTAATTTGATCATGCTATAATAAATTGCATATATATTAATATATTCATAAAAAATTAAAATACTTTACCAGACTAATATTTTATATTGCATAAAGAAGAGTTAATATGTCAAAGACATTAAATATTATATAATTATCAATAAATTTTTAAATATTGATCATTTATAAGTGTAAAAGAATTAATTAGTTTTTATGATTTTTTTTTTATTCTTAAGTCAAACATGTCATAAAAATCAAGTTTGAAAAATAATTTTGATCTATTTTTCACAATCAATCCATCCTTCAATTTCTAAAAATTTTCCACTTCAGATTTATCATTTTTTTTTAACAAAATTGATTTTGTAACATTTAATATATGAGTCAATATTCTTTTGTATAGGATAGATAAAAGAATTAATCATTATAAAGTAAGTTTAAAGTGATTCAATAGATTGGTAATTAAATTTAAAAAACTAATTGTTTATAACAAATTTTGAAACCAACAATTTGAATAAATTCTTTTATTTGTAGAACTACTTTTCTAAGTGATATGATAATATAATTGAATTTCACGCCAATATTTTTTCACTAATTTTTATTTGAATTGTCAATTTTAAAAATTAGTATATTTTCTGCCCAATAATTCAAATTCAACTCTTTTATCTTGAAGAATTTGATATTACAAAAGCAAAATGTCTTCTAAATTTGTCTATTCTAAAATAACTTATTAGTCTTTTGGCTCATTAAAAGTTTCTCTAAGTCATAAACCTCATATTCTCTTCTTAAAACTAGTACTTAAATCTCAAGGAAAAAGGTTTAAATTCTTAATTACTAGGATGATAACAAATTCAATAATTTTAAGTAAGAAAAAAAAATTAATGTTCCAACATAATTACTTGCTTTTTTAGACAAATACAATACACAAGTTAAGAGATTATTAAAAGGGTGGATTATAGCCCAGAAGCTATATATGAATCAATCGATGCACCATGAGTTGAGATTGTAGGCCTGTAACTTGATTAATATTATATCGGGGATAAACATATAATTTATCTCCATATAAAATTTATTTTATCTTCTTGTATTAAAATTGTATACTTATTATGTAATTTAAGAAAATTTTGAAATAGTGAAATTCTAGTGCAATCATGAACATAGAAACATTTAAGTTTCGAAACATATAATTTTTTTGTATTTTTTTCGCTCTTTTTTTTGAATATTTCGTTTTCCAACAACTAATATCAAACCTTTGATTTTAAGGAGTCAAAGGAGTATTGGTAGCGATCACATTTAAATAAGAAAAATGAGAATTAACAAATTTTATAGTACCAATTTTAATTTTGGAAGATATATATAGAAGATTATTTGTACCAAAAGAAATTACATTAACTTATTTTAGGAAAAAAAAAAAACTAGAATCAATAAGTAAGGAAGACTAAGAGTTGTTGGATAAATAAATCTTAAGAGTCATTTGATTGATGTTAGCCCAAAACATTGCTTTTAGTGTCCAAACATAGAAAATAACCACAGACTAATAAGGAATTGACTAATATATTGTAAGGAACCATTTACTTTTAACAAGGTATATCTAATGATAAAATTATTTAATTTGAAGCAAAAGAAGGGTAGTTTTGTTGCAAATCATATAAACGAGATTAAATTGATTTATAGTCATTTGAAATAGTGAATATAAATTTTGATGAGAATGTTAAGGCATTGATTTATTGTTTCTTATTGCTAAAATTTGGAATGTCTCTATGACTATAATAAGTAGTTCATACAGTTTACAACAATTATAGTTCAACATAATTTAAAATTTAATTCTAAGTAAAGATATTCACAGGAGAGAATTTAGTACTATAACAACTAAAGGAAGAACAACTCAACGTGATGACAATAAGATAAATCAAAATCCAGTAAAGACAGTAAATTAAATTTTGGCTCTAAGTGTTGGAATTTGAGTTATAGGAGCCACTTTAAAAAAGATCCAAGCAACTAAAGAAGAAAAATCAAGATAAAGATTTTATGAAAGCAACAATTGAAGCTATCTTGAATGCTTTGATTCTAAGTATTTGCAATTTAATGGAGTCTTAAATTCTAGATTCTTGGAAATCTATTCAATTAACTTTACATAAAAATTCTTATAAAACTATGTTACTAGTAATTTAAAAAAATTCATCTTTCTAATAATGAACTATTGGACATAGTAAGGAGAGGTGATGTTTATGTTAAGACGTTAAATGAATGTATATGGAAGTTGAAGAATGTCAAACACATTCCAAGATTGAAAAAGAATTTAATCTCTAAAAGATAACTTGATCAAGAAAGATATTGTGTAACTTTTATTGGCTGGTCATGAAAAATCATTAAAGAAGTAATGGTGATAATAAGAGAAAACAAGACTGAGACATTCTATATGATCTTAAATATAAAAGATTCAATAAGATTATTAAGTTGGTGATTCATTCTAGGATTTGACATTACAATTTTTAACATTTGAGTGAGAGAAAGAAATGAAAGTACTTAAAACAAAGGGTAAATTGTTTGACATAAAAATTATAAATGTTAGTATTTGTAAGGATTATATTTTCAGGAAAAAAAAAAAAAAGGTCGATTTCTCCAAAGTTGGAAGTACACTCATAATACATAAGTTAGAACTTGTGAACATCGATATTTGGGTCCCTTTTTAGTAGCATCTTTAAGTAGCTCACTCTATTATGTCATCTTTATTGATGACTCCATTCAAAAGATATGGATTTATTTTGAAAAAATAAATTGATATATTTAGGACTTTTAAGAAGTAGAAAAATTAGTAAAGAATAAATTTCATGCAAAATAAAAATTCTTAAGATATGATAATGGTTGGAATACGACGACAAAGAATTTAAGGATTTTTGTGCAACTAATGAGATTTAAATGGAGAAAACAATTTTGAACGTGCCACAACAAAATAGTATCATTAATAGTATGAATAGAGCTTTTAATAAGCATGCCAAAAGCATGAGAACACATGTTAGATTACTAAAAACATTATAGGTATATATTATCAACACTGTATATATTTGATTAATTCGAGACCATTTATTCCTTTAGATAAAGAATCACCAAAAGAGACTTAGACAAGTAAAAAGGTAAATCTTTCACATCTAAAAGTCTTTGGTTATGGATCTTATACGCATATGTTTTCTAATAAGAGTAATAAATTAGATTTTAAATCTCATAAACATTTTTTTTCATTAGGTATGAAATTGATGAATTTATATTTTATTTTTAGGACAATCAAAATAAAAAAAAAAATTATTATGAGCAAAAATGTCATATTTAGTGAAAATGTTGTTTATAAAATAAATGTGTTGTATAATTTGATAGTGCAAGAAATTATACTAGAAAATGGGAACATACTAAGTTAGAAAAATTTTAAAAGATGATATCGGTAAAAGAGTGTTAAAAAATTTTGAAAACATTTTAATACAGTTAAAGGTTTTTACATGAATAAAACAAGCGAAAAAATTTGGTAAAATATCTAAATTTGATAATGATTCTTTATTTCTTTGTATTATTTACTATTTACTAATAAAAGTGAGCTAGAATATTTTGATGAAGTAATACAAATTAAAGATTGTATCAATTAAAAGTTAATCATGAAAAAAGAAATGTGTTTAATACAAAATAATATACGGGAGCTAACTCAATTATCAAAAGCTAAAAAGACATTAAACAATAAGTGAATTTGCCAAGTTAAAAGGAGAACATTGATGATAGCAAGCATTATAAAACAATGTTAGTTGTGAAAAGAGTTTAGTAGAAAGAAGAAAAATTAAGGTTATGTGCAGTTTTAATAGCCTCCATCATTAATTAATTGTTAAAGATATTTCATGTTAAAGTTATGGATTATAAGATAAGTTCAATTACATATAATAGTTATTAATTTGATAATTAATTTTGAAATGGGATATTATTATAGCAACGAATTTAATTAATATTATATAAGGAAATAAAAATGTAATTTATTTTTACATAAGATTTTTTTGTATAAAATGGTATATTTATTATGTAATTTTAAAAAAGAAAAGAAAATAATAAAATTTTAATTCTACTATAAATACAAAAACATTTAAATTTAAAATCACATAAATTTTTTTTATTTTATTTTATTATTATTATTATTATTTTAATATTTCGATTCGCATTTTCGGGTATAGGATTCCACTCTCTTTCTGATACTCATTTATAAAAGAAGAAATTAGTTGGGTTTGTGAGATCATTTGGTGATCTCCAGAAATTCTTGGAAGAATGACATTCACAAATATAGTAGTGAGAGTGCAAAATCGGGAGATTTAGAAACACTCAAATGGCATGAGGCCATACCACTAATATGGTCGCAGTCATACTGCTCTTGCTGACTAATTAAGGCTTCTACTTCTCATACGTGACATGAGTGAATTTTAATAGGCATGCGCTGCTACGCTTATATATGCTTGCATGCATGTATATGTTATTTATGAAACAATAATTATCACTTATTAGCCCAAAATTATATGCAATTTTCATGGATTTCGTGTCCAAAAAATTATTGAACTGTGTTGTTCCTTCCCTAGCCCACATGCAACGATGAAGTCAAATATATGTAAGGTCATCCCACGAGGGAAAGGGAAACCAACGATCAACCCCCTTTTCTTTTATTCTTTGTATTATTACATAAGAGAAGGGGGAGGGGGCACTCCTAATCCAGCACAAGCACACATAGACAGCAGCTTAAGTCACTCTTACTTTTCACCACACACTTCGTCAAGGAAGTGACTTCTAACATCCGACATATACATACATATATATATAATATCTGAAAAAAAAACATCGAAACACACTTCAACTCAAGTGGCAGTAACAGCTATTTTCATTCCAGCTTGACAATGGCCAACAAAGCTGCAGGCAAAGAAGTTCTGTCCTTTCACAAGCTTGATCCGATCCTTTCCCGACTATATACTCTGGCACCTCTAGGTGTTGTGCAACCATTGTAAACTGCCCGTCGACAGCTACAACGTTGTGGGCTGAAGGACTATAGTTGAACACTACAAGACAATTAGGCAACAAATTGAGTATTAATTTGCACTTTAATTTACATCAACAAAGAAAAAAAAAATCAATATAGAGGTATTATTAGTACTATCTAATATATTGCCAGTAGCCACTACATTAGATAATAAGTACAATAGGAGATTTTTCTAAAAGTTTGATGTTGTATAGATGTGACCTTGTAACCTCATCAACAGCCAAATAATAAAAGGGTGAGTTCGTTCGATTTCATTTAGTAGACTTGCATGAGATGTTCAATTGAATATAGGTAGTTCACACGACATTTACAAAGTCCTAAAGACAACATTTTTAATAAAGATTAGATGTATCTATTTCATTTGGACAAAGGGTTTAAGGACCATTTTATTTGGCAAATAAATAAGGTAGATACAGATTTCTTTCATGGTCCTTAATAATTGTTTAATTTTCATTGATGATCTTCATAATTTACGGAGGTAACTTAAAGTGTGTCTCTTTATCCCCGCCACCACCACCACCCCCCCCCTTTTTTCTTTTTTTTTTTTTTTTTAATTTTTAAAATTCTAATGGCCTCCCCCCCCCAAAATGAACGGAAAACAAGAATTGGTCCGTATAATTAGAGGTTAAATGTAAAATATTTACTTTTGTATTAATACGATAAGATAGTGACTGCATACCCAGAATGTCGCCAGCCCGGAATCGTTTTCCCTTGGGCCAGCCAGAAACATTGAAGGTCCAACCACGTGGACCTCCAACAGTGTAGACTGCCGATTGAGCCATCTCGGCGTGGAGCACCAACATGCACATCACAACTAGTGCCGCTGCAGCCACCAACCTCGTTGCACTGCCTATTCCCTGGCTCATTGTTTTTCGTTTTCGTCTCGAATAGACCTGCAGAACATCAACTAATTGTGAGAGCCAGATGGAGAAATGCGTCGGTGAGAATAGGCCTGTGTTTGCCGGAACACACAGACATACACGCACACAGATATGCTAAGAAATGCTACCGAGTTGGGGTGGTTGGGGACTCTTATTTCTGCTCTTAATGGGTTGTTGGACGTGTAGTGGGGCCCGGTGGGTCCATGTCGTTCGTATTTCCATTTCCATTGAAGAGGGTGGCAGAAAGAAACGGGTTATGGTCAGTGTCATTAATTAAACTCGTGATGGCCGAGAAGACTGCGAGTCTCATCAAATTGTAGCCATGTGGGTTTCGGCTAAAACCCATAATAATTCCTCCGACTCAAGGGCTCATGCACTGGTAAGCAAGCAACTAATAACGGGTTCCAAAGATAGGGGCAGCCGAAAAGGACTGCAAGTCCTCGTTGCCAATTTTATTGGCACTAAATGAAAAATTATACTTTTTGTATGCAAGATGAATTCAATAAATAAATTTCAAAGTACGTCTTCTACCCTGTAATAATTAAAGTCATGTATAAATATATTGGACATATTATTATTTGATTGGTAATATATTATGAATCTCATTTTAAGTTTTTTTTTTTTTTTTTTTTTTTTTTTTTTTTTTTTTTTTTTTTTTTTTTGTTGTGAGCTTTTAATGTTGTGCAAGCTAGAGGATAAGTGGCGACTTTTGGTGACATATTTTATTTATTGCAATAATCTATTAACAGCAAAATTTGAACTTGTTGCTAGAAACAGTAATATTTCTGGTAGAAACAATTCACAAACTAAACGGTTCCTGTTGCTACTTCTATCATTTGTTGTTGGCGCGGGGGGAGGGGGGGGGAAGAAATGCTACAAAACTGCAGAATTTTTACACCTCTCATATGACAATTGGCCAAAGGAAGATTGCTAAAGGGAGTGAATCCCGTCCTTATTGTTGAATTTTAATTAATTTATTTATTCCTTAATTTCTACACTTAAACAGGCAGAGAACCCCACCAATCCATAGCAATTGAAAATGGAGAGTGAGGCCTACCATCGACGCATTACTCTATTGTATTCAACAGGTTCAAGGTTTCTGCAAAAGGCAGACCCGATAGTCAAATTCTCCACCCCTTTTATTGCGCACGACCTACCCCGGGGTTGAAACAAAGAGATGGCTTGTAAACCAAGCCGTATACATGTTCGGTAAGAGCTTGAAGGCTTGGCAGGGTAATCATTCATGTCTCTGTTTTCAGAGCTCATTTAACAAGCAAAGAGAGCTTAAACAATGAATTGTTCAGTTCACTCCTGTTCACAAAATAACTAGTTTATAATTTGATTAAGACTTGCTTTAGAAACTCATTGTAAGCCCCTTCACAGAATTAATCATGCCAGTACAACAGTACTCGATAAATGCTAATGCAAATTAGGTTTTCAGCTTGGTGACGAGACAATCTTGATGGTGACCTAAGTTTAACGTGGAGCTTAATCCAAACCAATAAAATGGAAATTTACTATTTTTGAGTCTGACTCACCCTAATTTATAGCAGGCCAAGTTCAAACCCAATCAAAAACATTCTATCAAGCTGAGCCCAATACATCAAAATTTGGATAGGCTTGACGCATTTATGCCCCCCAACTATTCGTAGATCATAATAGGCTAATTTATAAACCCTAAAAATGAAAAGTTAAATTTGTAATCATGGGTTATACCTAAACAAAGAAAACAAGCATATAAAATACTTGGGTACACTTAACTTCAAATGACAATTCATACTCAATTACGTACACATTGTAAGAGTCGTATGAAATAACTATAAACATATTTTCCAATCCATCCAAAAAAAATTTTAAAAAAAATTATAGCAAAAATAACACAAAAAATTGCATTTTGCATTGAATAGGAAATGGCTACTCTATAGAAATTCCTTGCTAAATGAATATATAATCTGCATTTAATTTTGCACAATAAAAATTATTAAATAGATATTATAATAAAGCAAATTAGCTTAAAATCTATGCTTATATGCATATTAAAATTACCAAAATAAAGAGAGAGCTTCAACTATTCTTATTTATTTATTTTCAAATACTCAATACTTCAATTTTTTTATTTTTTTTTTACAAGGAAAAAATTATCCTGAAAGTTATTCTTATTATGATTTTTTTTAAATATCCATAATTATTTTATAAAAAAAATTCAATTTAAATAAGACAAAAATAAAAATGTATTTTTTAATAAACATAATAAATTTACTCATAACATGAATCTAATTTAATTTAAGTGTAAATTGGTTGATCAACTCAAGACATCACCACAATCTCAATTAGTTTACTCAGTCACATAACCCTTTTCAAGACAATCAGGAAGCCATTTGTTCCTTGAGAATTTTAACAGCCTCCATGACTCCGTCCTGCATTTTGACCAATGAAAAGAGAAACCATAATATTATATTCTGAAGTCAGCACTGCAACATCCTTCTTGATTCATGAAGTTCACATGAAAAAGGCTGCATATTATTAGTTTCACACCCAGAAAAAGAACTTATGTTTCTTTGTCTACTCCATGAAGCCAGAATTCCAATCACAGAAGTAGGTCTTAATATTAATAAAGGACTTTGACTGCAAGACAATACTCCCTTATAATCCTCCTGACTACCAATAAATCAAGCACATATGCCTGCAATGTCGTATCTATCAGTGATATGTACCACAGAGACCAAGATGAATAAACAACCAAAAAAGTAATTTAGTGTACAAAGTTATACAACTGAGACAGGAACTGCAGTACCTCATGGGGGTAATGCACAAATGGAGAAAATGTTATCTACATTTACATCAAACTTGATCAAGTATTGGGTCAACCCCTTCACAGAAGTAATGCAGACAGTACCCATCACCTTTGGCTATAATATCACACCCAATGATGTAAAAGGATGACTCTTCTGGAATATCCCGCTAGTTCAATGCTAGACGAGTTAACAGGAGACTAGATATTCACATTAAATATTCTGTTGAAAGGCCAGCATTCTATTAGCCACATAAAGTTTCACAAAGTAAATTAGCCTGCATGGAAGTGATGGGTGCCAGTGTGAGATGGAGAAGAGAGTGATTGCAGTAGGATGTTGCTTAAATGGAAATAAGAGTGAAATCTGGGAAGAACTCTTAATGCATACAATCTCCAGAAAACTGAGCTAAGATTTGCAATGAACCTATTTATGAGCAAAATTACAACACAAAGTAACATTAAACCTGAGTCATCACAACTCTTAAGAGGTAGGAAGACCCAGCAGTGTCATTCAATTCTCTGGCAAGACGCTTTCTGCAAGCTGCTTGCTTCAAGCACTCAAGTGAGTGCTCTTGTGAAGTATTAAATGTTCTGATCATACAAATGGCAAATTTGAAGGTTCTGTTAAGTTTTTTTCTACTGGAAACTAACAAAACAAACTGACCACAACACCGTCAAGGTAGAAGCTTTAATGCTCATTTCAATGCCAAGAAATTATGTAAAACTTACAAAAAGTATGTTGGTTTGGGATAAAAACGAAATAATTGTACTTCTGTTGTCTTGGATCTTACTTAATCTTTACTTATATTATAATGCAAATGTGCACTAGTTAAATTCAAACTTGGACAACATTAAATTCCTTATTTGTCTAAAAATCAAATAAGCAAAATTTGACTTTGCTCAATCCAATTAACAATCTGAATGGAAATCAGCCCAGAACAGCAATTAAGAATTTCCCAGGTTGGGTCCATGGCCATGTTGATGGACCAGCGTACCCTAAAATTTTCCCAAGATATGTGGGGGCATGTATTCTTGCGTGCATACATACCAAAAGGGGTCTTTTACATGCTTAGTTGGTTATGTGAGTATAAGCATGAATATGCATGTTAATAGTGAAAGAAACAAAATCCCAACGTCTTTATTTTGTAACAGAAGAAGCCATGATGATGCCATAATGGCCAACACCACAAAATAAAGTGGAAACACAAAAGCCCCTCCTGCAAGTAATCTCCTACTAAAAATCTACATTTTGGCGAGGCACTAAAAAAAGCCATTTCATTATATTAGTACTCCCAAGTAAAGGACCAAAAACAAATAGAAACACATGTGATTGATAATCAAAATCTACTGGGAATAGGAAAACACCAAACTGAAAGTCCAAAAAAGAAGTAAAACAGCCATAAATAGACCATACAAGTGCCAAGTATGATCTCTTACATGATCAGAATTTACTCACACAAGCAAATTAGTATCTTCAGTCTTATGCAGTGAGACACAAAGGATAGGTAGGAATGTGGAGCAATGATAGGAAATAACTATGAATTTAAATTAGTTAAGATATCTACTTTTATAGGCCTCAAATTTTTGTACTTCAAGCAAATAATAATGATGCAGACCCATCATTTAGGTGAAGCTATTACCTCAAGGTGTACCCTTTCGGCAATTTCTAAAGCACGCGATTTAATTTTGGGGCATAATGCATCACTAATGGCTCCCAATAGCATATTTGCTGCTATCCTGATAGTCATGTCATCCAATTGATCTGGGACCAGATGGTTTCTTTTCACCGGTTGTGGGGCAACTCCAAGCCAATGCATCTTCTCAGCCCAGTAGAATTGATCCATTATGAATGGACATAATATCTGCCATCCAATTTTGACTGGGATTTAAAAAAAGGGGATGGCAGGAGAGAGAGATGACCCCAGATATATGTGGGATTAATAATTCAACACAAAAATGAAGGATTGTCAAAAGCTGCAGTAGAATACTGTCAATCAGAATAGAATAGCATTTTTGCAGACAAGATGGACAAATGGATCAGCAAAGCACGCCAATTAGTGATAAAGTGTGCCGGAAAGGAAGGAAGCTTGAAAATTTTTTTGTTATTGTGTAACCTGAAGTGCAGAAAGAAGCTTTCACACAGCTGTTGAGAATGAAAATATTATCTCTGAATATTTTCAATGATTAGAGTCTAGAGAACTATTTTGGAATATTAAACCATCTCTCTTTTCATAAGATGCCCCCAACAGCAACATTTTAGGTTCTTGATACTAAACTATCAAGAAAAGAATACTGCTTTCAAGACAAGCACCTAAAATATGTGACAAGACTTCAAGGGGAAAAGCTAAGAAGAATATTGGATCATTGCAAATTAGAAGAGTTTTTACTGCAGCATAATCAGCAACATGCCAAAGCAATAAAAAAAATGAAAAACAATGGAAATTAAAAGCAACTTCTGGGCCAAGAGAAAAATAATGTGGTAAAAGAGATTTAGTCCTTCCACCACCAAAGGTTCTTCTACTAAAAGAGACTTTGAAAAGCAAGAACCCATATTTATTGCAAGAAATCAACAATAATAGAGATAAAAGAACAAATGGTTTGGTTTTGCAGCAAACCTGAGGGATTCCAGAATACAGTGCTGCAGCAGTGGATCCACTGATGTCACCAACAAGAAGGTACAAAAAAAAATCGGCTCTGATTTGTGTTGGACACTCAATTGGTATCAAAGTGGGATAGAAAAGTTCTCACCTGCCTCCATGATGAATTGCAGCTGCACATTTTGGAAAAAGCCACTTGTATGGAATCATACTGTTTTGCATCATACAAGAATAAATGCCAATTCAGAACAGGTAAATGTTTATCAAATATACTAATGCAACCATAAGAAAAGAAGCTTAGTCTCTATTTGCATATGTGAAACCTTTCTGAAGTCTAGCCCAATTATCATTTATATAGGAGAAGAATAAGTTTTTAAAAGCTTTCAAATTTTAAATAGAATTTGACCAATATTTTTTTCTGTCATTAAGGTGGAAAACTGAACCAAGAATTCTCTTTCTATAGAAGGTTATATGCACCTTGGAAAATTTGGCAAGCTGATCCATACATGCAATCTCGGCAATTTCAAGCTAATGGGGGATTATGATATTTGAGCTGAATACCCGAGACATATGAAATTATCTACAATGATAAATTTACTATCTTATTTCCTGTGTTACCTTTTCATGTTTATCAAGAATTCTCATATTAGAAATTTTAACCATCAGAGTTCAGAGGACAAGAAAATGTTCTAAAATTAACAGTGCATTTTCCAATGGACTTGTGAAAGTATTGGTTGCGTTTACAGTTACCTTACCCTAATAGCCCTCAAGCACAAGAAACTAGAAAATATCAACAAACTAGCCACAGAAAGACTGAATTGCTCTCCAGAAATTCCAGTAACCAGAGTCAATGATTTCAGCCAAATGCAGTCTTTTTATGCTTGACCTTCACGTAAATATCAATTTTCAATGTAAACAATTATAGTAATGTAGCTAATGAAGAATGGTATGTGCTAGTAAACCAATAAAATGGGTAAAAAGAAAACAGAAAAAATGGTTGGGGAAAAAATCCAAAACCATCATGGTCTCTCTGCCAATCCCCCATTAAGAACAAAAGAAATCATCTATCAACCTTCCACTCTTTGTAGCCACCCTTCAACATTACAATTTCATCTCAAATTCACAAAATTAGATCTACACCATTCCATTACTTTATTTTATTCACCAAAAGTAGGAATCAGACAACCCGTTCCTATGAACTTTCATGGCGTGTGGACCACACCTTATCATTTGCAATGGACCTCCAAATGAGATTCAAAACCCAAGACACTATCTGTTTGCCTGTTAGTGCTTGACCATACAGTCAGAATGGCCCCTCCCTACTAGTATTTGTTTTTCTTATGCTAGATGGACATTTTTAGTAACTTGAGATTTTTTTAGAAGGTCCAGCTGCCTCCAGTGGCATCCATCACCGCATATGTTGCAGTAATTCTGAAGCTGCAATCACAAACTCACATTTACAGTTGGTTATTTAAAGTCCAAAACTAAGAGAGTGCAACAAGTTTGGCAGGTTTCCAATAAAATGTACAGGGACTGTATCACTTCCCTAGACTAGACGTTTAATCTCTCGTTCACTATAAGTGTCTGCCACGAGAATTTGCCTCTCCACAGAGAGGTTGTGACACTAGTACATATGTATTTGCCACAAGAAACTCATTAAAGTTGTGAAACTGAGTACAAATCTTATTTTGACTATTTCCTCTGCACAAGTACAAATCTTATTCTCCGAAGTTACCATTTAACTGAATGCTCCCTTCAGGATATAACTGAATCAGGAAATGCTCACCTGGAAATGCAGAATAGTCTGCCATCAAAGAGAGAGATCCCCTGTTCAATGTACTGCCTATGACACATGTCACTGGCAATTAGTTGGACAGCTTCATCTAAAGGTTCATATCCAGAAGTAAGAAGGATAAATCTATAATTTGTCATCTCCAAGACTGTTTGAATGACCCGAAGAAATGCTTGAGGATTCCTCAAAAAGCCCATGCTGCAAAAGGCAAACAGAAATCCAATTCACTAAAATGTGGGGCATTTGCACTCCAAATGGACAAAAAGCCATTGCATGCATACATAAGGCAACTTGGGCCCAAACTTATTTTAACTAATTGTTAATCTTAGTTCAGCGACCCTTCAGTTCAAGAAAGAATTTTCAGCAGCAAGTCTACAAGGTGCCTCAGTCCCCTAGGTTTACCATCAAAAAGGAAACAAAATTAAAAAGAAGAAAAAAAGAAAACCTAGAATCTAGTGGCACAGAATAAATTTACATTATCTATAGACAATGGTAACACTGAAACTTTTAGATTTATTACCATCTGCATAAGTGCAAGGCACATTATCATTGGAAAAGTGTACGGTGGACATATCCAAGTTTGCCCTCTTAAGGCCACTATATTGTAGATATGCAGGTTGATAATCTTTTAATCACAACACTAAGGTAATAATGATGATTAGAGAATTTGATAAATCATAAATAGAAAGTTGTCATTATGAAAGTAAGGAACCTGCCTTCCAATAGAACTTAGTCCTATGAAAATAGGTAGCACTGAAGCATGAGTCATCAAGAAAGATTGTAACTTGACATGGGCCAAACACATATCAACCTTTTCCCCGGTATTCTCCAGTGGGGAAAGTCCAGATATTTCTCTGCACTCATTACATGAGAACTGCCATTCAATGGGGAGAAACCAAAACCCACAGACTCGAACATTTGATGGCCAATAATCTGTTAATGTTCAAGCTTTAATAAGGTCATGGAAATGGGGAAAATCAACTTTACAAAGGAATTTTCCATTATCCCACTAACCATAATCAAATAATTAAAAGCACAAAAAGCAAGGAATGTGTCACTGACACATAAGCTGTACATAACACGGATCCTCAAATAATCAAATAAAAGTGAAAGGAAAAATGTTTGTTTTCCTAGAGGAAGCCCCAATGAGTATTAACAAAACTTGTGCAACACCCAGCTTCTACATCGTCAACTATCAGACTTCCTTTCCATCAACAATCAAGAGACATTATAGAACAAGTATATGCACCAAACCATATTATTTCCTTCCAAAATAACAGTGTTGGAAAGCCCCAATATTATCCTATCCCAAACCGGACCCATGTTGCATGCAGAAAATGACAATGATTAAGTCAGAAATAGCATCAGAGAAGGAGAGAAGGACATTAGAAACAATGAATTCCAAAAGAAATTGCAGGGAATCATGATAAATGGCCTATAGCCATGCTTGTAAAGTTACCAAGATATATAAATCGTTATTCTATATCTATCAACAGCTTTCACCCTTTTGACTAAAATTAAAGTAGAGGCAAGGGGATGATATAAACCTAAAGCACTAAGAGGAAAATTTTTAAATTACTAGGTAAATGAATTTACCAGGGCATTCAACTATTTCTTTGCTAAATCCATACCTGTTATAGAAAAGTAGTCAAACAATTAGAAGCATGTTCCATGTTTGATTTTTTCCACTAAAGAGTTACTACAAGAAGAGAAATAACTAGAAGAAGGCTACATGCTTGGTGAAGATTGGGCGTCTGTGCGTGTGTGGATGGGTGTGCATGTCTAAACTTATGTTGCTTCATTCTTATACCAATTGTTCCACCCATAAGCAATAAATGAGTACCTTGCATGCCTTTCCATCATAAACTTATAGTTCATTTAAAATAGTCCACTTTATACTTTCACATTGATATTGGAGAACCATGGCAATAAAATGCAGTATCATGCTACCCACAAACAAAGACACTGATTGTGTGGATTTTGATGGAGATAAATTGTACTTACAAAAGGAGGGGAGATGATGGCCAACTGTGAAAAGTTGGAAGACCTGTTACAGGGTCCTGCATTGAAGAAGGAAATAAATAAGTACCAAAAAGAAAAAAAAAAATCTATTAGCTTCTCAATGAACAAGCAAGCAGTGGCAGGTATAAAACTATTTAGATCTTCAAGGAATTCAAATATCCGAAGCACCAACTGTGAAAGGCCAGGGACTTAGATTCAGATCGTCAGTTCTCCATGATCCCCAACTTTCGGTAAAAAGTGGCCACATCCAATGACTCACATCTTTCCAGCTAACCTGCATTAATTAAAGCAATCCACATGCACAGTAATTAGTTGTTAACAATGCTTCAATATTGACGAATTTTCAACTAAATTAAAGTGAATAGATTGGAAGCACCTTGTTTTGGGGAGCTTCT
This sequence comes from Kandelia obovata, assembly GCA_021464305.1. Lineage (NCBI taxonomy): Eukaryota > Viridiplantae > Streptophyta > Magnoliopsida > Malpighiales > Rhizophoraceae > Kandelia > Kandelia obovata. The sequence goes on from CM038472.1 coordinate 889,695, forward strand.
TGCAGATATTTATACAAAACTGGAAGCGCTTTGCTGAAGTGACGCTCAAATGCTGAAGGTGCACTGGAAGAATCATTGTGAAAGTGGCTAATTGCACATTACAAAGTTATAAAACGAAAGCATAATTGCCAAGACCTTGATATCTAGTGCAGTTTTTTGTCCAATTTATTGAGGAAAATATTCAAAAAATGTCCAGCAAATGGATGACAAAAGATGAAAGTGACAGGAGGTTGGCCATAATGGGGGATATATCAAGGTTAATTAATGAGGCTTTAACATATAACAGGAATCAATTTCCACTGAAGAACATTTTTTAGTATCAGTCCACAAATAGAAACAACTTTGGTACATCATAATACAAAATTGTGCACATATCTATCATGCATGCTTCAACAATCCATCATGTGTTTATGCTTATTTGTACTCATTACATGCACAACATATTACCATGCTTTGTCAGTAATTATAAGACAGAAGTAAGGAGTCTACAATAAAGCTCTCGTGCTACCTGTATGGAACAACATAAGGAGCGGCAACAACACAAGGTATGCAAAAAAGTTCTGCAAGGCTCCATCCTTCCTGAACCAGTTTGCAAAATAAATTTATTTTGTTAGGTAGAGTCCAGCAGCAACATGATCACATAAGTTGTGGCCAAAGTTTCAACTTTTTGAAAGTATGATGAGCTCAAATTTGATACCAAGGCAAAAAAATTGATCAACATAAAATCACCCTCCATGATTGGTCCATCTCCAAAAACTCCCTCAATTGCAGCACAGCATTCTCGTCTGTGCTCTGCTGTAAGGATCTTTTTTTGAAGTGAAAAATCTAACTCCTGTGACCCTATATAACAACTTCATTGATTACAAATTTGCAGAATTATAGTTTGCACTATAAAGATAACCTATTGAAAGCGGTAATACAAACCTGAACAATCATGACCCTCTTGCATGAAAAGGACAGGTGGTGATTTTATAGGCAGAAAAGCCACATGTCTTTCTTTCAGATGATAACTCAAGTCCTGCAGGAAAACCAATAAATTGTAACATCAAGGAGTTCAAATACATGTGAAAAAATATATATTAAAAAACTTCATGTCAACTTGCAATGAGAGAGAAAAAGAAAGAAGCTACGGGTAACAAGTTTTTTTTTTTTTTAAGTTAAAAACTGAAGAAAGAAAAATAAAGTGTAATCTCATATTATTGAATGTCATGAAAGAAAAGAAAAAGAAAACTCAATAGATGGCCAGTGGCATCATTCAGTTAATTTTAAGGGCACAAAATCTTTCAGAAAAACTGATTATCTCATCAGGAATAGTCCAGCATAAGGTAGAGCCACATGGCATCAATGCATAGTTAATTTCTCTAGTGGAATTCTGTTAGACTTGTCTAACTGCAGACGTGCAATAGAAGGTGTTGTTGTTCTGTGGCAACAAATTATAATTATCATCTTATCATGATTAACATATGTCAATCATAGCACAAAGATTTCAGAAGCAGAGCAGGTTCATTGCTTGCTTTTGTGAAAGGATGAAGCATAAAGCTCCTCTAAGCAGCAATATCCTCAAAAAAGACGGCATAGAAGGTAGAAACCCTCACTAAAGCAGTATGCTTGAATTTATCAACCAATCAATCAAGAGCAAATTCAATTTTAGTTATCATCCTCTTCATTAATCCATGTCGAACAAATACCAAACTGAGACTTGATGCTAGTTCAGCAATAGCCATTGTTTGACTAGTTACCCAAAACAAGGAACATAAAACTGCTTGTCATCATAGGATACATCATAGCTAAACAAAAGAAAAATGTTTCATACAAAAGGTTTACATGCCTATGCCCCTTTAGAAATTCTTTTAAGTGTTGTGTAGATTTGCAATCAAAGGATTTTTTTTTTTTTTTGTAAGTAATCCAAGTGTGAATAATATGTGTTTCTAGAGTTCATTGCGATGAAAATAAAGCTGCCTTTAATCAAGTAAGAAGTTTCTGCATAGCTAGACCCATATCACTGGTAGTTACACAAGATGTTTGCTAAGCATATCTTTTCTCAACTTCATTCAAAAAGAACCACCATAACTAGGATGATCAAACACTTTCCACCACCATATCTTACAGTCAACTGGTTAAAGGAAGAGTGACCAACAAACCTGATGTGCTGAATGTGTTACCAGAACAACATGATACTGTTTCTGATCACAAGCAAAAGCAGCAGCAATGGCCTGAAAGGGCAAGAAGTATGATTGCATGTTTAAATTAATCAAAAACCAGCACATTAGAAATCATGTCTTTTGGATATTCTACTTTTTGCTTTCTCCTTTTTGAAAGAAGAGCAAGGAAGGGTATTGGGGGAAGAAAAAGACTATTTGAGGAAATTGTACATCAAAGGCAGATCTGATTAACAATCTCTTCATCAAAGACAATTTCTCAGACACATATGCAGGAAGAAATACCCCTAGTGACACAGACATGCCCATAAATGAGACCAGAACAACAGATAAAAGGAAAGCCATAACAGAATCTTTTTTTTTTTTGGTGGGGGGGGGGGAGGGATGGGTTGTTGGTTAAAACAGAATTTCAATTTCTTAAAGCATTTTCCGCTCCTTTCTACTACTCCATGACAATATAAGACACTAATTAATAAGAAAATGAACACCTAAGTGCTTCCACACACCAATCAACCCATAGGACTATAAAGAGAATCCAATCCCATCCCTATATGTCTAGAACTGAATTCAATACAAATCCGGCACCGGCACAAGAAAAGAAGCAACATTGTTCCAGTCACAAGTTATTCCCAATATACACCACAATCAATCAATCTTATAAACAACAATCCGTAATCTGCCATATCCATTCTCGAGCAAACCCACTTACTACCACTGTTTTTAAGGCTCTTTATTTACTTTTTAACCAAAAATACCCCATTAAAACTCGAGGGGTGGACGGTCGTTTCTTTATATGATTTAAAAAAAAAAAAAAAAAGGCAGACTTCTCTCATACAGCAATTGGGTAGACATCGCCTTTGGTGCCAAAAGCCATGAACACAGCCACCGGCTTCCTCCTTTCTTCCGTCTTCTTCTCCTTCTCCATTCCTTGCTGCTGCTACCGCGGTATATACTACGATAAATTAATGAAGTGATACAATTGCCAATTTCTTAACATTCCACTTAATAAATTTGAAATTGCAAATATTTAGAAGGGAGTGAACTGCACATCTGTCATTAATGCTAGAGTCGAATTCTAAAAACCAAAAAATCATTCACCATTAATTTTATATTATTTCAATAATATACTTTGTACATTTTGTAATTCAAAAACTTTTATGGCGTGAATTCATTCGCAAAAATAATAGCAAGTGACTTAATTATAAATATATATATATATATATATATATATATATATATATATATATATATATATATAATTTTAAATATAATAATTTAGTCACTTTGGTGACTAATAAACTAGAATATTAATATATACATATAAAAATATGACTTAATATTTAATAATAATAAATAGCATAATATCTAAGGTCAGTCACTAATACATACAATTTCTATTTATTTAAAATAAAATTATAATTATATAACATAAGGTACATAAAATACTATAATTTGTTTTCTTTACATAAAATTCAATTGAATAGTTATTGTTTATTATAATATCTTAATTAATATAATAAAATTGACATAATAATTACAAATAATTTATTCTTTACAAGAAATATGAGTTTTATTCTCTTAGAACCAAATTTAGTCCTCTAAAACCAATAATGGAATCGATAATTCTTGTCATCACAATTATGCGTATCTTTAATTTAAACAATTTTTATATGTGTTAAAAAAAAAAAAGAATACCGATTTTATATATAATTATATAGTTTAAATTAAATATATTTATTAATATTTAAATTAAATTTAAATTTTTAATTTTTAATAATAATATAATAATAATAATATACAAAATTATTTTGTATTGATTAAATTACTTTATAATTGAGTACTTAGTAAAATTATTATTTAACATTATTATTTGAGACAAGAAAAATGGTAAAGAGAAGAAGCATCAGTCCGGTGCGGTATATTTGTCTAATTCATTTAAAGAGTTAAGAACATGTGTGAATATGGGAACCTTAACCTTAAAAGACACTGTAAGAGACACTTTTGGGGATCGACCGAGTTTTAGCATTGAAGAAGTAATGAAAGATGTGGTAACTCTATCAAATATAACAGAGGGTGGTGATCTTCATCTTTTCTGCACACGTTTGTTTGAGAATAGGTCAAAAAAGGGGGATGTATCGGACTTCCCACAACTCCAAAAAGCAAAGAGACATGGTTACACTGCAATCATTTTCTATAGACAAGGGGCTTATGGAAGCCAGCCCGGTGGACGATAGATTCTAAATACTTTATCAATAAACAAAAGACTTTATAATTGCTTTGATTTGTTTTGTTTTATGTCTTTTGAACAAGTAAGTTTTGCTTATTTGATTTCAAGTGAACTTAGTAGAATGTAAAAAGGCCCTTTTGTTTATGATTTATTTATTAGAATTATATAAGTGATTTTTTTTTCCCTTTCTATTGGTCATCCATGTTGTCCACAAATTGATTATTGATGATGAAGATGAAATATGGGAAGCAATCATCTCTGCAGTTGAGAATATCTCTCAATATTATAGGATGTTTATTCATAGTGAACCTTTCATGGATTCATTTCAAACAGAAATAATATGGTTGTTAGAAATTATGCAAGGAAATGAAAGTGATGTCTAAATATGTTTAGGATGTATAAAGGCATTTTAATTAGCCTTTGTCATTAGTTGGAGACAAATTATAGGCTGCAAGCTTCCTGAAGAATGTCAATTTAGGAGAAAGTGGGCATGTTTTTGAATACTTTGGCTTTAGGAGTTTCGTATAGGCAAGTACAAGAAAGGTTTTAACACTCAGTACTTGAGACATTTAGCAGTAGTTTTCATGCAATAATGAAAGCAATGCTAAGTTTTCAATTGATGTAATATAACCGGAAGATCCATCTTTTCAGACCATCCCATAAGAATTGCTCAACGATACAAGATAGATATATATCACACTTTAAGGTAAAACCCTTTTTTTTTTATTTATTTAAATAAAAAAAAAACATAATAATATTTAATTTAATTTTTTCATATATTTATTGTTAATTTTAGTTCATCTCGTTTTGATTTAGGTTTGTATTGGAGCTATGGCTACCACTCTCGTACTTGCTTGTGTGAAGGAGGAAGATCAAATACAATTTATTAGTAGAAAAGGAATTCCAACACAAAACATTTTGATATGCAATTTATTTTTGTAATGACTGATTGGGAATAAGCTCTTCAAAGCAAAGATGTGAACTTTCCCAAACCACCCGCCTTGGTATGTAAAGACCTTTTATTCATATGGCAATAGATATTTAATTTAATCTTTGGATATAACTTTAATTTGTTTTCTAATTTGACAGGAAAGTACTACTTAGTAGATGCAAGATATCTCAAGAATTTCAGTAAAGTAGCAAACCAAAAGGACTTAAAGAAAGTTTTAATCGTTGTTATTCGTCACTTCAAAGCTGTATAGAAAGATCATTTGGTATTTGGAAAGCTAGACAATAATAAAAAAAAAAACAACAACAAAAAAAAAAATAATTATGGACAAGGCGTTCATATCTATTTAATACACAAAGGGACATAGTTTTGTGGTTGCTTGATGTACTGAATTTGTTAGTATCATCAGTTCCGCAGCATCTCTTTTAGAAACCTATAAAGAACTGATTGAAAAGTTTAACATGCTGACATTTTGAATCCCTACACTTTCTTAAAAAATATATGAAAAGTCACAAAATTTATAAATTTATAAGATCTATTTTCACCCGACTAGTTTAAATTAACTATATTTATACAGTTATTCACTTAATTTTACGATGCTAGTTCTTGCTCACCCTTCTTGCACTTACACCCCCCACAAGCAATTTTCATAGGCCAGTTGGAAAATTTGAACCCTTGCTTTAGTGTCAACTTAGCTTTGTTCTTTTTCTTTTCTTAATGTTGTAGTCTTCTAAATGGTTATTTGACTATATATATATATAAACATAATTTTCTTTGTGAGGCTGCTCACAATCTTACTCTTTATGATGGAATGGACGATTCATCGAAATTGTCATCAATGGAAACTCGAGAGATGAACAGGAAGAAGAGGGAGATGGAGAGGCGGACGAAATAAAGGACAAAAATTCCATGCTAAAGCTACTTTGGACGGCAACAAAAGGTACGTCCAGTTGCACTCCAAAAGAGAGCAACTAGCTAGCTTTTAGGCAATAGCAACATTTCACATTTAATCTTGCGGCAAACAGGCACGACAATTGTTAATTATAATAAAATGAAAATAATTTGCTCTAAATAATAATTTTTTTATTATTTAAACAGAATTTAACTAAATACCATATTTTTATTTTATTCATTAATGATAAACATTAGTAATTAGTAATAATAATTAACAATCAATAATAATAATAATTGTCAACCAGTAACAATAATTAACCATCAACAATAATATTCAGTAATTAATAAATGATAATTGACAATTAATAACAGCAGTTACAGCTAAACTGAACATGGCCTAAATTACAATAAATGAAGCCCTTTTCATCATGTTTGTAAGTAGTAGTAATGCCTTCTTCCTTCTACTTTTCCCTTCTTCTTTTTTTTTTTTTTTTTTTTTTTTTTTTTTGACTTAAAGTATTTTGCTGTGTGACAAAGAAACAACTTAATTCCTTTCAAATGTACCATGTCTTCATATTATAAAGAGTTTTTATATCTATGTGTCAACTTCCCTCTTTACTGTTGAGATCTTATTATGACTTCCATCCTCCTTTTATTTTGCTAACCATTAAGACTGGGCTAAAGAAAAGAAACAAAGCTAGCTCAACCAGCAAGCATCAAGTCATTATGTCATCTATCATTGTCATGTCGCAAGTCACTGAACTTCAAACAATCATCAATAGGCAAAAAAAAAAAAAAAAAAAAAAAACCCATTTACGGTGCAGTAGAAAGTTATGGTTTCTTAACTTTTGAGTTTGTAGTATACAGACAAAGTTCTGAGCTTTCAAATTGAGGTAAAAAGTGTAGTAGAAAACCATCTCTCTTAACATTAAAACATCTTTGATAAAGTGTTAAGAGTATATGGGCAAAGTTCTAAGCTTTCAAATTTGTTCCAAAAATTTAATAATAATAATAAAAATAAAAAAAACAGGACTCTAGGGTTCGAAAAAATCCAAAGAAACCTTCAAAATTGTTCAAGACATGAGGGAGTTGAGCTCAAAACAGAATGATGAAGCCACCCCTAAAACTGTTCAAAACCGAAATTTTTTAAGTGTAAAAGGCTGTTCAGTTTAGTAAAATCAGTTTAGAAAAATCAAGCTTTTGATCTCTAGGAACCAAACGCTTAAATCATGTCCAAGGATTCATTTATTTTTAATCGAAGAGGGAAGGAGGGCAGTGAAGGAATGGAAACGCACGACATTTGAATTTATGAAACCTTCTCATTTGCTATACAGTACAGAGCACAAAAGAAAAATTATAAGTAAATAAGGGACTTGAACTCGAGTTTCATATTATATCTTAATTAAAAATTTAAAAGTATTTGATTATGAGTTGAGTGGGAAAGTTGAAAATTTGGATATGGTGTTAGAATAGAAAGGGTGGAACGAGGGAGATGGAGAAGAAACAGGCTAGTGATAAGAAGAGCGTACCGGTAGAGCTCTGTAAATCCAATTCTCCTCTCCCATAAATAGAAGCAACGATGGCCAAATGATTAAGAATTTTTATATTTTTTTTTGTTTGCAATATATTCTTATTTTTATGTATTAATACAATTTGACGCTAAAAATAAAAAAATAAAAAAAAATCATTCCATTTCTATTTGCCTCACTCCTTGTGGATAGTAGGCAATGGGTAAACACAGCAAAAATCAAAGGGACTGTCAACTACTATTATAACAATTACAATATTAAAAAAATCAATGCATAGCGGATTTTAATAGCCAAATTTATATGCATTATGGTTATTATTTCGTCGATCCTTTCCTTGCAAGTGATTGTTTTAAGAACATTAAACTTTTTTCTTGGTGTCGATCTGCCATTTCATTGAACCATTCTTTAATTGAAACCAACCTTGGAAAGTTTAGTGCTTGATTCTAAACATCTATGCAAGAAAAAGGTTAGTCACACCATTTCTCATTTGATTCATTCTTCAGCCTTCACACTGCTCTGCAAGTTGCTTTTTAATACAGTAACCAATCATTCCCAGCAAGTACTTGCGAATTAAACCAAAATTTCCAACTCACACAAAAGGGTAAAATCTTTTTCTTCCGTATTTTATTTCATGCCAAATATGAAAAATAGGCAAACGTATATAATTAGGTTAATGATTTAACAGCAGAATTTGTTGCCTACTGTATAATTTAATAATAATAATAATAATAATAAAGTAAATGCAATTGCAGCTGTTAAATAATGGAACAATAATCTACAATTAAAAAGAAAAATGCATTGATTATTTCCTCAGTTTAATAAGTAATGAATACAAAAATTTTTTAAAATCAGGAAGTAAAATATGCAACTATTATTGAATAAAATTATAACCTCTTACTATATGACAAAAACATATATCTTAGGAGTTGATAATAACAGTTAAAGACAATATATGAAGGATTAAGAAATCAAATTATATAAAAATCATATCAATTTAATTAAAATTATATATATATATATATATATATATATATAAACATTTAATCGGCACAAGGGATTTTAAGGGATCAATCTAGCAATTAAGAAGTTAAGCATATATCTTGAAGAGTTGTAATTCAAATTTCTCAAGAAGAGAAAATGTGAAATTTTATGAAGAAAAAATAGAAAAGTACTTTTATTATACACCTCGGTCCAATGAACTACCAAAAGAAGAAATAAAAAAAAAAAACAAAAAGGCAAACAAGAACCCAAAGGAGAAATGCCGAGAAAATTTTTGCCACAAAACACATATAATATCTGGCCGCCTATTTATTTATTCGGCAAGGGGTGTACAGGCCCAGATTCCTAGGCCCTGTACCGAAGTTGAACCGGTTACAGCCTGACCCCATTTTTTGGACATCAACCCGACCCAGTCAAACCCATATCCACACTTTGCTCCTTATGCCTTATGGTATTCCTTTGACTTTCCTCTGCAAATTTACAAGCGTGAGAATGTGCCAGCATGTTCGAACATGGTTAAACGTGGCATCATCATCATCGTCGTCTGTCACATAAATGGAATTTGCTAGTTTTATGGTCAAATAAATCAAAGATTAGTGATCCAATTAAACATAAAGTTAGAGTCGTTCACCCTTTTCATTTTGCAAGAAATCCTGAACCGTATCTTTTGAAAGAGAAGCAAAATTGGTACTTGTTTTTATACAATCTTTAAAGAAGAGCAAAAGGAAAAAGGACCCTTCATTGCCTTTTCCCCCTCCACTCTTTTTTTTTTTGGTTTTATTTCATAAAAAAAAAAGTCTCATAAAAATATTAATTATTATATTTCTAAATTCAAATCAAAATTACTTATTAATTTTTTAATTTAATATATCTTGTAAAAAAAAAAAAAGAAAATTGATCTTAATAATTTTTTTACATCAAATTATAACAATCATTGAATCTAAAATTCAGCCGCAGGCTTCCAGCTCTCTCTCTCTCTCTTTCTCCATTTTTAGAAAAAAAGAAAAGAAAAAAAAAAAAACGCCGAAAAGATCCCAACCTACACCAAGTGCGTGAGAAGCACGTGACATAGCGTGAAAAAGAAAGTACAGTAAATGATATTCTGCAGCATAGTACTAGTGAATTGCTCGGAATATATATGTCCGAGTGAAATCCAGGAGGCAGATCTTTGCTTCAACATCAACATAGAGAGGGGTTTCAATCACAAACGATAACAAATCAAGACAACCCCATCGGTTAATAAATCTGTTCGATTGAAAGATGGGGATCGAAACATAATTTAATTAAAAAGGGGGTTGGTCACTCTTTGAAATAATTAAGAAGGATGGACCTTTTTAGAGGAAATTCCTTTCCAAGCAGATTTCATGGAAGCAGTAGCAGAATTGAGGGCAGCCTCAATGTATCTTTTGGCAGCAACCGTCGCTGCTCTTTCCATTGACTTTCCCATGTTTCTGGCGTTTTCGGCGGTGCGCTCCAGATCGTCCAGCTCGGCCTTGCCCATGAGCTCCATCTCCTCCTCGAAGCGCCTGAACTCTTCCATGGCCTCATCCATGACCGAATCGAGATAATCCTCAGCTTCTTGCATGGCCGCCTCGGACTGTTGGACTTCTTGTTCCTGTTGGAGTTCCAGTGCTGCCCAGGCCCTGTAGGCTTCTATCTCGAAGAGCTTCATCAGGTCTTCGATGGTGGAGGGGTCGAAGTACTTGTCTTGCAAGGCTTGGTCTGAGAGCAGGCTGAATTGGGAGATCAGAGCTTCCATGATTTATTATTTGTTACCGTGTATTTGGGTGTGAATTGGCTGGGTGGATGGCTAGCGTCAATCGTAAAAAGCTCTTAGATGCCTCCTTTGTCTTGTGTTGTGGTGGGGTCATATGGTGGGTGTGTGTGTGTGTGTGTGTTTGGGGGAGGGGGGGGGGTTGGAGTATCGTATTCATTCAATTATTCGTAATAAATGAAAGCCCCCCGGGCTTCTTTTCTGTGAGACCCGCCTACATAATGCTTTAAATAATATAAAATTTGCCTAAAAAAATTTATCATTATTTAATATCGTAAGTTCTTGTTAAGAGATCAATTACGTTAAGATAATAATGAATAATTTTTATTTTAAATTTATAAAAATAATGATTCATATTCTTATAATATATATACTTTTTAAAAAATAAATTCTATTATAATTAAATAAGAAATTTTTTTATAATTCTTCCTAATTTTGATTAGATAAATTTGACATAAAAAATAAAATAAAAAACCATTATATAGATATATTATTGAATAAATATAATGTGATTTATATTATATAAATAATATATAATATTACATAAATTTTTTTATAAAAAATTATTTTATTTTTATATACTTCTTTACTATATCATATTCTATTTCTAAAGTTTTAAATGTTGCAGGAATCTTTAAAAAAAAAATTTAATATTAAAAAAAAAAAACAGAGAGAGAAGAGAGATTCTTGATAACTAGGCAGTTCCCTTGTACAAGTAGATCAGTAGTATTTTGATTAACGAAGTGAGATATGGTTATACGCGAAATATTTGAAAGTTGGGGATAAGAAAGGAAGGTCTTTGTGACTATTAAACTATTCCCATCAATTAGCAACATTTTCCTGAATCCAAATTGAATTTACAAGCCCAGGATGACAGCTTGTCATGTGTTGCATTTAACAACATATTGATTAAAAAAAATAAAAAATGCTAATTTCATCGAGGACACTAATGTAACGGACCAAATTTTTTTCTTTTTTTTATTAAAATTAAGTAGATATAATTTATTTATTTATAAAAAGAAGAAGTTTAAGCTTAGAAAATTAATTTATGCCTTTGGTCCTATCATTTTATTTCCGTGACCTTTGAGTGGAAGAAGCATTTCGCTTTATATTTATCCCCCCGTACGTCTCAATTAACCAAAGCAAAATTCTGGTGGATCGATTGGACCGTTGGGGATCTCTGCTTGTATTTCTGCCGTCGTGTAAAAAATGATAAGGAACAAACTTTGTGTCTATGGATGGGACGTAAAGATAAAAAGATGCAGGCGACTTAGCTCCTCTGGTATCAAAGCTCCGGAAATCTTTACGTCTCGCATGGCGGGGGCCATCTGCCCTATTGGATTTTCGAAGAAACAGGCCTCAGCTTTGTTTCCACGCAAAAATTTTTTACAGGTGTGCCGACGAGAATCATAGACACAGTAGCTGAAAAGTTCTAATAAATGTAAAAAATCTAATAATACAAATTAAAGATGAGAACCGTAATGATAATGATTAAAAAATTTTAATGGATGTAAGAAATTTAATAATACAAGTTAGAATTTTGTTAGATGCAAGAGATTTATTTTATATTTTAAAAAATTTAATAATACGAGATAGAGTTAAAATAATTAAAGAATTATTAAATGAGTTAATTGAGGGTATTCAGGTTAATTAAATTTTAAATTGTGTGAATTTAAGTTTGAAAAAAAGTAAAAACATAATTAATATGATTTGAGCACTTGATAACTTGTAATAAATAATAGTACTCACTCCTAAATAGAAGTTTAATTTTTCTATTGTTAAAAATTTCTCTAAATAAAAATTTATTTTAAGTAAAAATTTGTGATTTTTTAGTATTATTATCTTTGCTTATAAATAGACACTTCTTATAAGTTCTGAAAAATATACAACTTTGAGTGAAATACAAAGTAAAAGTTTTTTTCTTTCGGTTCTTTTGAGGATTAAAGAACTTATTAAGAGGTATTTCTTCTTGTAGCATTCCAATCGACTCATCACTCCCAATTCCTTTCTGTTCTGGAGTGTGGTGTCTATATCTTTTTTAAATACCTTAGGTTCGTGTTCTTTCGAATGTTAGGTCTAGGGTTTGTGTTATTTAACTCTGATTTAGCTTTCCTAGTTCATCTTTAATTTCTTGTGTGTGTTGGGTCCTTAATCTATGTCTTTTTGGAGTTTTCTGCATCAGTTGGTATCAAAACTTGTTTCTGAATTAGGTTAAATTCACTCACTCTTCAATTTTCTACCTTGTGATTTATTTATTTCAATTGAGTTTGTGCATTACCATTCAAATACACAAATATGTTTGTTTACAATCCTTTTCCCTTTGTTTATTTGTTAAGCTTATAAACGTGTCAATTTCAATTCTAATTGCAGCATATAAGTATTTTATTGTTATTTCGTGTTAATAAAAAAAAAGAGATCAACAAAAAAAAAAGAAAAAGAAAAAAGAAAAAGGAAGGTTTAACTACTCATGTCCTGACTTTTATGAGTTTAGTTTATTAAATTCATTTGTCTTGATATCCTTTTTCGTTTTTAATTGCTTGTTCTCCAAATTGTTTAATTCTACGCCATTGATCATATTTTGTTCATAATCAATACTCTTGATTTATATTGTTTAGTTCTTTCTAAAGTTAAAAGGGGAAATATGAGTCGTAAAAGGTAAGAGGAAAAGTTTATATAAAGAAAAAGCCATCAAGAGTGTAAACATAAGAGAGTGTGACACCATCTTTTGAGTGAAACACGTGAAGGAGTGTTTTATGAGGTATCTTAATTATTTTGTGTAAAAGTAATATTATAATGTCCAAAGACAAAGGTACAACTCAAGAGGGAGCTGGTGATGTGTCCTTCATGATTAAAGCTATGCAACAACAATTTGATCTCATGAATACCAGATTTGATGATATGAGGGAGAGGATGAAGGAGTAAGCTAATATAATAACAGAGTTGTAAAGGAGACATGGGGAATACGAGGCTCCCAAAGTAAGGAGGCAATTGAGACGTGTCTATGACCATGAAAATGATGTAGACGATGATGAATTTGATGATTAAACTACTGTGGTTAGAACTCTTAACAATAGAAGGGATCAAAGAGAATTTGGGAGGCGAGACACCTATGACCATAATTTGGAGACTATTAAAATGACAATTCCTCTATTCCAAGGTAAGAATAATCCTGATGTATACCTAAAATGTGAGAAGAAGGTTGAATTGATTTTTGACTGCCACAACTATTCTGAGAAAAAGGTAAAACTTGTTGCTGTTAAATTTACTGATTATGCTATTATTTGGTGGAATCAACTTATTTTGACTAGGAGAAGGAATCACGAGCGACCTATTGATACATGAAAGAAAATGAAGACTATTATGAGGAGGAGGTTTGTCCTTAATCATTATTATAGGGAGTTGCACCGAAGACGACAATGACTCACTCAGGGCACCAAGAGTGCAGAGGACTACTATAAGAAGATGAAAATTACCATAATTAGGGCAAATGTAGAAAAAGATAGAGAGGTACTATGACTCAATTTCTGCAAGGGCTAAATAGGGACATAGCAAACGTGGTTGAGTTGCAACATTATGTGGAATTAGAAGACATGGTGTACATGACAATGAAAGTGGAAAGACAACTTAAATGAAAGGGTTCCATACAGTTTGCTCAAAATTCAGTTTCTACCTTATCTTGGAAGCCAAATCAGAATAAAAGGGACGAGATGACCAATTACAAGTCTAAAGCCAAGTTATCCAAGCAAAAGAATGTGGGTTCTAGCAAGGAGGCAAGTAATTTCGAACCCCAACCAAGTAGAAATAAAGATATTAAATGTTTTAAGTGTTTGGGCAAGGGTCACATTGCATCTCAATGTCCAAATAAGCATGCAATGATCTTAAGAAGTAATGAAGATGTGGAAACTGAAAATGAATCAGATGATGATTCTGTGTTATCATCAAAGGTTGAAAGTGATGGAGAGGAGTATCCAGTTAATGGTGTAGCTCTTATTACAAGGCGAGCATTGAATGTGCAAGTAAAGGAAGAAAATGAAGTGCAACGAGATAACATCTTTCAGACAAGGTGTTTGATCAAAGATTAGGTATGTAGTATGATTATTGATGGTGGGAGTTGCATTAATGTTGCTAGTAAAACTATGGTTGAGAAGTTGAATTTACCTACTATGAAGCATCTTAGGTCATATAAACTTCAGTGGTTGAATGAAAGTGGTGAAGTCAAGGTGAATAACCAAGTTCTTATATCATTTTCTATCAGAAGGTACCACGATGAAGTTTTATGTGATGTTGTACCTATACATGCGAGTCATATTCTATTAGGAAGACTATGACAATTTGACAGGTGAGTTATGCATAACAGCTTTAAGAATTAACATTCCTTTGTAATGAATGAAAAAATCGTCACTCTTGTACCATTATCACCTTAACAAGCTTATGAGGATCAATTGAGAATTAAAAATGAGAGTGAACAGAAAAAAGAGATTGATAAAAGAGAAAAAAGAGGAGAAAATTGGGGGACACAAGAAAAGGAGAAGAAAAAAAGAGTTTCTATGCAAAAGAAAGTGATGTCAAAAGAGCATTCAATACCAATTAGTTTATGATCCTATTTTTGTACAATGAGGCTTATTTTAATACTAACAAGTTTGACCCATTTTTGCCTGGTGTTGTTGTTGCTCTATTGCAGGAATTTGAAGATGTATTCCCTGACGATGTTCTAAGTGGATTGCCACCTAATAGAGAAATTGAGCATCAAATTAATTTCATCTTGGGCGTATCCATCCTTAATAGGCCAGCATATAAGAGTAATCTTAAGGGGACAAAGGAGCTTCAAAGGTAGGCTGAGGAGCTTATTTCCAAAGGATATGTGAGGGAAAGCATGAGTCTATGTGTTGTTCCCGTCCTACTTGAATCCAAAAAGGGTAACACTTGAAGGATGTGCGTTGATTGTCGAGCAATCAACAAAATCACTGTAAAGTATCATCACCCCATACCTAGATTAGATGACATATTTGATGAATTGCATGATTCATGTGTCTTTTCTAAGATTGATTTGAAAAGTGGATATCATTAAATTAGTATGAGAGATGAAGATGAGTGAAAAATAGCTTTCAAAACTAAGTACGATTTGTATGAATGACTTGTTATGCCATTTGGTCTTACCAATGCACCAAGTACTTTTATGCGACTAATAAATCATGTTTTGCGTCCATTCATTGGTAAATTTGTAGTTGTTTATTTTGATGATATTTTGGTATATAGTAAAACCCTATAAGAACATCTTGATCATTTACGTTCCATTGTAAGTGTTTTATGTTCTGAGAAATTGTATGTTAACTTACATAAATGTTCCTTTTGTACTAATCAAATCACATTTCTTGGCTATATTGTTAGTGCTAAAGGTATTGAGGTTGATGGGGAAAAAGTTAAGACAATTCGTGATTGGCCTACACCTAAGTCAGTTAGTGATATGCGTAGTTTTCATGGTTTAGCTAATTTTTATAGACGCTTTGTTAAGGACTTTAGCACCATTGTTGCACTATTCACGAAGCTTATCAAAAAGAATATGAGTTTTAGGTGGGGTACTGACCAAAACAAGACTTTTAATTGCATCAAGAAAAAATTAAATTTTGCACCCTTACTTGCTTTACCTAACTTTGCAAACGCTTTTAAGATTGAGTGTAATGCTTCAGGTATTAGAATTGGAGTTGTTTTGATGTAGAAAAAGTGTCCAATTGCTTACTTTAGTGAAAAGTTAAGTGGAGTAAGCCTTAATTATCCTACCTATAATAAGGAGTTGTATGCATTGGTGCGAGTTTTGGAGACATGACAACATTACCTTTGGCCCAAGGAGTTTGTCATCCATACTGACCATTCTTTTAAGCACTTGAAGGGATAAGGAAAGTTGAACAAAAGACATGTCAGGTAGATTGAATTCATTGAGACCTTTCCCTATATCATCAAATATAAATAAGGTAAGAAAGATGTAGTAGCTGATGCATTATCTCGTAGGTATGCCCTTATCTTTACATTTACTACAAACTTATTAGGATTTGAACATATTAAGGATTTATATGTGAATGATTCTGACTTTACTAACGTGTATAGAACATGCGAGATGTTAAGATTTGAGAAGTTTTATAGGTATAAGGGTTTCTTATTTAGGGAAAATCGTTTATGTATGCCTATGAGTTCTTTGAGGGAGTTGGTTATAAGAAAAACTCATAAGGGTGGTCTAATGGGTCATTTTGGTGTTAGAAAAACCTTAGATGTCCTCAATGAACATTTCTTTTGGCTACGCATGAAACGAGATGTTGATAGGATATGTGAGAAATGCATAACATGCAAACAGGCAAAATCTAAAGTTTTGCCTTATGGCTTGTATACCCCTTTGCTCATACCTAGTCACCCCTGGTTTAATTTATCTATGAATTTTATACTAGAATTGCCACGAACAAAAAGGGGTAAAGATTCTATATTTTTTGTTATTGATAGATTTTTAAAAATGACACACTTTATCTCATGCCATAAAACTGATGATGCAAACAATGTGATTGACTTATTCTTTATAAAAGTAGTATGTCTGCATGACATTCCACGAAGCATTATTTCAGATCGGGATACAAAATTCTTAAGCTACTTATGGAAGATTTTATAGGGGTAAGTTAGGTACTAAGTTATTGTTTTCAACTATTTGTCATCCACAAATTGATGGGTAAATTGAGGTGGTTAATCGAACTCTTTCTACTCTTTTGCATGCTATTATTTGAACAAATTTGGATATGAGAAGATTATTTACCACATGTTGAGTTTACATATAATAAGAGTGTTCATTTTACTACTAGTTATTCTGCATTTGAAATTGTATATGGTTTTAATCCATTGATTTTTTTGGATTTGGTACCTATATCTGTCAATGAGTAAGCTAGTTTAGATGGTGAACGCAAGGCTGATATAATTAAAAAATTGCATGAAAAGATGTGGCAACAAATTGAAAAACGAACTGAGCAATATGCATCACATGTCAACAAGGGACAAAAGAGACTGGTGTTTGAACTTGGTGATTGGGTTTGGGTGCATATGCGCAAGGAACAGTTTCCAACTTAAAAGCGTTCAAAGCTACACCCTATAAGAGATGGTCCCTTTCAAATTATAGCACGAATTAATGACAATACTTATAAGTTAGACCTTCCTGGTGAGTATAATGTGAGTGCAATATTTAACGTTTCTGATCTTTCCCATTTTGATGTAGGTGATGATTCGAGGTCGAATCCTTTTAAGGAGAGAGAGAATGATGATAATCATAAAGATGATGGCTGAAAAACTCCAATGGATGCAAGAAATTCAATAATACAAGCTATTGTTTGGGAGTAGGATCCTTGCGTCTTAAAAGCATCTTTTCTAACCTTTTCCTCTACTCATCTTAGTAACTTATTTCTTTCAGAAATTCCTTAGATAAAAACCCAACTTATTTATTAATTATATATATATATATATATATATATATATATATATATATTCAATATCAAAATCAAAATTTGACAATAAAATTGGTTATTTAAGACAATTTTGTTAAGAAGCTAAGTTTTTAACATTTTTTTCTAAAATTTATTTTACAAATTGACAATCAATAAGAAATAATTCTTTTATTAAAATTATCATCTTAAAATGTTATTATACATGTAACTATATTTAAATTTTTTTTAATATAAATTAGTTTGTTTGGAAACTTTGTTATAAATTTTTATTAATAATTTCTTTTATTATTATAATAAAAATATTATCATTATGTATTTTTAAATAAGATAAAGTTTTGACTAAAAATTTTATTTTTAAAATTATTTTTGTCATTTTTTCGAAGTTTTTGTAGAGTCTTTTGTATAAAAGTAGACATATAACTCTTTGAATTAATAATATAATTTGAAATGTAATTAAAATATGCTAAATTTTTTTATAATTATGTTTTATCTTTATTTCATCAAAAAATTTACTAGCAAATTTTATTAATTTACTAGCAAATGCTTTTTAACAAAATTTTAAAATACTAACACATCAACTATGTAAATAATTATAAATTTTGTATAAAAATTAAACATTTTGTTTATAAAATATTAAAATTTAGAAGGAATAATTTTTAGTTGAAAAGTTATAACATTTCATTTATAATATCAAAAAAGAATTGTAAATATTATTTTATATTTATTTATTTGAATTTGTTAAAACTATTATCTCATATTAAATTTTAAAAATATTATAGTAGTTGATGAAATTTTGATTAAATTATGTTAGTTGGATATAAGATACTTAGTCCATTCAAGAATTTTGTTTAAAAATTTGTAATTTATTTATAATTGTGGGCTTCTCTTTCAATTTCTATTTAATTATTAACATGAATCTTTAGTAGGTTTAAAGGTTCTTTTTTTTTTAATAATTTATTTATTTTTATAATATTCTAATAATTATTTATTCATTTACATCAGACTAACTCTTGTTAGAATATTTTTCTCATCAAAGTCTTAAATATAAGATAATTTTATAACATTTCTTTTTCTATTTTAAAAAGTTATTTGACACATCATAAAAGACCTTATTTTGAAATTACTTATAAAATTTATTAGTAACTTTTTTTATTTTCTTCACATTGTATTTTTTTCCCTCAATTCTTTTATTTCTTGGTTTAAAAAATGCAATTGCATTTTTTTTATGTGCGTAAAAAAATTATTTAAAAAAAATATATATTTTTAATATATTAATTTCAGCCATTCTAGACTTAAAAATAAATTCAAAATATATATATTTATTAGTTATATTAGCAATTATTCTCTAAAAATTTATTTTAAAAGGATAAATTTATGTTAAAAATGGAGCACCTAATATTGATGATTGTTTTACATCTTTCACTATATATATATATATATATATATATATATATATATATATATATATATATATATACATATATAATTTATAATTTATTTTTAACTTTTTATCATTTTTAAAGTTTATTTAGTTTTCTGGTAAAAATTATTAAGAGTAATTTTAAATATATAAAAAAATATTGTTTGATTTATTATGAAAATATTATTTTTATTAAGTTGAATAATAGTATTTTGTGATAATTGGATAAAATTTTGGAAGTCTCGTGTCATTGACCTTTATACAATGTACCAGAGCCAAGTTGGGAAAATCATATTTTAAATGCTAAACATTTTATTTTTGTTCAATATAACCTTAAACATTTTCATAAAATTTTAATTTATCCTTAAACGTTACAATTACATATCAATTGAGTCCAATTAATGATGGGATATAATTTAGCTATTGACTGAATTAAAAAAAGAAGTGTAAAAATACGAAATTAAACCATATTTTTCTCTCTCTAAAGAAGCTAAAATATCCAATTGTATACTTAAATCCTTATGTCATCTCCAATTTGATAATTGATCATCTTCTCCTCATTTCTCTTACACCATACCAGATTTGGTGTAACTCCTCGAAGCCGTGATACACTGCAAAGAAGAAGCATTGCTACTTCAAATGCACGTTTATTTTGTTGAAAGGTCCAAAATCCCTCGCTTCTCTCTCCCTCCTTTTCTCACTTTGTCCTTCATGCCTTCTTCCTAATGTCGTGAGCCCTTATTTTCGACCTGAGAGTTAGATTTTTTGGCAGAATTTTATTTACCAATAAATAAATAACCTAAGAGAATCGAGATCTCTAGTTTATGATTACGAAGCAAATAGGTATAGGCTTAAAATACAACTTTTAATTATTATTTTTTTTCTCACTCTACATATTGTTTAATTTCATATTTTCATAATCTTTTTTTTTTTAAAACAATAAAAATAAAAATTGATCAAAGCATTATTTGATAGTCAAACTATACTTAGTCATTATTGAACTCAATTGACATATATTTGTAACGTAGGAGCCACCCCGCTTCCTCTTCGGCCGTGAGAAAATAGAGTTTAAAATTTCAAGCTACCATTGCCAAGGAAAAAGAGAGACAAATAGCTGGGTCAGGGGAGCAAAAGGTTGGCATAGAATTGATTTCACGTTTGATTAACTTCCCGATCTAATGGTTACAAGCATGGCGGGCAGAGAATTGACAATTGCCGATGCATAAATGGTCCTTTTGCCATTGCCAAAGGCAGAGTCCTAAATATTGCAATGCTGAGATACGATGAAAAAATGCGTTTGAATTCCCAGTCGGGAGAAAAAATTTGGAGTAAGGGCATTGTATTACAGCGAAGGAAAAAACGGCTGAGTGCAAGAATCTAATTGTATCACAACAAAAAGGCTACAGTAAAAGCAAAACGGCTGAGTACAAGACTCTAATGTCACGGACTATTATCCTAGTGTGCTGCCAGCCAAACTTATTTGAATGTTAGCATACTCCAACCCATAGTACAATTAAAATCTAACTCCGTGACACTAAGCTATCCTCCCTCCCTCCCCCCCCCCCACACAAAAAAGATATTCTTTAGGCGATGCATCTTGTTTCGCTGCCCAATTTTTAATCCTCAGCAACAGTAGGTAGTAACGGTAATCATAATGGTAAAAGACTTGCATATGCTGTACTTGGTTCTCAAGATTGATGCTAACCGGTGGCAAAATTGGGTGTGTTGCTGTGAGTACAAGGTAAACTACAAAGAGCCTCCAGACACCTTTTTTCGCACAATCCTCTTTCTGCGGCCCCTCGGGGCTGGTGCTTCTCCATCCACGGAATCCACATTCCCCTGTTTTATGCCAAGGAGGCCAAGCCCGGAAGTAAGGACTTTCTTCGAGATGAACCATTTTGAAGATGGTGTGGCAACATCGTCTGACGGTCTGTTGTAAGCCTTCAAGATGTCATCTGACTCAGCAAGAGGGTCTGCCTCCATTCCTAGCCAGGCCAGCCTTGATGTCTCTCCTATTTGAGCATTAAAAATCCTGGATTGTACCCGAAACAACGTGTTAAACACTTAATAAAGGCAACAAAATTTGTTCCAAGGACAGAGCCATAATAACCACAGCATCAATTAAACAGACGCAGAGAAGCTTTACCAAAGCCTTAAGACAAGACCCACGAGAGTTCCTAGTTCAAATATTCATCATCCAACTCGACTTGAGATCTACCAACCACATCTCTTCATTTCCTTGATGACTGAGATGGTGTCTTCATCTCACGCACGGAATGATGTAAGGTCAAAAGATCCCTAATAAATAATGACTTCCAAAAGCTAACTCCTGCTTTTTCCTCTGTTACTCTAGCAACTTAATTTTCAAAGGATGGATTGAAAGAAAAATGTGCATGCGTTCCGAAGGATAAAACACCTGATCGCATATCGCTTGAGACCCAAGTCCTTAACTTCATGCTCAGCATTATCTAGTACTTAGACAGTGGACTTCTAATGAAGGATTAAAATTTTTCAGAACAGAAAATTAAAGAGAATGGGAGATCCAAATGTTGTGGCTTTTTTTCCCCAAAGAAAAGAGTTGCTTTCCCCATTTTTTGGCCCATGAGAAGATCTTTAGACCAAATGGAGAACTACAGAGGCACCTTGAGATTCATAGATCTTCCAAACACAACCATATCCATCAATATGAATTAGAAATGGAGACATCCACAAGCATACCAAATAAATAACAATATCTTGACATTAGGGTAGTTTAGCAGAATCCGAAGGCAGAAACAAACCTCAAAGCGGTGCTGAAAAACAGTGCCACCCCAATAACATCAAAATGGCTAGTTACTGCTCTATCAAATCCACATAATAGCTGGTACCTCATGTTTGCATAAATTCCAAGGAAAGCACCATAACCAAGTGCGTAGGTACTCACAGGTGGGATTGTAACAGATAGCCTTCAACAAATATAAAAGGAATGCCCATAGTCAGTATAATCAAATTAATTTAGCCAATCAAATTGCAACTTTTTCATGCAGTAATGAATTGATAATAGTTTTGAAAATGGAAAACAAGGTAAGAGAAGAATTTCATTGAAATGCTGTTTACCTATCCTTCTTCTTACTGGCCAAAAATTTCGAAAATGAACCCTGTGCTGCTCCTGCTGTCAATCCGACTATACATAACTCAGCAGCCTTATAGAAAAACGAGTGGATTCTCTTTTGAAACTCGAATTCTCTATATGGGTAACTCTGTTCAAATATATTGTTTGGAAGCTTCTGCAATGTATTTTGCAAATCAAACCGGAAGGTGTTTCCATATGAACGGCAGGGAGCAAGCAACCAGACAACCATGGCATTGCAAGCTGTTGCTGTCAGAACATTTACAAGTGCCAAATCCCATTCCTCTTTTATCCTGTATTTGAAGAAAACACGTTTATCTTTTCGTTGTAAATGACAGAATCAGACAAAACTCTTACAGCCATTGTCAATAAACAGAAAAAAATACCTATCTTTTCGATTCTTCAGTTCCCACCAAACAGAGCAACCAATTGTGGCAGCCTGCTCCAAAAGGAGCCTATATAGGAAGGCAGGATCTGCAATCATCCTGTGGAATAAGATGTCATGCAATCAGAGCTCAAAAATTACTTTCAATCACTTACCCAATTGCATATTGAACACGCGTCCAGGTTAGGTTATCGACCACACAATTGAAATGGCCAGACATCCAGAAAATACACTTAAGTATAAAAAATGACAGCTCTTAAGAGAAACTAGGTAAAATAACATATCTTTGTGGTAGCACTAGTAACATGATTTAAGCATTGGGATCTGGGAAAAAGAGAATGACTCATGCTTGACACCCTACTAATAAGGGCATGGGAACATATTGCATCTACAACAACAAAGCTTAATTTCAGGCACTCTCCAAACAATTGGTGATCATTAGTTGTGGTAGACACAAAAAATGTATATTCTTTCTTGTTTACCACATAAACCAAAATTTTGAGAAGAATCCATACCAATCATCAAAAGGAACAAAGCTATACTCAGTAATGTTGATTCTAATGCCAGCCACAGAAATTTTGGTGTCCTGGGATCCACAAATGGAGGGCATGGGCAGGGTGGCTAAGCATAATGTTCTAGTGGGGTGGACTGCACCACCTGTTGGCTGGGTAAAAATGAATACTGATGGAGCTGCTAGGGGCAACCTGGGTCAAGCTGCTGCAGCTGGGGTCTTGTGTGTCCATTGTGGTTCATGGTTAGGAGGATTGCTCCGGAATGTGGATCACTGTACTGCCTTTGTTGCCAAGACCTAGGGGATTTTTCAAGGCCTTCACTCATCCTGGAAGGCAGGTTACAGGCATGTAATCCTTGAAGTAGATTCTAAGGCCGCTCCAGAAGCCATCAGCAAGAGTACATTGGATACCCACCCACAAGCCAACTGGATGTCCATGTGTTGCAGCACACCCCCGCTGGAGCTTTCCCAATTTTGATGGAGGATATGTGTGGTGTGGCTTTACCATGAGCAGTAGCTGGCTAGTTTTTGGGTTTTTCCCTCCAATTGACCAAAAATCGAAGGAACAAAGCTATCTTTGGAAAGAACATAATCCAGTGTTTTTCACACAGAAAAGCAAGATTTTTTTATGCCTTAATTTTAAGGAAAAAAAACA
The DNA here is from genome assembly GCA_021464305.1 of Kandelia obovata. Classification (NCBI taxonomy): domain Eukaryota; kingdom Viridiplantae; phylum Streptophyta; class Magnoliopsida; order Malpighiales; family Rhizophoraceae; genus Kandelia; species Kandelia obovata. Next base: position 913,778 of record CM038472.1, read on the forward strand.
AGACAGATCCAATGAGGTTCAAGCAAAGTATTTGAAGTGACAAAACATTGGAAAAAGACTTCTTGAGCACATAACATAAAAGGCACAGCAAGTATGGCATGGTGTATACGAAATCATATTTACCTCCCAATAAATGCCCTGGACATTGCTGGAGCAAGTGCTCTAGAAATAGATCTGACAATAGTTGGTCTGGTGTTTATTGCCAGAAATTTTACCATCTGAGCTGAGCTGACCAAGCCCTGCAGCAATATGCATTCGGTATATAGTTCTAAAGTGTATTTAAAGAGAAGAAAATAGTAAAAGAGACACTACACCATTTCATAAGCTTGTCGCAACCCTGCAGGCAGATCCATCATTGTCTTCTGCCACTCATTTAACACAGCATCTACAAATTTTCGATCAAAAAGCTGCCACAAGAGAAGGCCATAAATATATAATGGTATATGCTTTTGTGGAAAGGACATTTATATGATACAAAATTGTGTTACACTAAGTCTCTTTGTTCATATAGAATTCTTCCAACCTCTTGAAGAAATTGCCTTCTCCTAAACAATCCACCTTCATCACCCTCATCATCGTCATCAAAGTCGTCAAAGTAATCGTCGTCATCACCATCATCATCACCTCCATCACCACCACCATGATTGATTTTCTTTCCAATATCTCCACCACCTCCACCAAGTGCAACCTACAGTTTTTGTAAGGATTGACCACTTCATCAAGGAAACTTGTATATTGAGGAGATAACTAAAACATATTAACTCAATCACACGATTGGAAAAAGATATTCTGTCTAGTAATGACAGATGGGTTAACATTATACACATTTATGCTCTTAATTAGAGCTTTAATATCAGGCCTTAGCCACAAACAAAACCCTTTAATCTTAGTCATCTGCCTAAATTTAAAACAAAAAATATGTAACTATCCAGATAATACAAACTTCAAAAAAATGTTTTTGGAAGCTTCTGCATTAGGAAGTAACTTATTGATTCATAAATTTATAGGGTCAACAGGAAATTATTGACAGACTACAGTTTATAATTTTCCTTCTAAGGCATTAAAATTAAGAAAGGACAAAAGACAAACAAATGAACCACAGAAACTCAAATATTAGTTACAACAGTGACAATAATGTTCAACCAAATATATTCATGTGCTCTCCTTTGTGCAACCTTAAATGAAGAGTATACGTTTCTATTAAACCATGCCACTATATAATCAAATCTCCTTTTGCATTGCAGCAGCTTGATTGGGCACTGAAAGCTGAGGTGATAAGAGGTTCAATGCAGGAAGAACTTTGGTCTACGAGAAATATTCACTCTCAGGGTCAAAAAAAAAAAAGGCACAAGTAGCAATGTGAATCCAAGGACTTGATTCAATTTAAAGATAAAGGGTCAAATAATGAAAATATGATTTCACTCAATAGAAATTCCATGTTTATTCAGGATTCTCACAAAAGCAGTTTTAGACTTCAGTAACATTCAACTATCATCCAAGTTGACTACACAGAAATTGCACATTAATTAAAAACTTTACAATCTGACAAACTCACATTGTAGAGGGATTTTCAATTCAGATTTTAATCAACCATGTTCAAGAAAATTAATGTAGAAAGCAAACAGACAAATTATTTGAAAATTTTACTTAAAGACAAAGACATAACAAATAGGGAAAAAAGTTAACACATAAGAGCCAAATAGCAAATAGCCAACAACTCAAATTAGAAGACAGATCATGGGATCAAACAATTGCACAAAACTGATTTGTCTCCCTTTCCTATCTGTTGAGTTTTATTAACTTCTCATGGGATAAGAGTCAGAAGACCAGTAAAAAAGAGCAAATTGGATGGACTCAAGCATTGCTCCAATGAGAACCAGATTTCCTACTGATACATAGGTAGGCAAAATTTAAGATTTCATAGAGATTGTCTTCTATACACCTAGAGGCCATTGATGTTGAGAATTTCTACTAAATCATACAATTGGATGTGATCCACTGTTCTTGGTCAATCAAACATTGGATGTCAACCCATAATTTGAATCAGAATTTGCCAAAATGATAAATGAGGGAGATTAGTACCCCCAATCCCACCAGTGGATCTTTAGGTTTGTTCAGATGGAGAGAAAAGGAAGGTTTTTAAAAGATAAGATATGTATCTGGTTTCTAATGTCTTGTGCTGTGGCAGTTAATCATGATTGATTTTTATGAATAAGAGGAAACCCTTTGACTGAGTAGTCCTTTGTGCATGGGTTGATAACACCAGTGACCTTTAATATGAAGTTCCCCTTATGAAGTAAAGAGAGTAAAAGAAAAGAAAAAAAGAAGAAAAAGACAATCAGACTGTCTCCAACTGTTGGATTCATCGAGGTTTTAAGAAGGGTGAGGCCCATATATGACAGTAATCTTGATTGCCCTCAGAAAACATCCCCTAATGTAATAGGGTCTCACAAGTGTGTTCCCCATATTGGTCTTCGCAATAATTTTCCAGGGGACTTGAGTGCTGTATGAAAATTGAGAAGGCTTAAATAAATATTGCAACATGCTTGAACAATGGGGTGGATAGCCTACATTAGAAATATTAAGAGAGGAGGGACAAAAAACTAGAAGCCAAAAGATTACAGTTTTAATCTAATTAAGGTAATCATGATGCAGAAAGAATAAACAACAGTCGAAGGAGACACATGGAAGAAAGCTAGAAGGACTGGCAATTTTCGGTTAAAGATCCATGCAGTTTATAGGCACAGAGAACTAAATGATTTTCAAATAATTTCAACCTGCATTTTCGGGAGAGTAATTGGAAATTGTAATTTGAATTTGAAATAGAAGGAGAATAGTATATTACATTGGACCTGAGAGGGAAAAATGTGTGTGAATTGTGAAAACCATTTTTGACTTAATCCCAACAGTTTCTATCTTGTTTCTCCCAAATTTCCAGAAATCTATGTTCCTTTCTTCCCATCCCCCATCTTGCATTTCTCCGACATTGGTCAAGCTCGGAATTGATTCTCCATGCTCATTCAATGGCCTGCTTGATTTCCCGGGTTTTTCTTGTGTGTGCATCAAATCAGCTTTCTCGGGTTCATAAAAACAGTAAACAAAACACACGGCCATCCTGATTTTCTCATTTGCTATGAAAAGAGAAACAAGCCTGTGCAGTTAGAACAGTGGCTGACTCATTCGCTTTCAACTGTACCTCAAATACCAGACAAACAACCTTAACTAAAAATTCCCAAATTCAAGAAAGCAGATAGAGTGACTTTGACAGGCAACTGTTATCCAATTCAATTTGCAAAGACTTCCAACTATCCATGATACATAGGAGGAAATAAGAAGCCAGAAATAATCAAATAAAAGAACTAACCTCAGGACTAGACTGGGATTGCTTCTGGGACATATCAAGTTTTCCTTTCTCCAAGGTCACCGCACCAAAGGCCCCGTATTTCCCCTTCATAGTCGGCCCGAATTCTCCAGACGCCGCAAGAGGGGGAGCCGGGGCAAGATAGCACCGCTCCAAGGCAGCCACATGATCGTCCCCGTCGATGGTCATCGGAGGAGGAGGAGGAGGAGGAAACGAGAACTTGATGACTAGTTTACCCCTCCTCAATGGTTTACAAGCGCGCAGCAGCAGCTGACGCGTAGGGACGTTGGGCTTTAATGGCAACGTGGTGTTACCGGCGGTGGGAATTTGGGCAGTTTGGAGAATGAAGTGAGACATTCTTGTTCTTTTCTCTGGTCCAGTTTTCTAACCAAAAAAAAAAAAAAGGGAACTTTCTGTTTGGGTGGGAAGAAAATGATAGAAATTCTCCCTCTGATTGTTGTTTCGCCCCAAATTAGGTTTCTCTCTCTAGAAATTTTTATTGTGGGGGTTGGGGGTTTTAGAGACAGAAAGAAAAGAAAAGGAAGCGGATGGATGGGGGTCCTATGAAGTGGGGGTGAGAAGGATATATATATATATATATATAGAGAGAGAGAGAGAGAGAGAGAGAGAGAGAGAGAGAGAGAGAGAGAGCTAAAAGCTGCCTGCAAGTTGACTCCAATCCAAACGAGTTTTAGTGAGTTGACTCGCAATATCGATGAGTTGGCTCGCTCCGCTCAAACTCGAGCCCACACAGCCTCCCCCTGACTGAGAGTACTGAAAAACAAAATGTTACACCAAAGAACCCCTAAATCTCGTCACCAAAAAGAATAAAAAATAAAAATAAAAAATTATATATATATATATATATTTATTTATTTATTTTAGTTTGTTAAAATTTTATTTTTAAATTATTTGGCATTAAATATTTTTTCTACTTTTATTTTATATAATTTTAATTTTTTTTTAAAAAAATTGTAATACCATTAAAGTTTGCTTTATATATAGTTTAGTTCTAGAAATTTTATTTCTGTTTAACACTATATATTTAAAATGCGAAAGTATGTCGAGATGCATTTCAATACACCTCATTATTTTTTAATTTGGGTAAAGGAACATACTACAGTCCCTTTCTTCCTCTCATTTCTTTTGGAGGTACATATACTTCCCTTTCACTCATAATTAAATAATTCTTTTTTTTTTCTAAGTCGTTTTGTTTTACAAAGACATTTTCATCATTTAACTATATAAATTGAATTTAATTTACAAAATTAGAAATCAAATTCAAAATATTTTGTATAAAGTAATATATTCTCTCCGTACATATACATTTTCTAATTAATTTTCTCGTCAAAGGATTTATTATAATTTTTTTAAGACTTAAATTACTTTTCTTTCTCTCCAATATATTTGACATTCTTTAAAATTATAGGCCCTATTTTTTTATATATAAAAAAATTAAAATTGATACCAATCATTTATATCATAACCCATTTTAATTATTTATTTATTTATTAATTCTTCGTTACCAACTTAACATATACCAAACAGCACTTGCTCACTTGTTATATATAGGACAATTAAAAGATGTTAAATATTATATCAGTTTTAATTATAATTTTTTTAAAAAAAAAATTTATATAAAATTTTAAAAACTTACTATATTAATGAATTTTAATGTTTAGAGAAAATTAATTGACAATATTTATTGATATAAAAAAAATAATATATACATATATATTATAAATAAAATTATAAGTAAAAAAATCATTTTATTATCTTCGTATGATTTATGTGTTAAAATAATTGTGATATGTTTTCAAAAATACAAAATAAGTGTTGCTCTTAGCTCTTTGCTCTTCTCTCGCCAGCTCCTTTGTCATTTTCCAGTTAGTTTCAATCTCTCTCTCTGCGTGTGGTGTGAACTCGTGAACAGAACAATTGATTAGTTGCCATTTTTTTCTTCTTTTTTCGAATTTTCTTACAAATGTCAATCCAGTAACCAGGAATGGTTCAGTTGCCAATTTTCCTCGGATCTACATCCATATATGTACAGCAGAGAACATCGTCGGAAGCGATTCAAACACCAACACTACAATCAAGCCAACTCGAACATTGAGCATCATGGCTATCATTGGGCAAGGAAGATGAAGATGAAGATGGAGAGAGGATGAGAATTGAAGGAACGCACCGCGTTGACAGGCAGAGAATGGGATGCGATGCGAGTGATGGAGGCAATGCGTCGAGTTTCGTTCCACGGGTTGGCTCCTGACTGGGCTCGCCACACCACATCCTGTGAGGATCAGTGGTTTGAACAACTCAGAAGATTAACGTGAATTCGCAACCAGATTTAGAATCTGAATTTCTATTTCACACAATAAATTTTCTTTTAAATTTTTTTAGGGGGCAGAATTTACTTGCTTGGAGTCCTATGCCACTTGTAATCGTTGCTGGGAATCACCTGCAATTCACTTACAATGATTTTATCTTTTTTTTTTCCTTTTTTTTTCAGAAAATATATTTTTATTTAAATAAAAAAAATTATAAATTAAATTATAAATATTTTTTAAAAAATAAAATTTATAATATACATATTTTTTAAGATACTGAATACTAAAATTATGAAATTTACAAATAAATTACCTTTAATAATTTTTTATCATGTTTAAATATAAATGAAACGTAAAATTTAAGAAAAAATTTATTATATCAACTGACTTAATAAATATTATTATTTATTTTGTTTGAACTTTACATAATAGTAAAATAAAGTTTTACCTGACTTTTTTTTTTTTTTTTTTGGTTAAAAGACAAATTAAATGATCAAGAAATAAGAATAAATCACTAAAATTTGGATACAAAATCAAGAGATTTCAACTAGGGTATCCTAACTAGCTGCGTTAGAAGCATAAGAAAGCCAAATGGACTTCTTTGTTTTAAATCACTTTAGGCTTATCGAATTATCCTAAAATTTTCAATCAATAATTATATTGGTTAGTAATTATTGAGAAAGAGAATTTTGTTTTGCTAGTAAGGAAACATACTAACAAGTTGTTGTATGTTAACTTGTTAAAAGCATAATTTTTTTAGGATTTTAACGAATTTTTTTTGGAAAATTAGATGAATTGGTTAATAGTCCTTTGTCACAAATGAATGAATTTGGAAATGGAATTAAGTAGGGTGTATAATGGTTTAAAAGGAGGCTCTATTCTTATCCTTATAGCAAATTCAATCAATGGTTAAGTGTTGAAGAGAGTTGGCTTGAGTTTATTATGTTTTCCTACATAAATATTCAAATTAGGCTCTATGAGTGCTTCAACAATTGCACTAGCAGTCATAAAAAAAACAAGTAAAACCAAAAAATGTGAAGATAAGGTAAGAAAAATTGATTCATTTTTTTTAAACTATCTTTTCCTTTATTAGTCTTAATGAATTAAAGGTGATGAAATAATACATCATTTTGTATTAGTTTAAATAGGTAAGATTAAAAGATTACATAATGATCATTTTTCTTGATTCCAAGCTATCAAATATTGCATATTTTGTATTGTATAATTTTACAATAATATAATAAAGATTGATGGATTATCACTCTTCGTCCTTATGAGAGAGGACAAGTTAATAAATGATATTGAGGCAAAAAAGAGGATATTGCTCTTTTTTTATGTCCAAATGTAGTCAATTATTGATAATTAAAATGTATTTCCTTTAATCTTGTGATTGAAAGTTTTGATTCTATGACAACTATAAACATAATTCACACAAATACTTTGATTTTCATTATACAACACCTTAGAAATTATATATGATAGTTTGATTCTTATTGTATAACACTATTTAAGATTATATATGATATTTTAAAAAATTATATGACACCTTAAAGATTATAAAAAGACACTTTGATTCCCATTATATGATATTAGATAATATTATATATTATTTTTTGAAAAAAAGTTATCCAATACTTTAAAGATTATATATGATATTTTGATTCTTATTGTATAACATCAGGAAAGATTGTATATTATACTTTGATTTCCATTGTATGACACTAGGTAATATTATGTAAAATACTTCAATTCTTATTACGTGACACTTTAAAGATTATATATAACACTTTAATTCTTATTGTAAGATATTAAGTCAGATTATATATGTGATACTTTAAAAAAATTATACAACACCTAAGAAATTATATATAATATTTTGATTCTCATTGTATAACATTAGGTAAGATTATGTATAATACTTAAATTTCCATTATAGGATACTTTAAATATTATGTATGACACTTTTTTCATGAAATTTTTGTTCATGTTGTTTGTTTAACCATTAAAAAGGCAATATTGGTATGAAATTGCCTATACAGATCTAAACTAAAAAGCACTTGTTAAAGTCATGATTCAACTTCCATAAAGATATAACCCATCACTTAAGTACTAATAGATTTCATAATCTTTTTCACATATAAAATTCGAATAATACCAAACTCAATTCATATGTAAAAGTGGAAGTAGGTCATAACTATTAATACAATAAGTATATATATATAAAAGATAAAATATGTATAAATATAGTAATGCACAATGTGTACATATAGAAATGGGTTAGAGGCCAATTACTCACATATAGAGTATATATAAAATGGGTGAAGAGGGTTTAGACAATCACTTCCTCCCTGTCCGACTTTATCTCATTCTAGGAATTACATTGTAACTTTCACATGTTAGTTTTGATTAAGTATCAATTAGTCTATTGGATGTCATTTTCTTGGTAAAATGAGAGAAGCAATTAAAAGTATATTAGATTCACTAAGTGATTATATTATTACTTTAAATGTTTTGGGTCAACTATAGTTTTCACAAGTACTTTTTTACCAATTTAGTTTTTTGGAAGCATTTCTTTTCCTATTTGAAAACACTTTCTCTTGTTTAATGTTATATAAAATTCAATCTATGTAATTGATAGACCTTTAGTTAGGCTCTATGATCTTTAATCTTTAAGTTATATGATATTTGATCTAAAAATCTATGATCTTTATAAATAATTTAGGATCTTTAATCTTCAAGATCTTTATGATTTTTGTAACCCTTGATAAGATCTCTATAATCTTTGTAATGGATTAGATGATTATCCTTATGATCTTTAGATAGTTAGAAATATTCAAGATTTTCAAATAGTTAAATATCCCTTGGTTATTTATATATATTAATTAATATTAATAAAAAAATTCAAGCTTTTGGAAAATAAAAGACTCCAAGTTTGTTTTAGTTTATCAAGACTTAAAAATCTCTTAATTTTTTTCAATTAAATTATATGAGAAACTAAAAAATCACGTATCTTATTTTTTTCATTACATTATGTTTATTTTATTTATTTAGTGTGTAAACTAGTATTTGATGTCTGAGAATATGATTTGATTGGTAATGTTGGAGAATATGTTACTTGTAGTGATTGTTGGAATTATATGTAACAAATATTATATCAACATACTGAATAAATTTATCATATTTATTATAAAGTATATTTTTAATTATATTTTATTTAAATAAAAAAATTTTGAGAGTACCTTTTTATTTTTATTTTTTTAAAAAAGAGAGAAGATTCAACTTATAATTATTCCTTTTTAAGAAAAAATTTTGAATTTTTTTCCTTTTTTAGAAATTGGTTCCTTTTATTTTTTAATTATTAATATTTGAGTTATGTATATATATATATATATATATATATATATATATATATATATAATTGTTAACGTGAATTAAATAAATTATAATATATGTTAGATTATAATCAAATAAATTAGATAAATGTTAAAATTTTAATTCTATTAAAATATTAAGCCTACAAACTAACTACTAAGTTAATATTAAATATTACAAATTATTAGAGACAGATAAAAAAAATTAGAACTTGAATCAAACACTTATATATTTTTAAAATTAAATAAAAGCCACCACATAGACAAATTATTAACTTTCTCTTAGTTTTGACAATATATACACAAAAATATATATTTTTATTGATTTTGTAATTTTTAAAAAAAATTCTTAATTATATGTATATATATAAAAATATCAAGTCATCAAATAGAGTTAACATGGATTGATAGTGCAATATCTAACATGTCTTAAATTATCTTACATGACAAGTAAGTAGGCACCATGTGATACATTTTAAAAACAAGTCAATAAAAAAAGACAAGAACAAGTTTTAATATAAAGAATTAAGATTGATTTCAACATTAAAAAAATAAAGTGTCTATAAATTTTAATAAGGTTAGACATAATAGGCTAAAAATTCATTTAAGCCTTTTTTTATAAAAAAATAAAGAGTTAATATACGAAAATGACGCCAAATTTTTATTTTATAATAAATATACCACCTTTAAAATATAATGATTTATACACAATAAATTGTTTTTGTAACAAAAATAATACATTATCAATTTTGAACAATAAATTATATCAAATGCATTAACTTAGGCTTATGATGTAGATCAAATGGTGATATAGACAAAAACTAAAAAGATGTTTAGGTTGTGTGGATAATATCTATTTAGACTTATTGAATTTAAGACAATTATTAAGTCTAAATCAAAAATATTTATAAATTAATTTTAATTTATTGCTTAAAAGGAAAATAAAATCATATTAACTTAAAAACAAAAAAAAACTTTTAAAAAAAAAGAAAATTAAAAGAACAAACTCAATAGTAGTTTTTCTTTTTCTAGACTTATGAATTCTAAATTGAAATTGCAAATTATAAGAATAAAAAAGGAAAAAATAAGGTTAAAATCATGTACTAAAGAAAGAAAAATAGCTGAAAGGATGTGAAAACACATTGGTGTATCTCTTTTTTTTTTATTATTTTTAAAGAGAATAGTTTCCCTTTTAGCTTTTTCAATCTTATGGACTAACCTTTTGTCCAATAATTTATATTGTTAATCATGTTTTTAAGCAATTGGGAATGTGATTTTTGGAATTAATCTTGTTTGATTGCTTTCATAAGCAAGCTTACCTGCTACAAAAGTCCAAAAGATTGTCTTAAACATTGGAAAAGATTTCTACACTTATAAAAGCTATTTATTTGTACTAAGTTTCTCTTTTCTATATGATGATGTAATTTTTTAAAAAACTTTATACTTAGTAGAAATAAATATGTAGTTGAAGCTTTCAGTTTTATCCTTAATTTATTTTTTGTTCCTTGTTACACTTTTTTGGTATTAAAGACATTTTTTTAAACTTTATGTTTTCAAAACATTTATTTCTAATATTAAAGTAGGTTTCGATATTGTAAGACATGTATGTAAAAGTGAGTAAGTTTGAGAGATTAAGAAAAAAAACACTTGCAAGGTTGTAAAGAAAAATAAAAGAGAGTTTTAGCACAAGCTTTACACCATTTCCAACTCTAAAATTCATAAATAAAACTATATATAATGGATAATGATGATGAAAGTTTATTTAAGAGCCTTTGATCTTTAAGAAGCCATTGAAAAGGGTGTTTAATCCACAATAAACAAGCTTCCAAGCAATACAAGGCATTGACGTACATCCATACTTTAGTTATAAAATTCATTTTTGATAGAATAATGACTTGAGAAACTAAAAAGGCTAAAGGTAAAGTTTGATTGAAGTAACAAAATTAGAAATATGCAACTTTTTAATCTTATAAGGGAATTTTAGCTTTACAAGATGAAAGATTTAGAAAGTATTGAGGAATTTAGTGGTAGGTTTCTAAAAATTATAAATCAAATCATAATCTTTTGGGTGAATTTTCCTAAGAAAGATAATTATGGAAAAGCATTCTAGAATCTTGAATGAAGAGGTTTGAAACTAAAATATTTTTTCTAAAAGATTTTAATGACCTTAATACAACTACTTTTATTGAGCTTGTGAATGTACTGCAAGCTTAAGAACAAAAAAGACTCATAAGATTAAAGAATACAATAGAAGGCGTTTTCTAAGTTAAGCATAAGAAAAATTCAAAAAATACAACAGAAGATGCTTTCTAAGTTAAGCATAAGCAAAATTCAAAAAAAGAAGAAACAAATAAGAAGACAAGAGAAGCTTATGATTCAAACAAACCTAATGATAAGAGATAGTATCCTCTTTGTGAACACTACAAAAGGACAAATCATTGTTTAAAATTTTATTAGAGTATAGAAGATATAGTTTGCAAGATTTGTAATAAAAAATGACATTCTAAAAAGATTTGTAAATATAGACAAAATCAATAACAACAAAATCAAGTGAATCAATAAGAGGCTTGAGTTGTAATTTATGAAGATTAACATCTTAATAAGTAGTTGTTTGTTGTAATATGCAACTTCATGAACAAATCCATTAAGACTTGACTTATTGATAATGACCACACTAATAACATATTACCATATCTAAAGGTTTTCAAAGAACTTGATAATTTTTTCAAGTATAGAGTAAAAATTAAGAATGAAGATTTCATTCAAGTTAAAAGAAGAGGTACTGATGCAATCCAAACTAAATTAGGTACCAAGTTGATCTCAAATGTTTTATATGTTCTTAAAATAAATCAAAACCTTTTAAGTGTTTGTTAACTACTTAAGAAAGGTTATTCATTACAGTTTAAAAGTAATGCATGCATCATTTTTTATATTGCTAAAAGAAAGGTCTTATCAAGTTTTATGAGAGGAAAGACTTTCTTTTTTAACTTAAAGCAAATTCATAAAGAAGTTTTACCTATTGCATATAATGAATCTATCATACAGTACAAAAAATTAAGGCATTTCCATTATCATGGTTTGCATAACTTACAAAAATAAAATCATGTTTTAGATTTGCCAAAAATTCTACAAGTCAAGGAAGTATGTATAGTCTATTAGTTTGGAAAGTAATATAGGCTTCCATGTGGTTAAAATCAATCTTCCAAAGCCAAGTAAAAGAGGCAAATACTTCATCACTTTTATAAATAATTTCTCTAAATATTATTGGGTATCATTTCTTAAATTGAAATATAAAGTTATTTATATATTTCTTTAATTCAAAAGCTAGATTAAGGAATAACAAAGTTATAAGATCCTACCCTTAAGGTCACACAATGACAAAAAATATGTGTACGAGTCATTCAAACAAATTTATTATATTATTAGTTTTCAATAGTAACACAACACTATATGTCTTCTAACAAGTAAATGGAATGAGTAAGAGGAAAAACAAAATTTTGTTGGAAATGTAAAGGTGTCTACTAATTGAAAAGGTTTTACCAAAAGGGCTTCGAGCAAAAGTAGTAAGTACTTATGCTTATTATTGAATTGATTACTAACCAAGGCTTCAAAGAGAAGAACCCTTATAAAGTATGCTTTGGTGTTAAACTCTTTTTGACTTATCTTAAAGGTTTTGAAAATATTTGCTATGAATAATTCCAAAAAGGAAAAGAGATAAGCCTAACGATAAAGCTGAAGTTGCCATGTTTATTTACTACACTAACACTTTAAAATCTTTAATTTAAAAACTAGCAAAGTCATTGTCAAAAGAAATTTGGAATTTAATGAAATTGAAATGTGAAAGTAGAAGAACTTTGGGACAGATCATATTAAAGTTCAAAATAAATATATTGAAAGTTTGGAATCATATTCCTCTGAATGAGAGTTTGATGAAGACACTCTATTTAAAAGACCACGTGCTTTCGCTGACATATATGACACATGTAATAAAGCTATCTTGGAACCAATAAAGCTTTACAGAAGCCTTTAAAGTCTCCCTCTAGAGAAAAGCTATGAAGGAGGAAATTAAAACTACATAAAATAATGAAACTTGCACTCTGGTTTCTAAGCTAGCTCACAAATCAATTATCAGTGTCAAGTGGATCTTTAAGACAAAGTTCAATAAGAAAGATCTATTAGCAAATTGAAGACCGGACTTATGGAAAAAATGTACTCACAACAACATGGTGTAAAATTACTATAAGACCTAGCCAGATTAGACATCATCAAGTCACTGTTTGTCATTGTATCATAAAAGAATTGGACTATTCATTAGCTTAATATGACATATAATTTCTTCAATAGTTTATCGTAGGAGGAGATTTATATTGTGCAGCCAAAAGGATTTGTAAAGCAAGGAGAGAAAGATAAATAAACCTTTTCAAAAAGGCAGTTTCTGGATAAAAACATGTTATAGTCAGATCAATGATCGCCTGCTTCAACATGGCTTCAACATAAGTAAAAGGGTAGCCACCTTATATTTGAAAACAAAAGAAGACCATCTCCTTTATGTATCTTTCTATATGGATGACCTGATGGCCATTGGAAGCTGCAATAAGCTAATTGAAAATGTATCTTTACTTGCAAACGCTATTCACATGCACTAAGCTTTTCTTTTTTCAATAATGATATAATTTATTTATTTTTAAATGCTTCGTATATAATGAAGAATGGTATAAATGAATATGTTGAAGCTTTCAATTTTACACTCAACCTCTACTTGGTTCCTTGCTGGGCTTTTGTGGTTTTCAAGACATTATTTGTAAGCCTTCTATTCCAAAAACAACCTTTAATGCACAAGTGAGGAGTGATGAAGAATCTCCTATTCTATCCTTCCAAAGCTATCCATTCTGTCTTGTGGTTTCTTTGGCAAGCCTCAATACATACAAAGCTTTCACGCGCACATTCTCGTAACAATCACAAAAAACAAGCAAAATAAAAGGAGGAGACCGTATATTTGCCATTTATTTTGTGTCACAAACTATGTCTTTGACTCCTAGTTCGGCCTTGTATTGTTATTAATGGAATTCAGTGGATGATGAGTTTCACCATTTCTGGTGCCAAAGTTGCCAGTGCACCATAAGGTTCAACTTCACATATCCACACGAAATGTTTTGTCCACATTGCTATGGTCCATTTAAATCAGCATTTGACTTTTGAAGGCCCTCTCCGGCTTCAAGGTTATTGGACGGCAATCTCCCGGTAAAAAACAAAAAACACGATGGAGTTCTGAAGGTGACAATCATAGACCCCAACAGGACTACTGCTCAAAAAACAAAAAACAGTTGAGATACAATTTTATTATTATTATTATTTTTTTAACTTTCTCAAAGGTCATTTAGTATCGAGAGATTGTATTCATTAGAGGCGCCAACACGAACTGGATTATTAAAAGCATGGTCCAACGGGATGACTGACATATATTAAAAGCATAGTTCAACGGGATGACTGATATATTTAGCCAACATGATAGGTTCAGTTAGCTCATGGTGACTATCTTGGCTCATTTTATAAATTCTGTTGGTTTCAATGCATCTTGAGGATTGTACATACGGGTAGAATTGCATTGATGACATTTAGCCAGGCAGATATGTCATTCATTCTACAAAATTTTCCGTTGAAGATAAAAAGAGCTGAAAGGTTCATTTTGAAGTTATGATCCCCATATCGCACTTGCTAAATATATATATATATATATATATATAGTTTTGATATTTTAGAAACCTTTGGCTTTCTGGATACAGCAACCGGTTCTTAACAATAAGCGTCTAAATGGCCTTTTTGAAAAACAAAAGTAGTTGTAGAAGACGTATTCCTACTAATAGTTCTACTGTTTCACTCTAAAAGAAAATTACGATAACATTATCCTTTTTTTCTTGATAAAACATCTTCTTTTACACGAATGCTTTTTTTTTTTTTTAAATTACTTGTAACATTAATTTTTACTCTTTTCCTTTGAATAAAATAAAATAAAATTATATGGTCTTGCAGTTTTCAGATACCTTCCATGAAGAGTTAAATTGCAGTTTGAGCTATTTACAGGATCAAAGATATCTATGGTTTTATGTTGAAGAAAAGACAGTGTCTTGAATTATTAGAAGACAAAAGCTACTCCTTTTCATGCGGAAGAGATCGAGCGAAATTGTTTCTAGCATGCATAGCCGGCCGTCTGTGGCAAATGCCAAATGATTTAAGGAAAACTGTGAGTTGACGGGGTTGGTGGGAACGGGGTTGACGCGTTGAGATGGTGGGGTGGAGCTATCTGAGTTTTTGTTTTTCTTAATAAATATAATTACAAAATTGTGATATTTGTATATCATTATTGTCTGTATACATATTATATCATATTATATATATGTGTGTGTGTATATATATATATATATATATCCAATCTAATGAGTCATTAAGAATCAAATTTTGATATATTCAACCTTAATTTAATTTAATTAATAGACAAGTTTATAAATGATATTAAGTGTTGATATTAATATCGATATTGTTTAGTAACAAGCCGAGCTCAAATGAGTCTACTTTCACGAGTTGAATTTACTGTTATAAAATCGAACATAAGAACTTTTCTTGATTAGTTCAATTACCTTTATATTATTAACCTGATTAATTAAAATTACATAAATTTATTATTATGAATAATAATGATAAAAAAAAAACTAATTAATTAAAGATAAGCATTTAATTTTAATGTATTAATGAACATTTATACAACATATAATTCGGAAAACAAGACTAACAAATTTACCCCCAAAGGAATTTTTCAATGGCTATATAAACAAGATTTAATGAGCTGTTTACAAGTCCAATCAAAATACATTTGCCTTTATTTAGGCTTTAACACGTTTATCAGACAAACTTTGAAATTAAACTTAGGTGTCACTTGTATATTCATATAAACAAACTCGAGCAAATTGAGCTATTAAACTCTTAATAAACATCTCGAGACTCATCTGTATCCCCAACTATTGTTTAAATCCAAACCGTAGAGAGTCTAAGAAGTTATAAAGGGGAAATGTGCTATGAAAACATTATTCCTCGTTCGCCCATCTGTCCAGGATAATGCATTACTTCATCACAGCGCCGAACTTCCTTTATGATGATGTAATGTATTACATTTCTGCGCAAGTACTGATTTAACTCTTTTGATTCCAACACATAGAAGATGCTCGGTATGAACCTGTGTATCTTACATGGAAAGCATTGAGATAGTTCCCACTCAAAGCAGCTATCTTCCCTGTCCTCTGTTGCTCGCTCATTTCACTTCAAGGTGAAAAATATAAATCCTCCTTGTGACATATAAACCTAAAAATGATATGTGAGGCCTGCCACCTTTTGGCTTTGACCAGTAATCATCTTCGGTTTCAATGATACAATTTCAATGTCAATTAGCTGCAGAGGAAAAGGAAAACTTGTAACATTCCTAGAAGTTTCTATTATTCCCCAGCAGAACATAACTGGGTATTAATGAACTCTGCACGGCACCTCAGAAACTGTCCGTAGATGAGGTAATGTAATGTCAGTGGCGAGGAAAGAAGATGGAAGATCACAAGAATCCACAAAACCCCAAGAACCGTATCTCCAGCCTGCAGAAATAGCAGAATGCAAAAGATGAAGAAACCGAGCAACTCAATTTATCACTGTATGCTAACACAATCAACTTGTAAGTATAGCTGTATCATGATTATCAAAACCATATTAAGAAAAAGATCATCCAATTGAATTGCTATGAATGTCTAAAACAATACCCAAGTTGATGGAAATTGAAGTTCCTCCTGAAAAACTTGCACCAATTGGTTCACTGTTACTATCCTTTTATTTTCTTTCTCTGAAAAACAAGGCATTTGTATAGAGCGGAAAGTAGTATTTGCATCACCAAGACTTGCCAACTTGCAGGCATTAACTCAAACTTGAAAATAAGAGAATTTGAGGGGAAAATAAAAAGGCATTGCCAGCATAGGAGGCCCCCATCCTATGAATTTCGAATTTATGTAGTCTTAGCCTTACTTTCACAAAGATGCTGTTTTTCGTCATTTGAACCTGTGACCTTCATGTCTCAATGGAGTAAATTTACCGTTACACCAATTTAAGGAAAATGTCAAAAGAAATGAAGAAGACACATCGTGAATTGATCATTGAGTTGTTGTTATAGGCGGTAACAACATTGACAGATCCTAAACAAAATTATATTCTAAGTAAAATTAGAAAAACCAAATTGCAATATCAAAGAAAGTATCAGATGCAGTAATTTGGTATTCTTGGAGTCTTTTCCTACAGTATTATATCCGATTGCATACCCCTCCCTGAATTGAGGAGCTCATAAGAAAATTGAGTGAAATTTGAAAAAAATTCCCCACTTTAGGCCCCTTGTTTATAAGCAATCAATTACGAACAAAAACAACACCTGCAGAAAGAAATTGGCATAACCAAAGCACAACATATACAAAAATTCATTTTGTTGACTGTATTATGAAACTTAGCACACAGAAAATGAGTCTTAAAAGCTTGGCAATAGGAACTTACATGAGGGTGTTGGTGCTGATTGGGTTAGGGAATTTAATGGAGATCCAGAGCCTTTTTCTGGGGTAGAACCATAGTATAAAGCTGATAAAGAAGAACAGTTGAGAGGCAGCATTAACAGACCACATATTGGATGCAAGTAAGGGGTTTTTCTGGAAAGAATTGGTGCAATGCTTGGAGAAATTTTGGGACTCCGATATGAACAAGGTGAAGAGGATGAGCAGTTGCTGCAGAAGGTGGTGGAGAACTTACACCTGGGACAGAATGGTGGGAACTGTTTTTTGGGCTTGTTGCAGATGGGAGATTAGAATCAGGAGAAGGTACTAGATAAAGAGAAGAAGAAGAAAAAGGGCATGGTGAACTTGTTGGTACATCTTAGTCATCCAACTCTGGAGAAGGCGCAGGAGAAGGAGATGGAGGAGCTGCAAACAGTTTACCCTTTAAATAAGATGACAAAACAACGTCTTTAACCCTTCCAAAGACAGAGTCATCAAGGCTAAGATTTTTTGATAGATCCGCAAGTGTAGCAGCCAACTGCTTCAATCTCTGTGGCAAAAGGCTCCCTTGATCTGACATGACTGAAGCCTGTACAATAACTGGGGGACTAACTGTGGAGCCATCTGCATTTGTTATTTGCACAAGTACAGTCTGCATAAAAAAGATGGATAAACAGGGAGTTAAATTGGCGGAAAGCCTGAATCACATTTAAACAGCCTTAATCATGTTTAACAAACACCAGAAATAGCAATGGCCACACAGGTATCTGTTAGTGCTAAGTGCAGTTTATCTGGTGACTCATGGCATCTGACAGTTCTGGACCATGCAATGGCTTAAGTGGCTGCTAAGTTACATAAACTTCAAAAGAAAAGTTCCAGTACCTTCTTGAATAAGAGAATTTCAAGGACTTTAGCACCTGCTAGAGCCACCAGACTTTACATAATTAGTATTGTCTTAAATTCAATCATTATTCAAATAAGGCGTATTTAGTGAAAGCAATCATAATTTGGAACAACATGGTAATTCATGCAAATTCATGACAGAGATAGAACACAGGGCTCGGAAATAAAGATAGAAGGCATTTATTTGAACAATGTTATACCTCATATTACCGCAGATGCAATCCTAACTTCAATTGATCCTTTAACTCAGTCAGCTTACCAAGTATCTCAGATATGAAATTATTGATAGTAAAATTAAAGAGGATCTGGGGTGTCTGCCAGTTGGAAGCATATTGCAAAAGGATTATAGTGACCCCACCTTGAAACTTCAAAATCTCAAATGTGGATGGATGCCCGAAGGTTGAGTTTGTCAAAGTCAGACTATAATGCTGAAGGAAAAGGTAAATAAAAGATAACCTCAAAAAAGGAAGGCACAGTATGCGGTTAAAACAATGAAAATTCCCAAGCAACTGAGAAAGAAACTACTAGCAAATAGCAGCAATGATGACAAGGTAAAATACAGTTCCAATGAAACTAAAACAAGCATGGCAATCAACTGAAAGTATCCACAGCATCAACTAAGAAAAATCTATGGCAAACCCATTGAGGGCAACTACACTTAGAACCTTAATTATATGGAAACCAATGCATTTCATTCTCCTCTTTCACTCTTCTGCAATCACTGCACTAGTTTGTTTGTATTACTATTTTCACATGTACTAATTACTACATACATACGTACAATACATACATATATATAATTTAAAACATGTCAAAATGTTTATTTTTTTAATTTTGTTTTATTCTCATTTTTATTATAACTTTAATTTCAAATCAGGAACCAAACCGTTGTTTCATTCATCTTATCTCTATTCTTTCTTTATATATATATAATTATTTTATAAAATAAAAAATTTAATTCTTTTATGCAATAAATTGCCTGGTACATTTTGCGACATTGGATGGGATGGATTCATACGTCTACCAGAATGAATGGTTCAGATTTCCCTGTGAAAAGTTGCCCACCGTGGATCATTCTGATGGTATTTAGGAATTTGGTTCCGTCTGGGGGGCTTTGGTGTAATCCTTAAAAAATTAGAATACATTGGCTTTTTGTTAGAGGCCTACCCAACGTGGAAAGGGAAGGCAAACCATCGCCATTTGCTATTGGATTTGGATGTTGCAACGATAAAATTGAACCAACGAACGAACGAATGAAGTTAAAAAGGATTGGGGTTCCATGATACCAATAATAAAATCAAATGAGGAATAACACACAATAACGTTAATGTTAATGTTAACGTTAATCACTCGTAATAGAGTGGAAAAGGTTTCGGTTCCAATAGGAATTAGGATTCAAATGTTGTGTGTTGATTCTAATCAGCATGTACCATTTCTTTTGTTTTGTTCTGGATGCCCTTTTCATTTTCTCCTCCTTTTAACCTGAGCTTGACAAAAAGAGGAATTATGGTAACTAGAGGTGGCCACACTTGAAATTCAAATTCATTAAATATTTAAAGATGCATGATTTTCATTCAAATTTTTCAATATTACTCCAAATAATTCGATATTTAAGCGATTCAAATAAATTTTTGACATAATTCATTTGGCTAAACTTAATTTGATCGTCTAAAAATAATGACGTGTGATTTAATTCTAAAAATTTAAATAACTGCTCAAACTCCAAGTAATTTAAACTAAAAAAGTTATTCATAATCTAAAGTGACTAAGGCAGTAACATGACTTAAATCTCGGCCCACTTATCCTTAAACCCATGTGATCCGACCATTTTCCATCGACATTGTAAAGCAGTGGGTTCCGTCTCCCAATCACAATCAAAGAAATTGTTTTTGTTCTCTTTTTTGCGGTCCAATTTAGTTCATGATGTGTTGTTGGAACATGGAATGTTCAATCTTCGTCCATGATTTTTGAATGGCCACTACGTCATAAATGACTTGTAGTAATAGGCTAAAATCGTTATTACTGTGACTGAAATTGTTGCATAAAGTCAAAGCCAGTGGTTTTTAGTCAACGACACATATAAAATTTTTATATTAATATAATTTAGATAGTAGTTTTAAATGATCGTTTGTAACACTTTTTTTTTTTAAGTTGTATATGTAGTGATTATAAAATATATACCACGTGACAGGTTTTTTTTTTTTTTTAAAAAATAATTTTTAATTTCTTTAGGTAATAATTTTTCTACACTTAATCACAGAGAAATAGACTCCAGTTGTTGGAGAAATAGGCAACAGTCACTAAACAAATAAGTAGCACTTCAAGCATATGCTATGTATTAAACAACGATTTAATAGAATAAATAATAATTTTTATTAGAATAAATAACAATTTTTATTAAAATAAATAGCATTTTTTTAACACAACAGACAATGATTCATGTCAAAATGCTCAAATCTCACTTGAATTGGAATTTGGTTTCCTATTAAATAAGCAATATATTTGTTATAATAGGCATTATCATCTAATGGGATGAGAAATTCATAATAAAAAGTGCATCACATAAAGTAACAAACATTATAGCAAATTTAATTAATCTATACAACTAATAACAAATAATTTTATTATTGTTTAGTACATCTCACATAAAATTAAAGAACATTCACAAGTTTTAAATGAATTTAAACAAAAATTGTGAAATTCTTAGTTTTGATTAGAAGCATTATCCTAAAAAAAGAAAAACAAAATTTTTGATATAAACTTAGAAATATTAAAAATAAATTAAAAAAAAAAAGAATACTTAAATGCATGGACTATATGCAGCTCCCCAAAATAAATGATTCATATCCTGTAATTCTTGGTTTGGAGCACTAAAAACATCATTAAGTGAGGAATCTAAAGGAATACATAGGAGGTAGTTCAAAATTGATGTTAAGTGCATGATTATTGCTGTAATTTTTGGAACATTGCATGAAAATGGTGGGCAATTGTAGTAGTTTGCAGTTGGATCCTTTTTTGCAACTTTTCTATTTATGCATCAAATTTCTTTTACAACTCAGCTTGGACATTATCTTTAACAAATTGCATAAAGTTTGTTGGAAAATTGACAGTATCTTCAACAATTGATTTCTCTTCTCTAAGTGTCTAATAACCTATAATGATCCATATAATATGTTTTTTTACTATGATACAAATATTTAAAAGAAGTATCATAATTACAAGTAAGATATGTTAGATTTTCCTTTGTAATCTACCTTGATAACATTGCATATGTTAGGAAATCATTGACAGTCTATAATAAAGCTGTGTGCATTTAGAGATATTGTTTATTATATGCATCATATGTCTCAAAAACATACTCCCATAACTCCAATTTTTCAATTAGTGGTTGTAAAAAGACATATATCTTTCTTTTAAGTGAATTAGGGCCAGAATAATCATAGAGAGCATAATATATTATGGTTTCATACATAGTCATGGTGTTAAGTTGTAATTAATGACTACAATTGGTTATGTGTTATATACAATGCTTATTGCTCAAAATGGATTTATCTATCGTTGGCTAGACCTAATCTTATATTACAAGGGTCCTTTGCAAAATATGGATGTAACATATCAAAATATTTCCAAGTTTGACCATTAGCAGGATGACTCATATTCCCATCCCTAGGTCTATGTTTTATATGCCAAACCATATCATCATTTGTTTTTAGGCACATGAAAAGTTTTTGAAGCCTAGATTTTAAAGGAAAATATAATAGAATT
This sequence comes from Kandelia obovata, assembly GCA_021464305.1. Lineage (NCBI taxonomy): Eukaryota > Viridiplantae > Streptophyta > Magnoliopsida > Malpighiales > Rhizophoraceae > Kandelia > Kandelia obovata. Next base: position 936,069 of record CM038472.1, read on the forward strand.
TTGGTTGGCACTTAATGGACCTTTGAAGCTACCTTAGAGACTTCATTCTCTTCACTTCCTTAATTTTTTTTTCCACCTAATAGTCCCACATATGTGATTAAACTTTGACTTTTCATACTTGTCCTAAAAAAGCATACAATCATTGAAAAATGCATGAATTTTTTTGTAGTTAAGTCCCAGTTCTTTCATCATAATTCTAGCTTCATTAAACGAACTAGGAATGTTAAAATCAGGAATTGCCTCCTTGATTAAGTCCAACAAATCTCCAAATGTTGCATTACTAAGGTCATAAAAACACTTAAGAAGATATAATCTAATTGTAAAAGAAAGCTTCAAAAAGGTGACAACCAGGGTATAATTCTTGTTAGCCTTTATACACTAACTTGTAAAACTTTGTAGCTTTTAGATTAGGACTCTCCCTAACATTATCAGGATTTGTTTGCTCTCTTACATCACTAAAGGTGTTATAGAAGAGCCCATTATTATCAACTTCAATTTCATCATCATTTCTCCCTTTACTTAATTGTAATCCCTCACCATGGAAAATTTATATGTTATAATCATACATAAATCCCTTAATGACTAAATGTTGATAAACCATATCTCTATAGTACCAATAATAACAATAACATTTTCTACATAAACATGATATTTCATCTCCCCTAGTAGATGTATTAAAAGCTTTATTTAATAAATCATCAACCCCATTTAAGAAATCATTACTAAATCAATTAAAATTCATCCTTCTTTTATCCTTCATGTTGATTAAGCAATCTTCAATCGAACAAAGCAAATATACTTATTATATTTTAATTTCAAAATGCCAAGTGAAAGTAAATTTCAAGTAAATATCTCAGTAATTGAAAAATTTAATTATCAGTTCACTTTAATACCTAGTTTAAATTCATAAATTTAACTTATTTTTACAACCTTCAATTTAAAACATAACTCCTTAGGCAACTGTATAAGTTAAAACATAGCACTAATGTTTCACAAATTGAAATATTGACATAACTCTTCAGTGTAACTATAAAAGTTGAAACATAATACACGTTAGTCTCTTATTTATGTAAATTCCAAGCTAGCTTTTCTTAAAACAAAACAAACAAAGAAAAACTCTCCATTTTAAACATCATTCATCAACAATCAAGAATCTCCTCATAAATATCCTTCTCCTTATGAAATAACTTTCAATTTTATATAACTACAGGAAACCCAAATCCATTCTTGATTAGAACAGTTAAAAGATTATATCTTTTAGTGTTATTCTTAACAAAGAAACCTACATATAGGGAACATTAAAACTCCATTTGTTTACCAAGAAAATGGAAGAAAAATGAGAGAAGAAATTCCTCAAGCATCACCAACTTTGGGTTCAGTATCAATTAAATTGAAACGATGCTAGAGAGGACAAAGGCAAGTAATCAAAGAAAAAAGGAAGAGGGCATTTACGAACTTAACAATCCCATCAAAACAATGACGAGGATAAACTGAATTTCATAGTCATTCTCACTAGAATCTTTAATTGGCCAGTAAATCGAGTTTAGGTTCACTCAATCACACCAATTCCTAGACCTTTTGTGACTTTTCTTATTGGGAAATTGCCCAATGCACTTTATTTGTAGGTGAGACATCAATGGAATTTTAATAAAAATAGAACAATGTAAATGGTCATAATCAGATGATTAACTTATTAAAGTGATCCTCATTTGGTTGCTGAGAAAATAAAAGAAAGAGGAAGAAAAATAAGGGAAGAAATTCCTTTTTCTTTAGGTTCAATATCAATTAAATCGAAATAATGTTAAAGAGGACAAAGGGGAGGAATCAAATAAGAAAGGGAGAGGATATTTAGGATCTTAAATAATAAGGATTGTTTTAGGTCTCACACTGAGAGAGGGGTGAATCAGTGTAAGATATGCCCTTTTTACAAATTGATCTGGATTTAACCTTTGTGACTTATTAGAGCTGATAATCTAATTCTTTTTATCTTTTTTTTATGTAGAGAGGATAAAGGCAAGGAATCAGAGAAGAAAGGAAGATGACATTTACGAACCTAACAACCCCATCAAAACAACAATGAGATAAACTAAATTTCACAGTTGTTCTCACTAGAATCTTTAATTGGCCAGTAAATCGAGTTTAGGTTCACTCAATCACACTAATTCCTAAACCTTTTGTGACTTTTCTTATTAGGGAATTGTCAAATGCACTTTGTTTATAAGTGAGACATTGATGGAATTTTAATAAAAATAGAACATCGTAAATGGTCATAATCAGATGATTAACAACTCATTAAAGTGATCCTCATTTGGTTGCTGAGAAAATAGATGAAAGAGGAAGAAAAATGAGGGAAGTAATTCCTCAAGCATCACTAACTTTGAGTTCAATATCAATTAAATCGAAACAATGTTAGAGAGGACAAAGGTGAGGAATCAAACAAGAAAGGGAGAGGACATTTAGGATCTTAAATGATGAGGATTGTTTTAGGTCCACATTGAAAAAGGGGTGAATTAGTGTGAGATATGCCCTTTTTACAAATTGATCTGGATTCAACCTCTGTGACTTGTTAGAGTGGATAATCCAATTTTTTTTCTCTTCTTTATATAGAGCGATCATACGGATATCAATCACATGTAAATACTGAAGAACATATGATAATTTTTACATGATTCACTCACAATATGTGAGCTATGTCCACAGTGTGATAAGATCACTCCTAAATCATACAATCCATTCTTGTTATCAAGGGATACAATTTGGTTTTGGAAGGATCAATCCTTAACAACTTGTGGAAGGACTACTCTTTAACCACTTACAATGATATCTCAATCACTCCAAGGGTATCTCACCTTATTTTTCAATAAATTTATCAAGAGTTTTTGGTCTAATCTTTCCTAAAAAATGATCACTCAGTGTGTACAAACTATTAAAGTAGAATATGAGTCTTCTCCTTCTTTTGTTGCTAGTGTTGCTTCACCTGTTGTCGGTGTTACCTGCACACGATGCTAATGTTGTTTGTATGCTTAGCTGTTGTTATCTGCGCGCATTGCTAATGTTGTTTGCATGCACTGCTACTGTTGTTATCAGTGTGTGTTGTTAATGTTGTTTGTTGCTATCTGCTCGTGCTATTAATGTTGTTTGTAAGCACTGTTGTTCGTACGTGTTGACATGTCTATCTGTTGCTGTCTGCGTACATTGTTAATATTGTTTGCATGCATTGTCCCTGCTGCCTATTGTTCACACGCATTATGCTTGCTTTCTGTGCCTATTGTCCGTATAAGTTGTGTCTACTGTTCATACATGTTGTAACTACTATTCACTAGAACTACTACTGTTTGCTCATGTCACTATTGTTATCCTTGCGCATTGTCATCGCCTGCTGGTGTACTACCTACTGCTACACAATGGTTACTGGTGCAAAATCCTTGTGTTGCTGCTTCACCTCCTTCTTGCTTGTCTTCCTTGGCTACTTTGTTGGTGCAACTGCTACCTCAATGATGTTTGTTCGTGCAACAACTGTCTTGGTGGTGTTTATTGGTGTGAGTATATCATTTTGGGCATGTTATTAGTGTAAGAAAACCTCATGGACATGTTGTTAGTGTCGGTATACCCTCTTGAACATGCAAAGACATATTGTTGGTATGCTAGAAAGCCTTCAGGATATACTAGTGTGGTAGTCTACTACTACTGTCACCTTTATGAGGACTTGTTGCTATGGTGGCTATTTTTGTAAAAGTTTGCTGGTATGGGTGGAAAACTACCTTGCTTTCTTTCTTTCCTTCTTCACCAGCTGCATCTTGTTGCTTCTCCTTTGTGATTGCTACACTCTCTTTGGCTAGCTGCCTTACTGCCTTTCCTTGGTGGCTGCTGCACTTTTCTTGGTCGATTACCTTGCCCTCTTTCTTTCTCTCCTTAATCGACTATCTTGCCTTTATTGTTTACTTAATTTTCTGCAGCTCATTTTCTTTTTGGAAGATGCATAAAGTATTTATAAAATTTTAAGATTATAACTACACGATCATCAACAGTCATCGTTGTATGTCATTTCAAACCATTATCTTTAAACACATATCATGGTGGTTTGAAACTAACCGCTGCATAAAACTTACTACGACTACATTTCATAAATAGTTTTTATACGACAGTTTTAATCGTTACCTTACTATTTTATAACAAGAATTTTGAATTGTCATAAGAAACTACTATTATAAATCATTTATGTGGTAGTTAAGTCAAAAATTACCTAATAGTGAAATTTTTTTTGAAAATAAATTTCAGGATTTAGTTATGAAAATGAGTAATGAACTAAATAATGTACATTTGCCAAATGTACATTTGCCAATTATGAAAATACTCTTATTGTAAGACCAAATGTTGTATAAAGCTTATTTTTTATTTGCTCACGCTATGGCCTTCAACATTCATATGCTATCAATTTTGACTATTTAGGCAATTTCAATTCAAATGAATCATTTTCATATTTTCAAATTCATTTGTCCCTCATCTTAGCGCAATAATTATTAATTATATCTTTTTGAAATGTTTTACATCATTTATGATCATATTTAGTTTAATTTTTTACAAAATAATTCCTAAAATTAGTTCAATCAAATATGCGACATGAACGTTGATAAGTAAAATTTTCTTCTTCTTTTTTCTTCTTCTTTATCTTGTTGGATGAGTATACTTGAAATCATATTTTGGAATTACCATACTTTTCTTTTTTTTGACCAAAACATTCATATATTTGTGTAGGTTGTTATAAATAAAGAATATTTTGAAAAAATGTTTATCATATATTGCAAGTAAAAGTGTTATTTCTTTATTTATAAGTTAATATTATCTTATATCTCATTAAATTAAAAATTCAAAAAAGACTTCATACATATATCTCATTATCTTATATCTAATATAAGAGGTCTAATGCGATTGCACCAAATGGACTAGTCTTTGAGAGTTTTTATATTGTTCTGGTTAAACTTTTTTAATGGTTGAAAAACTAATTGTTATAATTATTATCTTCATTTTTAATATTCATCATTTATAACCATTAACTATTATTTTTACTTTTAATATTTATATTTATGAGATATTAAATTAAGAGTAGTGTAAAAAGAGTTTTTTCTTCTATTTTTTAAGATATAAGTATTCTCTTTAATTCTTACATTTTGATTACTAAAATTGTCAAATTTAATAGATTTATATTGTTTTTTTTACCTTACTTGTAGGATGTGCATTAATAGGAAGATATATTGTATCTTAAGGAAATAGTTATCGTAACCTGTTGTATTATGAAAATTCATCTAAAGGGATGAAATTATCTTTAAGATAATACTTTGACACGTTTTATATTGATATTTTGTTTCTATATATTTATTACTTTTTCATCCTATTATAATCTATTTTTATATTTTTACTAACACAAACCAACTGCTAGCTACTACACTATACTTGTATGTTTATTTTTTGATTAATTAGTAAATACAAATATTTTATAATTATATATATATATTTGTAAAATATATAACAATTCCAGATATTACAATCTCTTTTATTGAAGGAGGCTCTATAAGTTGTTTTTTTTTAAACTATATTACATTCTTTTCCCCTCTAGTTGAATTACTTTTTTTTTGTCATCTTGCAATTGTTTAAGGATGTCAACAAGGGAGGGATTTACAATATAGAGGCAAGGAATGTTTTTAACTTAAGACTTTATCTATTGCACAATAGCAAAATGTTGAGAAGTCCAAGGAGCTTAGTTTTTCTTAAGCCTATCATAAAGCGGTTTTACAATCCTATTAAAATCTGTAATGAAATCTAAGACATAATTGATACTTTTTAAAAATTTTTAAAGTTAGGTTTTATCTAGAATGTTTTTTACAAATTTCTCAACAAACACTAAAGATCTTTCCATAGGGTTTATGGTTCCCTTGAGAGATATGATGACCAAAAAATCTAATTTTAGTTAAAATAAAAAAAGAGATCTTTGATTGTGAAATCATAAGAACATTTTGTTTTATGATTAAAAGAAATGTTTGTAAATGTCTAAAATGTTGTTCAATTGAGTTGGAAAAAATGAATACATCATCAATGTAAATGATACAAAACTTGGAGTACGATTGGAAAATGTCATAAATTGAATTCTTTGAAATTTTGGATGAGTATTTTTCAAACCAAAAGATATCACATTCCATTCATATTGGTCAAATAAAATAGTGAATGCAATTTTGTAATGATCTTTTAAATGAATCTAGATTTACTAAAACTCATACTTCAAGTCAAATTTTACAAAAATAAATGCAAAATGCAATTTTTGTAATAAGTTCTTTTCGTTTAGTATCAAGTACCTAATCCACTAAAGGGCTTTGTAAAGGGGTTTTTGATTGATAACTAACATAAGAGTTTCTCTTTCAATCTCAGGGCTCTTGTTAACATAAAATGCTACATAAAACTAGGGAGAACGAGATTTTAAAATAAAATTTTTGGATTCTAAATCTCTAATTTCATTTCTGCATTGTTGTTTAAGCTATGCATTCATTTGAATAGGACAAGGTTTCTAGAAATTTTTCTTTTATCAAAATTTGGTTCATAAGGAAAATCAACCATATGTTGTTTTATTTTCCAAAATGATAAAAGATTGGAACAAAATTCTTTTTTTAACATATTTTGAAAAGCATAAATTTTTTGTTAGACAATAGGGTCTTCAAGTTGTTTTTTAATTCTTTATTTAAAAACATCTTTTTGTAAGACAAAAACTTGAAATTTCTTTTTAGAAATTAGGATATAAATCTTATTCTCATAAATTAAATAGGCTTTTATAAGATTAAGATTTCTAGTCCTTGATTTCTCAATAAAAAGAAAAATAAGTTTCTAAAATGTTGTTTTAAAAGAAATGCCATCATAACCAATAAAGTGATTATTAAATTTAAAAAATAATAACTTTTACACATTGGAATAACTTTCAATAGAATTATTCTACAATATAAAAAAAATTCTTTTGATTGTCATGTGCACTATAAAATTTTAAAGTGATTATTAAATTAAAAATTCTTTCTTCACATTATTATAAGTCTACAAAAGAATTTTTATAAAAAAATATTAAAAACATTCCTTTCAATCATATTTTTGCTATTTTATTTATTTTAAATTTTTGATATAGAATATATAAAAGGAAAGAAAAATTTTGCTCCTAATTTCTTAACCAAAGAATTTCTCTAAAAGAAAACTCAAAATGTCTAAAAAATCAAAAGATAAAGGAAAAACTCTCATATAAAATCCAAAACAAGAAGACTCCAAAATCCAAGTTAACACTTTAAAACCCTAACTTATTACTCCAATACAAGTTATGTCAACCAAACTCATAAAATCTTGGATTGACTCAGTCAAATCAAAAAAGGAAGCCCACTTCTTGGAAAAATCAATTACAAATTTGGCAATGGATAGGAAATTTGTCCAATTCACCTAACTTGCTTAAAGCACTACACAATGTTATGACCTTACAGGAATTAGTAAGACAAGATAACATTCCAAACCCTGTTTTACAAACAAAAATATGATCTCTTTCAAAAGCCTCATCTCAAAATGATTTACAAAATCTCTCTCTAAACTCTTCTCAAATTATTTTAGCACAACCACACACTTACAAAAAGGTTTCAAGATATTCCATCAAGCATAATTTTCAAAATATTTTACCAATAAAGTAAAGGTTTTATGATAAAAATCATTTCTCTGTAATATCCAAATCTTTTCACTCTATAGTATTACAAACTTGTAAACCTTACAAAAATCAATCATACTATATGACAATCTTAGATATTATAATTTCACATAATCTTAGGAATGAACTTTAATGTGTGTGTGTGTGAAATAAGAAATTGATATTTTATTGAATTTTTTTTTTCTTTACAAACATTCTTATATTTAATGATAAAGAAAGAAAATATATCTATTTAATATGAAATGCAATTCAATTTATAAATTTTTTTTCTTATTAGTTAACAAGATTTTTTACATAGTTGACATTTTTATAAAAATCGTCCTATTTTGAACTTTTTATTGATAATTCCTTTGTCAACCAAGCTACAATTCATGCTTATACCTTCTCTCGAGAGTTGGTGCATGGATATCACTCATGCCTCACTTGTTCAGTGAGATAGTGAATGCTTTATTTGTTATTGTTTATGTGAGAATACCTGCAAATTAATTCTCGGACCTTGTAAAAAATTGTTGTATAACTTTTAGCTCAAACTTGTCTTTGATGAAATATCGATCAACCTCCACATATTTTATTCAGTTATGTTGAATTGAATTTTGAACAATTGTAATAATAAATTTATTATTAAAAAAATATGTTCATAAATAATTTTGACATGAATTTAATTATTTCGAATGACCTCTTAAGTCAAAATAATTTATGAATATCTTTTACCATACCATGAAATTTAACCTCACAAAGAAATTGCCTATATTATTCGGAAGAAAGTGTTCCTTTTGTGCAATTCTATTCATTGCATGCATAAGTGCTGACTCCAAAATCCCATAAATGAGAGAGAAAAAAAAAAAATACAAGGCGTCAAAGATTGTATGCGTCTCTTAAATTTATCGCCAGCCAACTGAATTATTCGGCAGATAAGCATGCTGACTCTACACAATTTAGTGCATGTCTATAGGTCCCAAGGCCGCGAATTGACAACTTCGTTGTGCACCAATTTATCTTATCGGTTTATTTATGTTAGGAGAATTCATCTCTGTTCTGCAACAGGACATTACTCGAGAGAGTGTCGTAGGGAAGGAGAGGAAAATTGAGAATGCTGCTAGATATCGTGCCTACATACGATTAGGGCGTGAATCATGATTGATCCTGGCCCCAACCAACGAAATTAATTCATCGACTTTAATATATATATATATATATATATTGTATACATCTTCTGTTGCTCCGTTGAGGGTTGAGACAGAGACTATTAAATTTTTGCCACGATCTGGCAATTGGAAATAAATAGAAAGGAGGAGGGAAACTCAGAGATAGAGAAAGAGAGTACTGTGTGCGTGTGCGTGTGCGGGTGATGATGAGCCAGCTGTGAATTACATTTAAAGTATACATTAAACCTTCTCCTTCAAGGTCCCCATGGACCATATGAGAGCAATTAAAATCATGTGAACCTTCACACAATTCCAGGGCACTGTCCCCTGAAACAAGTCCACTGTTTCCCTCCTCCTCCATTTCCTTCACAGTACCATCATAACTTATCTAGTCGCCGCCAGTGCAGCCCGCGGCAGCAGCACCTTACCACCGCCACCGCTAAAAATTAGCCAGGCAGCTTGTGAGAGATATATAATTTATATAATATATTATACATACATATATTTATATATCATGGATTTCATGTTCTCAACCCTTGAATACTTGCTAGTGAGCAACCCCGAAATCCAAAACTTCTCATGGAATCAAAGTCAAAACCTAGGCTCCTCTCCACTGTTCCTCATCATCACCGTCCTCTCTTATCTTTCCCTCACTTACCTCCTCTCCCATATCAATCTGCCCCCCATGGGGCCCCCCCTCCTGAAATCAATCACCGCCATGCACAACATGATCCTCCTCCTACTCTCCTTCTTCATGGCCCTTGGTTCTCTTCTCTCCATCGTCTACCTCTCACCTAATGTGGAATACATATTTTGTTTCCCCAAGGACACCCCTCCAAAGGGACCGCTCTTCTTCTGGGCCTACGTATTTTATCTTTCGAAAATCTATGAATTTATGGACACCCTCTTGATCATATTGAGCAACTCCATGAAACGGCTCACCTTCCTTCATGTGTACCACCATGCAGCAGTTCTGATAATGTGCTACATATCCTTGTACACCTCGCAATCTATGTTCCCTGTGGTGGTCGTCGGAAATGGTTCGGTGCATGTCCTAATGTACTTCTACTATCTTCAGTGTTCGCTAGGGGCACATCCCAAGTGGAAAAAATTGGTCACTGATGTCCAGATTGTGCAGTTCTCTTCAACTTTTGGGTTCATGGGCCTCATTTTCTACTACCATTTCACCGGTTTGGGGTGTTCTGGTATCTGGAGTTGGTGCTTCGACTTGGTTTTCGTCACTTCTCTTCTGATATTGTTCATGGACTTTCATTCTAAGACTTATTCAAAAAAGAACGTGGGTAACAAGGATGTCGAATGACACCAGGTTTCAGTTTGATTGGCCATGATCTTTTCTTGGTTTTTATGATAGTTATAAGATATTATGTGGGTGACAAGTATTTGCAAACCATCTGCATCCTATTTTATTTATTTGTTTTGGTTTTATGGGAGTTAGAAAGGAAATTTGAAGGCCTTGCTCAGGTGTGTCTCTATAAGGTAAGGCATTACTACCCTCCAAACTAATGTCGTCCCTTATGTATCGTTTTATCGTAATTGTGGGGGATTGAGTACCAATACGCTCAATCAAGATATGTACTAAATGTGAGATTGAAGTGGAAGATGCCATTATTGAGTTTCTTTTTCAATGGGAAAATATGTCATTATTAACTTGACATTGTATTAAATTTTGTATTTGTTCAAAATGACTCTCCTGTGTCCTTGTAGTCAGACCTGACAAGGAAAACGGGTAAAACAATGAAAAAAAAAAAAAAAAAGGAGAGGTAAATTGATAGCTTGTTAAAAGAACATTAATCACTTATCCGTATATCTTTATCTGTTTTTTTTTTTTTTTTTTTTGGAAAAAGATGTTTTTATTTTTATTTTTAGATGTTTCTATTCCATGAAATAAGCAGAGATATATTATCTTTGTTCCAAATTTTAGTTATAGGTGTCAAGTATAGCAGAACAAAAACGCAAAAGATAAGTGTTAATTGCATGGAGTGAACTTAAACTTAATTAATAGCAAATAATTTTTACTAATGTTTACTCATAGACTTAATATAAGAATTTCATTTAAACTTATGAAATTTCTAATTGCAGTATTAACTTATCTTTAACAACAGGAATGTGCAAGCCCCTTCTAATTTTATATAATTAATGACATCTTGTGTACTTAATTTACAAAATATAGTTATAATATCATCCGGCAAAATGTTTACACCCTCTCACAGTCCAGGCAGGTTCTGTTGTTGGCAAATGCCTTGGGACGAGCAGGCTTGCATTTCGGGCAGGTTGGGTCCAAGTTATTATGCATTACGAGTCACTTTTAATCTCTGAGTAATATAGATAAGGGCACCTTTATTTTGGTCCCCAAAAAAAAAAAAAAAAAGAGTAATTATAGATACGGGCACTTGGATTTCTGTTGATCAAATATTAATTTAGTCATAGATACGGGCACTTGGATGAAAAAAAAAGAAAAAAAAAAAGCAATACGTATCAAAATATGTCCACAATTGCCGTTTTATGTTCAAAAATATATTGAATTGAAACAAAATTTTAAATTATAAGGTTCAAATGAAAACAACGAAATATTTAAAACTACATTTAAAAAAAAAAAAAATCTCAACATGGTTAAGACCAAACTAGCGCTTATCACAATAAATGGGCCATTTAAATTCAGGATACTTTAAGCCAAGTTATTCCCGATTTAACTCATTTGAATTTTTAATTATTTCAATTATTTGGATCATGTGTTCAATTAAAATAGTTTTAAATCACTTAAATATTATGTTATTTTAAATATCAAATTATTTCACGTTAAAATGAGCTCAGTTCAACTTATATTACATAATTTTTTTTTTTTGAGTTTTGCTATTTTAAGCAGATTAAATTTCAGATAATTCTTACAATTTTAGTGCCTGTTGTTACCTCTCTCTTTTGAAACTCTCTTACTTCTCTCTTTCTTGGTTTATTTATTTCTTCCTCTTATTTCTCTTCTGGGTTGATATAATTCAGTCGTATTCATGTTCCTCTCACTCTAACCAACTATATGTCTTGCCATTTGGAAGTGTAAGAATCTGTTAAATCTAAAAATTTAAATTATTAATTATATAAAATTGAAAAATAAATTATAAATTAAATTCTAATGAATTTTATATAAATCAATGGATTGTTTGTTTATTTGAACTGATATTCTTGGTTTTAAAAACTTTAATACCACCTCAATAAATTATATAATCTAAAAGATTAATAATTGTTGAGATTTAAAAAGAAATCAAACATTAATATCTAATAAATCATTCATTAAACTATAATAGTAAGAATATTGATTATTATCAAATAATACATTAGAACTTTATATCTACTTAAGAGTTTAGATAAGTAAAAAGTAAAGTCTTTTAATATTATAAATCTAGTCAGGTCTTTTTATTTTATCTAAGAGAAATTGTTTTCTCTTAATGCATCCCTTGACACAAGTCAAATTCAACTAATACGTTATTAAGAAAAATTGAAATAAATATAGGTCAAAACCTAGTTATCATGGGCATTGAGGGATTGATTAAAATTAAACATAAGGAAAGAGTTGAATCACTAAGTGACAAATATAGATAAAATGATAAACTAAATGTAATAAGTGTTCATAAAATTTATAAATATTATAAATTAAGTCTGGTTTTTATATTTTGGTATCGTAGCATTTTATATTATTAACCATTATGTCTAGTTTAAACATTTTTTTCTTTGAATTTAAAAGTTTGGCAATTTATCTAAATTGACTTTGAATAATGAACTTATAATGTATAACATGTTAACTTTATTGTTAAATGTAATGGAGATTGATACATTAATTGCCCTTTATATCTAAAATTTTTTATATAATAAGGCATTGTAGATTCATTGTGGCTAGGTAGGAAGACATCTTGTTGCCTTTAATCTATGTTGAATTCCTCTTGTATACATGCTTATGGAGGTCCATTATGGGCTTTACATATCCATAACTTGCCCTCGAACAACATCATGGTTCCAACTAATTTCCAGCAACATTTTCAATCTAAGGCTCAATATTAGTTCACTTTCATACTTGATAGTTAGGGATGCTCATTAACTTGTCTCACAGCTTTGTTTATATAGGCTTTAGGTAAGGCAAACAACATTGATACATAATGGTTGGTATAACTGTCGTCTTCCCATCATATCTTATAGTTACCTAGCCATGTATATTTTTAGGAGGTTGTTCTAATCTTTAGTTAGAGATTTTGCTTATCTAAGACATTAAAATAACATTTAAATTATTCTTCCACCATAAATAATGGTCAAACTCCTATTGCCTTTAATGCAAAGCCACTACCACTATATACATCCTCATCCCCTACATTTAATTTATTAAATTTTATAGTTTTATGAAATAGATATAAACTATTTGGAAGTTGGAAATTGAACCTACTTAGCTACCTATGCTAAATGTGTATTGTTGGTCAAAATTTAAAATGATGTCAATATTGTGTGTTTCTTGCGATATTTGTGGGGTAGGGATATAAGTACAGTCATTTAAGAAGAAAAAAGTAAAAAAAAAAGGGGGGGACCATAGTATTTAGATGAATAGTTACATGGGAGTAGCTATAGTGCAAAAGTTATGGAAGTAGAAACATATGTCTCACTTCAAAGAGTAAGATCACTACTAAATAGGGTGAATAATGGTCTTAAATGGTTAGGCCAAATAGGAGAATTACCAATTTTTCAATAATTAGAAGGTTAATTTTTTATGGATTAAAATATGTTAAAAAAATAATTATATTTTAAAAGATTTATATCTTATGTCAAAAATATAAGACATTATTTACTTGTTTAGGTTATATTTGTTTTATACCTTGCAAAATAAAAAGATTAAAGAAAGACCTTATGTATAAGATAATGGCTCAAAACCTAAGTTCAATATAGGACATTCAATATGACCACATATAGTGAATTAGCCTCAATCGGTCCACTCTTAGCTTGAAATATTTTTAGACCTTTCAAATTGTCATATCAAGCTAACAATTTTTATCTATTGAAAAAAATTAGTTATTGCAACAATAAAATCACCATAACCATTATTTATTATCTTCATCCTTAATAATCATCTTTATGAGACATTAAACAAGAAATAATAAAATAAAAAAAGTTATAACTTCTTTATCCATAGATACCTAAAAAAAAGACATCCATTCTTGCTTTCGCCTTATTCTTATTGAAAGTTATTAAGTTAATCAGATTAGTTTTGTTTCTATTGTCTCACTATTTGAAATGTACATAAGTGAAAAAGTTTGTTATGTTCAAGGAGGATAGTCACTATGACTCACTACATTGAGACATTGGAGCAAAAACTATCCTTAAAATCAATACCAAACATGCTTAAGACATTATGTCCTTAATGTTCAATTCAATTTTCTTACACTCATATTCTTTATATTTCATTATTTTTCTAATAATCTTAAGGATAGTTTGCTTTGTTTTAATATAATGGATGCAATAACTAATCAATATGTTTTTATTTTGCCTCAAAAAAATCAATTTCTTTTACACTAAATTTTTTGCTAAACACTTCTAAAATTAAAACTTTTACTTACTCTAATTTTAAACACTAACAAGAATGTTTTTTTTTTTTTTGCTTTAGATGTTTTATAAATTAATTTTACTTCTACTAAACCAATTCTAAAATTTGGTTTTGAAAATTATAACAAAACACTTCTTGCTTGGGAACAAGCCAACAAATTTTTTTATCAAACTATTCTCAATACACTTTCTAATGATCTTTTTGATATTTACTGCTCTTCCAAGGAAACTAAAGAAATATGAGAAAAGATAAAAAAAAAAGTATATGATGAGGGATATTAGTATTGAAAAGTTTGTTGTTGCATTTTACATTTTCTAATGACATATGAAAAAAGTATTTAGAATTAGGTCAAAGAGTATCATAAATTGTTGGACAACTTAAATGAAAACATCAAACTACCAAAGGAGTATGTAGTAAATAGTCTCATCAAAACGTTTCCATAATGTTGATTGAGGACAAGAACAAACCATAACTGAAAGAAGCAAAGGCAAAGGAAATAACTTCAAAGGAAAATGTTATGGAACATAAGAAAGGTGAAAAGGGAGGAAAAAGTCATTGTTATCATCATCATCATCACAATAGGAAGAGACATGATAATAGATTCTAACGATATAGTAAGCCCAAAACTAGTAATTAAATCTTCAAAAGGAAAAGTGTTTGTTATGTGTGTAAAAAACCTAGGCATTATGCCCCTTAATGTAAGCCCCAAAAAAGAATGACTTACCTATTAAACCAAATGTAAATTTGGTTGAAGTAGAAATTATTATTGCTATTACTTCCTAAGTTAATGTTGTAACCAACTTAAAAGAGTGAGTGATAGACTTTGATACTACAAGATATATTTTTTAAGATAGAAGTGTTATTACCTCTTATACATCTATAAGAGATGTAAAAGAAAATATCTTTATAGGACACTCAAGAACAATATTTGTTCTGGGTAAAGGCAAAGTCCTTGTTAAGCTTACTTGAGGAAATTCATTGTCTTTGAATGATGTGCTTTATGACCCTAAGATTTGTATTAATCTAATTTTTACTAGGAAAGGTTAAAATGAAGGTCTCATTTGAGTCTAACAAAATTTTCATGACCAACATAATGTATTTATAGGAAAGGGATATTATAATTAAGAACTTTTCATTCTAAATGTACTTTATGTTTTTAGTAATGAAAATGTATCTACTTATTCTACTTATATTGTTAACTTTTATGATTTATGACGTGTTAGATTATGACATATGAATGATTCTTATATTCAAAAGTTGAAATAGCTTGGTCTAACTAAAAATGTATGCGGTGGCATAGATAAATGTAAGGTTTGTATGGAGACCAAATTAGCCAAGACAAATTACAAATTAGTGCAACAAGAAATTAAATTACTAAGTTTAGTCCATTTTCATTTAAGAGATTTAAAAAGTATTATTAATAGAGGTGGCAAATGATTTTATATGACTTTTATAGATGACTACTCTAAATATACCAAAATGTTTTCACTCAAAGACAAGAATGAAGTGTGAGTTTAGTCCATTTTCATTTAAGAGATTTAAAAAGTATTATTAATAGAGGTGGCAAATGATTTTATATGACTTTTATAGATGACTACTCTAAATATACCAAAATGTTTTCACTGAAAGACAAGAATGAAGTGTGTAATGCATTTATTAAGTATAAGAATAAAGTAGAAAACTCTTTAGGAAAAAAGATTAAGAGACTTATATTAGATAAGTAAGGAAAGTATAATTCTCAGTTGTTATCAGATTTATATGTAAGAGAGGGCATTATTCTTAAGGTCACACCTCTTTACTCACCAAAGTTAAATAGGGTGACAAAGAGGAAAAAAAAACATTGAAAGAAATGATGAATGTTATATTAGTTAATTATAGGGCTTTGAATAATTTATGAAAAGAGGCAATACCTTCTACATGTTATTTGTGAAATAAGATCCATATAAGAAATTTGGTAAAACCTCATATGAACTATTGAAGGGGTATTCTCCCAATCTGATTATTTAAAAGTATGAGGATGTATTGCTACAGTACTTTTTTCTAAACCAAAAAAGATAAAAATAGGTTTTAAGCTCTTAGATCACATGTTTATGAGTTATGCATATTAAAGTATCGCTCCTTATTTTTTTGTTATTAAGAGTGATATTTTTTATGTTAACACTATCACTAAGCTAAAAAATGCAAAATCCTTTAAGTGTGTGTTTCTTTTGAAAAAGGAATTAAAACAGTCACTAACCATTATAGTTGAGTTAGAGATAGTGTCTTTTAGTATATGTTCCCAACCAAAACTGAGGAAAAGTAAGAAACAAAAAGTATAAAAGACCTTTGATGACTTTTATACTATTGTAACCAACAATGATACTCTAACCTATTCTAAAACATTTTCTTTTAGTGATTTTATTATATGGATAGAAGTCATACTAGGTGAGATTGATTCTTTGAATCACAATGGTACATAAGAACTAGTAAATTTACCTAAAAGAGCCAAACCTATAGGCTATAAGTAGATTTATAAGAAAAAAAAAATATAAACTAGATGAATCCATTGACAAGTACAAGACTAAACTTATAACAAAAAAGGATACTTAAAAGAAGAGTATTAATTAGTTTAATACTCTTACTTATGTTGTTAGAATTGCATACATTAAATTATTAATCGCATTAGCATCTATTTCTAATTTCTTCATTCATCAAATGGATGTTAAATTACAATTCTATATGGTGATCTTAATAAAAAGATTTATATAGCACAACTTAAGATTATATGGTACATGGCTAAGAGGAAAAGGTTTATAAGGTTGTTAAATCTCTTTATAGGTTGAAACAAGTAGTTAAATAATGACATGAGAAGTTTGATAATGTTCTAATCTCTAATGATTTTTCCATTATTAGTGTCAACATATGCATTTATACAAAAATTAAGACTGACACTTGTGTTATCAGATATTTGTATATTGATGATATGTTTAGCTTTAGTTCCAATTTAGGGGTAAAAGCTAATACTGAATCATTGCTTCTATCATATTTTGACACAAAGAATTCAGGAAAAGCAAATTTCATTTTAGGAGTGAAGATTTTTGTAACTCATGATGGTAGATTTTGTCACAAGAGCAATATATAGAGAAAATTCTTATAAAATACAAACATTTTGAAGTGAAAGTAATTTTCACTCTTTTCGATGTAAATGTGCATTTACTAAAACATAATGGTTATTATGTATTTTAGTCTAAGTATACTTAAGTTATTGGCAGTTTGATGCATTTAATGAATTTTAAGCATTATCATATTGTATATGTTATGTGTAGATTAATTTCATATACACATAATCCAAACCATGACCATTGTAATACTTTGACGAGAATTTTGAAATATTTAAGAGTTATCATGAACTATGATATACTTTACAGTGAATTTTTTATTATATTAAAAAGGTATTGTGATATTAATTAGATCTTTAATCCAAATGACTTAAAATCCATAAGTGGATATATTTTTATCCTTAGAGGTGAAGCAATGACTTAGAAGTCTATCAAGCAAATAATTACTACTTGATCTACCACGGAATCTAAGTTTATAGTTTTAGAGATGGTTAGTGTAAAAGTATATTGGATCGATACTATCACAATACATCGATACTAATAGGAAAAAGAGATATATGTCTAAAATACGAATTAGTAAAGTAATTGTTCAATAATTAAGTAATATCACTTGACTTCATAAAGTCAAAGATGAATCTAACTAATCTTCTAACTAAGCCAATAGGCAAAAAACTAAGGGAAAATACATCCGGGGGGGAATAAAACTAATGCCTATAGAGTATGACTAATAATGATGGGAAACTAACCTAAGTGATAGGAGATCTCTCGATATAAGTTTATATAAGTAATAATAAGTCAATGATTGAATTTATGTACACTATCAAAATTATAAAGTTCATTCCTATAGTGTAGATTATGCAATGACTTAAATGTTAAAAGTTGAGTTATACTCTTAATGAATTTTATAACTTTTATGGGTTGTGTGTCACTATAACGTGTTCTTGATAAATTTAACTATATAAGAATGAAGTTAGGCCACTCCTATAAGATTTATACAAGATCTCTAGAGCTTTTATAAAAATAAAGTAGATGAGTGTAAGGCCTAACAACACTAAATTGTGTTAAATATAATGATCTAAAAGAATATAACATAAAAGTAAGTTCACTATTATTCATTAAAAAGTCATGGTTCATAAAAATTTTTAATTTCATTATTCTTCTAAATATCAAAGGTTGTATATCCTTGTCTTTAGTTCATAGCCTAAAAGGCACCAAAGATGATGTGTTATTTTCTTTTTGGTTAATCTAGCAAAGTTTAATCTTTTAAAATATATGGAGGAATGTTGCAAAAATAAATATATTTTAAAAAACTTATATCCCACATAAAAAATGCAAGGTCTTTTATACTTATTTATAAAACTTCATTTATTTTATACCTTATAAAATAAAAATAAAAAACTTAAGAAAGGCCTTGTATATAGAAGAATGGCCCAAAACTTAGGCCCAAATATAAAAGGCCAAATGTGATCTCACACAGTAGACCAACCACTCTTAGCTTAAAACTTTTTTAAGACATTGTAGATTTTATTAGTCAAATTATCCTTTTTTTAGTAATCATTATCTTTATCTTTAAAAATAATCTTTATGGGACACTAAACCAAAAACAATACAAAAAGAGTCTAATTATCTTCGACTAAAGACACCTAAAAAAGTCATTCATTCTTGCTCTCTTCATATTTTTATTGAAAGTTAATGGATTAACTAGATTAATACTATTTCTATTAACTCACTATTTAAAATGTACATTGATAAGAATGTTTGTTATATACTTGGAGGATAACTATTATAACTTGTTACACTAAAACAATGTCTATTAGGAGAAACTATTCTTGAGGATAATGTCAAGTATACCTCAGACATTATATCCTTTCTATCTAATTCAATTTTGTTGTATCCATATTCTTTATACTTCATTATTCTTTTAACAAAATATTGATAATATTTGGTATCACTTAGTTTATTTTTGTTTCATTTTTTTTCGTCTCTCTTGTAATATAATCAATGTTAAAGATTATTTTAATTTTAGAGCTAATCTTAAATTAAAATTAACATATGTGTCTCTAATTTAAGGTTCCAATGTCATTTCTATTACAAATATTGGAAAGTCTTATAGTATAGTTCTATGAGGTCTAAGGTTGGATTCCACTTACATTTTTTAATTATAAAAGGTGTGAAAAAGAGATAAATTATTAGTTTGTACAACTCAAAACTTGTTGTATCTCTAGTAAATGGAAAAAAAATTAATAAAAGTAATTTGTTGATTAATTTGAAAATTAATCGGGTGTTAACATATATCTCTGAGAAATAATGGAGTTATTAGTAACTAGTAATGTCAAATTCCTTATAAAACATTAGTTAAAAAATAATTAAATAAATAATAAAATGTTGTAATAAAATAATAATTAACAAAAAATATTGAGTATAAAGTATTTATGTTCTTAAGGATAGTTGCTATTTTCATAAAAAAAAATTGTTGCATTACAACAGATTATAGTAGTTATCTTTTTATGATATGACAAACATTTCCACTAGTATGCATTTTATATCGTAGGGTAACAAAAATAACTCAATATTTAGATTAACCCAATAATAGGTCATAAATTATTAAAAGTAGTATGTCCAAGAATAAGAGGAAGAAATTTATTTATAGTAGTCATAAATTAAAAAATTAGACAATGAAATAATATAGTAAATAATAACAACTAATAAAATCTAATGACCTTAACACATATTAAGGCATATAATGGTTAGTAATTATACAAAATGATTAGTTTTTTATTCAACGTGTGCATTAAGACTTTTAAAATACAAGGTGACTATAAATAAATCTTTAACTTTGGGGCTTACAACAAATCTAACTTAACCTTTAAAACGGAATAATTTTGTCATCATATAAATTTTTTTTAAAATAAATTTATCTTGTCATCAAAATTTACTAATGTTTTTCTTTTCAAGCTATGTGATATATCATGATGATATAGACAAAATCACATCATCAAGTTCAACATGTTACCTAATATGTCACTCAAATTGTCAAAAAAGGTTATTATTCTATTTTACAAGTCAAGTTAAATTTATTATAATCGTCAAAGTTAAAAATTTTATTGTATATTAACCTAAAAATATATTAATGTTCAACAATCTGTCACTATTTAAAATGTTAATTATGGTGGATTAAATAACTAGAATATAATATATTGTTCTTAATGTCTTTTTGGTTATAACTCAAAACTTAAAAGTACAAATTTTGATATTTAGAAACGTGGTGAAATAAAAATTTGCATAAATCATAACTTTTTGTATGAATATTAGTAAATTTACCTCTATGTTATATTTTTTAAAAGTTATTTTGCTTAACGCAATTAGGTGCTGATAGATTATACGCACACCTAATTTATTTTCATGAAAGTTTTAAAAATTTTACTTATGACTTAATAAGAGTGGTTGAACTCTATTCTTACATAGTTGAATTTATTGAATGTGCATTTTAATAACATACTACCTATAAAAACCAAAAAATTCATTAAAAGTATAACTTAATTTCAAATATTAGAATTTTTGTACTATTTACACAATAGGAAGAGACTTAATAATTTTAATAGTGTACATAAAATTCTCTTATCATATAGGTTGAGTTTCTATGACTCTTAACCATTCTTGTAAACATTTTTCCTATTTTCTTTGATGTATTTTCCATTAGTTTTTTACTTAGTAGTTTAGTTAGAAAATTAATCAAATTTATTCTTAACCTTCCAAGATCAAGTGATCACTTCATTACTTTGCAATTGCTTTACTAACTTGTAAGTTAAACAAATATGTCTATTATTTCCATTATATCACTTACTCTTGGTAAAATATTATAAACTTGGCTATCTCAAAATATCAACATTTATAGTGTCAGTTTTACCCATAACATAATATCCATTAAATTTTTTTTAGCCAATTTGTTTGCATACTAACATTCTATAAAGCAGTAAGCTTGTTTCTATGATGGACCTAGTAATAATTATTCGCTTAACAAACTTTCAAGCCTTTACTCCACCTTAAACAATGAATACAAACTCATAACTAGATTTTATCTCATTTAACTCAAATATCCAATTAATTAACATCATTATATTCATTTTTATAATATAAAATATATCATAATTCATAGTACCTTATAAATATTTTGTAATTCAATTAAAACACTACAACAATTTTAATGTTAAAGAAATTTCCCTGTAGCTCAAAGCATATGAGACAATGTTGTTCAACCTTAAGGCAACCCAATAGGACAGGTGATAACTAGATTTTATCTTATTCAACTCAAATATCCAATTAATTAACATCATTATATTCATTTTTATAATATAAAATATATTGTAATTCATAGTACCTTATAAATGTTTTGCAATTTCAATTAAAACATTACAACAATTTTAGTGTTAAAGCAATTGCCTTGTAGCTCAAAGTATATGAGACAATGTTGTTCAACCTTAAGGCAACCCAATAGGACAGGTGAATTGTGTCTCATCTATTTGGTCACTCAACTCACACTCAATCCTAACTTCAAGGAGAGATAACAATATAGAAAATAACAAATATAAAATAGATATAATGGTGTACATAATGATTTATAGTGGTTTAACTCAAACCTTGAACTTATATCCATTCATTAAGGTTCCTCCCTTAAAGCTTCAATTTCACTATAATTTTTTTCTTTTATGAGGTAAAGTCAATTCTTCACACTTAGTCACCTTATTCTTGACCATGACAAAATTTCAATAACACTCAAAGACTCATTATCTAATTCTTTTCATTATAACACTTTTTTTTTTTTTAATAATCTCAACTTTTCTCACTTAAAGCTCTTGCTCTTTTAACTTTCTTTATATTTGCTTTTTCTTTTTATTCTTCACTAAGCATAATGCAATATCTTGAGGTTGTACTTGGTCTTACTGAGTTTTACAAAAAAGAATTTCTTAAACTCTCTTACAAATCAAATACAAAAAATTTTTAGTTGACAGTGATTTCTTTTCATTAGGAGAACCAATTCACAAAATAAAAAACTTTAACTCTAAAATATTACTTAATCATAACACTTAGACTAGTTATTTGACCCAAAATCTTATAAGTCTTATTGGTCAATCATAGACACGATATAGTTAATTGACTTAAATTCTTTTTAACTTTTACACTCAATGATTTTAACTCTTTTAGCTACCTTTGATCAATCAATTTGTAATTTGAACTCTTGACATATGCTTGTACTCTTTATCTATCTTTGGAGATTATTCCTTTGAAAGTTTGAAGTGATTTTGCAGAGAATTGCTAACCGACTTTGCTTCCTGCATCTTGAATTAGTTTAATAGTTTTTCAATATAAATAGCCTTTAATAGTTTTAAGATAGTAGTCTTTTTATTCCTCACAATTCTCATCCCAAGAATTTACTTCACAACTCCTAAACCTTTTATTATAAATTCATTTAACAATTCCCAATTTAAGTTATTAAGCTCTTGAATACTAGAACATAAAATTAACATATCATCTACATACAAAAAAGAATAGCATAGCAATCATCAAATTTCTTAAAGTAATAACAATGATTCATGTTATATCTGTTGAAAGTATGGTTACATTTAAAGGCATCAAACTTCTTATGTCATTATTTGAGAGCCCATTTCAAACCATACAAACTTTTATTAATTTTACATATAAAATTTTCCTTTTAAAAACTAAAAAACCTTATAATTACTTCACTTAAATATCTTCCTCCAAATCATCGTGAAGGAAAACTATTTTTACATCAAGTTGTTTTAGGTGCAACAATACTCAACATTAACCAAATTGTTGATATATTCACAACTTGAGAGAATTTTATTGTAGTTAATGTCTTTTTTCTTTTGAAATACCTTCATAACCATGTATCTCCAAGATTATTGCAATGACTTAAATGTTAAAAGTTGAGTTATACTCTAATGAATTTTATAACTTTTATGGGTTGTGTGTCACTATAACGTGTTCTTGATAAATTTAACTATATAGAATGAAGTTAGGCCACTCTATAAGATTTATACAGATCTCTAGAGCTTTTATAAAAATAAAGTAGATGAGTGTAAGGCCTAACAACACTAAATTGTGTTAAATATAAATGATCTAAAAGAATATAACATAAAAGTAAGTTCACTATTATTCATTAAAAAGTCATGGTTCATAAAAATTTTTAATTTCATTATTCTTCTAAATATCAAAGGTTGGTATATCCTTGTCTTTAGTTCATAGCCTAATAAGGCCCCAAGATGATGTGTTATTTTTCTTTTTTGGTTAATCTAGCAAAGTTTAATCTTTTAAAATATATGGAGGAATGTTGCAAAATAAATATATTTAAAAAACTTATATCCCACATAAAAAAATGCAAGGTCTTTTATACTTATTTATAAAACTTCATTTATTTTATACCTTATAAAATAAAAATAAAAAACTTAGAGAAAGGCCTTGTATATTAGAAGAATGGCCCAAAACTTAGGCCCAAATATAAAAGGCAAATGTGATCTCACACAGTAGACCAAACCCTCTTAGAGCTTAAACTTTTTAAGACATTGTAGATTTTATTAGTCAAATTATCCTTTTTTAGTAATCATTATCTTTTATCTTTAAAAATAATCTTTATGGACACTAAACCAAAAACAATACAAAAAGAGTCTAATTATCTTCGACTAAAGACACCTAAAAAAGTCATTCATTCTTGCTCTCTTCATATTTTTATTGAAAGTTAATGGATTAACTAGATTAATACTATTTCTATTAACTCACTATTTAAAATGTACATTGATAAGAATGTTTGTTATATACTTGAGGATAAACTATTATAACTTG
Source organism: Kandelia obovata (assembly GCA_021464305.1). Taxonomy (NCBI): domain Eukaryota; kingdom Viridiplantae; phylum Streptophyta; class Magnoliopsida; order Malpighiales; family Rhizophoraceae; genus Kandelia; species Kandelia obovata. The sequence continues at coordinate 960,480 of CM038472.1, forward strand.
TTACACTAAAACAATGTCTATTAGGAGAAAAACTATTTCTTTGAGGATAATGTCAAGTATACCTCAGACATTATATCCTTTCTATCTAATTCAATTTTGTTGTATCCATATTCTTTATACTTCATTATTCTTTAAAAATAATTGATAATATTTTGGTATCACTTAGTTTATTTTGTTTTCATTTTTTTTCGTCTCTCTTGTAATATAATCAATGTTACAAGATTATTTTAATTTAGAGCTAATCTTTAAAATTAAAAATTAACATATGTGTCTCTAATTTAAGGTCCAATGTCATTTCTATTACAAATATTGGAAAGTCTTATAGTATAGTTTCTATGAGGTCTAAGGTTGGCATTTCACTTACATTTTTTAATTATAAAAGGTGTGAAAAAGAGATAAATTATTAGTTTGTACAAACTCAAAACTTGTTGTATCTCTAGTAAAATGGAAAAAAAATTAATAAAAGTAATTTGTTGAATTAATTTGAAATTAATCGGGTGTTAACATATATCTCTGAGAAATAATGGAAGTTATTAGTAACTAGTAATGTCAAATTCCTATATAAAACATTAGTTAAAAAATAATTAAATAAATAATAAATGTTGTAATAAAATAATAATTAACAAAAATATTGAGTATAAAGTATTTATGTTCTTAAGGATAGTTGCTATTTTCATAAAAAAAAATTGTTGCATTAACAACAGATTATAGTAGTTATCTTTTTATGATATGACAAACATTTCCACTAGTATGCATTTTATATCGTAGGGTAACAAAAATAACTCAATATTAGATTTAACCCAATAATAGGTCATAAATTATTTAAAAGTAGTATGTCCAAGAATAAGAGGAAGAAATTTATTTATAGTAGTCATAAATTAAAAAAATTAGACAATGAAATAATATAGTAAATAATAAACAACTAATAAAATCTAATGACCTTAACACATATTAAGGCATATAATGGTAGTAATTATACAAAATGATTAGTTTTTTATTCAACGTGTGCATTTAAGACTTTTAAAATACAAGGTGACTATAAATAAATCTTTAACTTTGGGGCTTACAACAAATCTAAACTTAACCTTTAAAACGGAATAATTTTGTCATCATATAAATTTTTTTTAAAATAATTTATCTTGTCATCAAAATTTACTAATGTTTTCTTTTCAAGCTATGTTGATATATCATGATGATATAGACAAAATCACATCATCAAGTTCAACATGTTACCTAATATGTCACTCAAATTGTCAAAAAGGTTATTATTCTATTTTACAAGTCAAGTTTAAATTTATTATAATCGTCAAAGTTAAAAATTTTATTGTATATTAACCTAAAAATATATTAATGTTCAACAATCTGTCACTATTTAAATGTTAATTAAGGTGGATTAAATAACTAGAATATAATATATTGTTCTTAATTCTTTTTGGTTATAACTCAAACTTAAAAGTACAAATTTTGATATTTAGAAACGTGGTGAAATAAAAATTTGCATAAATTCAATAACTTTTTGTATGAATATTAGTAAATTTACCTCTATTGTTATATTTTTTAAAAGTTATTTTTGCTTAACGCAATTAGGTGCTGATAGATTATACGCACACCTAATTTAATTTTCATGAAAGTTTTTAAATTTATAGATGACTACTCTAAATATACCAAAATGTTTTCACTCAAAGACAAGAATGAAGTGTGAGTTTAGTCCATTTTCATTTAAGAGATTTAAAAAGTATTATTAATAGAGGTGGCAAATGATTTTATATGACTTTTATAGATGACTACTCTAAATATACCAAAATGTTTTCACTGAAAGACAAGAATGAAGTGTGTAATGCATTTATTAAGTATAAGAATAAAGTAGAAAACTCTTTAGGAAAAAAGATTAAGAGACTTATATTAGATAAGTAAGGAAAGTATAATTCTCAGTTGTTATCAGATTTATATGTAAGAGAGGGCATTATTCTTAAGGTCACACCTCTTTACTCACCAAAGTTAAATAGGGTGACAAAGAGGAAAAAAAAACATTGAAAGAAATGATGAATGTTATATTAGTTAATTATAGGGCTTTGAATAATTTATGAAAAGAGGCAATACCTTCTACATGTTATTTGTGAAATAAGATCCATATAAGAAATTTGGTAAAACCTCATATGAACTATTGAAGGGGTATTCTCCCAATCTGATTATTTAAAAGTATGAGGATGTATTGCTACAGTACTTTTTTCTAAACCAAAAAAGATAAAAATAGGTTTTAAGCTCTTAGATCACATGTTTATGAGTTATGCATATTAAAGTATCGCTCCTTATTTTTTTGTTATTAAGAGTGATATTTTTTATGTTAACACTATCACTAAGCTAAAAAATGCAAAATCCTTTAAGTGTGTGTTTCTTTTGAAAAAGGAATTAAAACAGTCACTAACCATTATAGTTGAGTTAGAGATAGTGTCTTTTAGTATATGTTCCCAACCAAAACTGAGGAAAAGTAAGAAACAAAAAGTATAAAAGACCTTTGATGACTTTTATACTATTGTAACCAACAATGATACTCTAACCTATTCTAAAACATTTTCTTTTAGTGATTTTATTATATGGATAGAAGTCATACTAGGTGAGATTGATTCTTTGAATCACAATGGTACATAAGAACTAGTAAATTTACCTAAAAGAGCCAAACCTATAGGCTATAAGTAGATTTATAAGAAAAAAAAAATATAAACTAGATGAATCCATTGACAAGTACAAGACTAAACTTATAACAAAAAAGGATACTTAAAAGAAGAGTATTAATTAGTTTAATACTCTTACTTATGTTGTTAGAATTGCATACATTAAATTATTAATCGCATTAGCATCTATTTCTAATTTCTTCATTCATCAAATGGATGTTAAATTACAATTCTATATGGTGATCTTAATAAAAAGATTTATATAGCACAACTTAAGATTATATGGTACATGGCTAAGAGGAAAAGGTTTATAAGGTTGTTAAATCTCTTTATAGGTTGAAACAAGTAGTTAAATAATGACATGAGAAGTTTGATAATGTTCTAATCTCTAATGATTTTTCCATTATTAGTGTCAACATATGCATTTATACAAAAATTAAGACTGACACTTGTGTTATCAGATATTTGTATATTGATGATATGTTTAGCTTTAGTTCCAATTTAGGGGTAAAAGATAATACTGAATCATTGCTTCTATCATATTTTGACACAAAGAATTCAGGAAAAGCAAATTTCATTTTAGGAGTGAAGATTTTTGTAACTCATGATGGTAGATTTTGTCACAAGAGCAATATATAGAGAAAATTCTTATAAAATACAAACATTTTGAAGTGAAAGTAATTTTCACTCTTTTCGATGTAAATGTGCATTTACTAAAACATAATGGTTATTATGTATTTTAGTCTAAGTATACTTAAGTTATTGGCAGTTTGATGCATTTAATGAATTTTAAGCATTATCATATTGTATATGTTATGTGTAGATTAATTTCATATACACATAATCCAAACCATGACCATTGTAATACTTTGACGAGAATTTTGAAATATTTAAGAGTTATCATGAACTATGATATACTTTACAGTGAATTTTTTATTATATTAAAAAGGTATTGTGATATTAATTAGATCTTTAATCCAAATGACTTAAAATCCATAAGTGGATATATTTTTATCCTTAGAGGTGAAGCAATGACTTAGAAGTCTATCAAGCAAATAATTACTACTTGATCTACCACGGAATCTAAGTTTATAGTTTTAGAGATGGTTAGTGTAAAAGTATATTGGATCGATACTATCACAATACATCGATACTAATAGGAAAAAGAGATATATGTCTAAAATACGAATTAGTAAAGTAATTGTTCAATAATTAAGTAATATCACTTGACTTCATAAAGTCAAAGATGAATCTAACTAATCTTCTAACTAAGCCAATAGGCAAAAAACTAAGGGAAAATACATCCGGGGGGGAATAAAACTAATGCCTATAGAGTATGACTAATAATGATGGGAAACTAACCTAAGTGATAGGAGATCTCTCGATATAAGTTTATATAAGTAATAATAAGTCAATGATTGAATTTATGTACACTATCAAAATTATAAAGTTCATTCCTATAGTGTAGATTATGCAATGACTTAAATGTTAAAAGTTGAGTTATACTCTTAATGAATTTTATAACTTTTATGGGTTGTGTGTCACTATAACGTGTTCTTGATAAATTTAACTATATAAGAATGAAGTTAGGCCACTCCTATAAGATTTATACAAGATCTCTAGAGCTTTTATAAAAATAAAGTAGATGAGTGTAAGGCCTAACAACACTAAATTGTGTTAAATATAATGATCTAAAAGAATATAACATAAAAGTAAGTTCACTATTATTCATTAAAAAGTCATGGTTCATAAAAATTTTTAATTTCATTATTCTTCTAAATATCAAAGGTTGTATATCCTTGTCTTTAGTTCATAGCCTAAAAGGCACCAAAGATGATGTGTTATTTTCTTTTTGGTTAATCTAGCAAAGTTTAATCTTTTAAAATATATGGAGGAATGTTGCAAAAATAAATATATTTTAAAAAACTTATATCCCACATAAAAAATGCAAGGTCTTTTATACTTATTTATAAAACTTCATTTATTTTATACCTTATAAAATAAAAATAAAAAACTTAAGAAAGGCCTTGTATATAGAAGAATGGCCCAAAACTTAGGCCCAAATATAAAAGGCCAAATGTGATCTCACACAGTAGACCAACCACTCTTAGCTTAAAACTTTTTTAAGACATTGTAGATTTTATTAGTCAAATTATCCTTTTTTTAGTAATCATTATCTTTATCTTTAAAAATAATCTTTATGGGACACTAAACCAAAAACAATACAAAAAGAGTCTAATTATCTTCGACTAAAGACACCTAAAAAAGTCATTCATTCTTGCTCTCTTCATATTTTTATTGAAAGTTAATGGATTAACTAGATTAATACTATTTCTATTAACTCACTATTTAAAATGTACATTGATAAGAATGTTTGTTATATACTTGGAGGATAACTATTATAACTTGTTACACTAAAACAATGTCTATTAGGAGAAACTATTCTTGAGGATAATGTCAAGTATACCTCAGACATTATATCCTTTCTATCTAATTCAATTTTGTTGTATCCATATTCTTTATACTTCATTATTCTTTTAACAAAATATTGATAATATTTGGTATCACTTAGTTTATTTTTGTTTCATTTTTTTTCGTCTCTCTTGTAATATAATCAATGTTAAAGATTATTTTAATTTTAGAGCTAATCTTAAATTAAAATTAACATATGTGTCTCTAATTTAAGGTTCCAATGTCATTTCTATTACAAATATTGGAAAGTCTTATAGTATAGTTCTATGAGGTCTAAGGTTGGATTCCACTTACATTTTTTAATTATAAAAGGTGTGAAAAAGAGATAAATTATTAGTTTGTACAACTCAAAACTTGTTGTATCTCTAGTAAATGGAAAAAAAATTAATAAAAGTAATTTGTTGATTAATTTGAAAATTAATCGGGTGTTAACATATATCTCTGAGAAATAATGGAGTTATTAGTAACTAGTAATGTCAAATTCCTTATAAAACATTAGTTAAAAAATAATTAAATAAATAATAAAATGTTGTAATAAAATAATAATTAACAAAAAATATTGAGTATAAAGTATTTATGTTCTTAAGGATAGTTGCTATTTTCATAAAAAAAAATTGTTGCATTACAACAGATTATAGTAGTTATCTTTTTATGATATGACAAACATTTCCACTAGTATGCATTTTATATCGTAGGGTAACAAAAATAACTCAATATTTAGATTAACCCAATAATAGGTCATAAATTATTAAAAGTAGTATGTCCAAGAATAAGAGGAAGAAATTTATTTATAGTAGTCATAAATTAAAAAATTAGACAATGAAATAATATAGTAAATAATAACAACTAATAAAATCTAATGACCTTAACACATATTAAGGCATATAATGGTTAGTAATTATACAAAATGATTAGTTTTTTATTCAACGTGTGCATTAAGACTTTTAAAATACAAGGTGACTATAAATAAATCTTTAACTTTGGGGCTTACAACAAATCTAACTTAACCTTTAAAACGGAATAATTTTGTCATCATATAAATTTTTTTTAAAATAAATTTATCTTGTCATCAAAATTTACTAATGTTTTTCTTTTCAAGCTATGTGATATATCATGATGATATAGACAAAATCACATCATCAAGTTCAACATGTTACCTAATATGTCACTCAAATTGTCAAAAAAGGTTATTATTCTATTTTACAAGTCAAGTTAAATTTATTATAATCGTCAAAGTTAAAAATTTTATTGTATATTAACCTAAAAATATATTAATGTTCAACAATCTGTCACTATTTAAAATGTTAATTATGGTGGATTAAATAACTAGAATATAATATATTGTTCTTAATGTCTTTTTGGTTATAACTCAAAACTTAAAAGTACAAATTTTGATATTTAGAAACGTGGTGAAATAAAAATTTGCATAAATCATAACTTTTTGTATGAATATTAGTAAATTTACCTCTATGTTATATTTTTTAAAAGTTATTTTGCTTAACGCAATTAGGTGCTGATAGATTATACGCACACCTAATTTATTTTCATGAAAGTTTTAAAAATTTTACTTATGACTTAATAAGAGTGGTTGAACTCTATTCTTACATAGTTGAATTTATTGAATGTGCATTTTAATAACATACTACCTATAAAAACCAAAAAATTCATTAAAAGTATAACTTAATTTCAAATATTAGAATTTTTGTACTATTTACACAATAGGAAGAGACTTAATAATTTTAATAGTGTACATAAAATTCTCTTATCATATAGGTTGAGTTTCTATGACTCTTAACCATTCTTGTAAACATTTTTCCTATTTTCTTTGATGTATTTTCCATTAGTTTTTTACTTAGTAGTTTAGTTAGAAAATTAATCAAATTTATTCTTAACCTTCCAAGATCAAGTGATCACTTCATTACTTTGCAATTGCTTTACTAACTTGTAAGTTAAACAAATATGTCTATTATTTCCATTATATCACTTACTCTTGGTAAAATATTATAAACTTGGCTATCTCAAAATATCAACATTTATAGTGTCAGTTTTACCCATAACATAATATCCATTAAATTTTTTTTAGCCAATTTGTTTGCATACTAACATTCTATAAAGCAGTAAGCTTGTTTCTATGATGGACCTAGTAATAATTATTCGCTTAACAAACTTTCAAGCCTTTACTCCACCTTAAACAATGAATACAAACTCATAACTAGATTTTATCTCATTTAACTCAAATATCCAATTAATTAACATCATTATATTCATTTTTATAATATAAAATATATCATAATTCATAGTACCTTATAAATATTTTGTAATTCAATTAAAACACTACAACAATTTTAATGTTAAAGAAATTTCCCTGTAGCTCAAAGCATATGAGACAATGTTGTTCAACCTTAAGGCAACCCAATAGGACAGGTGATAACTAGATTTTATCTTATTCAACTCAAATATCCAATTAATTAACATCATTATATTCATTTTTATAATATAAAATATATTGTAATTCATAGTACCTTATAAATGTTTTGCAATTTCAATTAAAACATTACAACAATTTTAGTGTTAAAGCAATTGCCTTGTAGCTCAAAGTATATGAGACAATGTTGTTCAACCTTAAGGCAACCCAATAGGACAGGTGAATTGTGTCTCATCTATTTGGTCACTCAACTCACACTCAATCCTAACTTCAAGGAGAGATAACAATATAGAAAATAACAAATATAAAATAGATATAATGGTGTACATAATGATTTATAGTGGTTTAACTCAAACCTTGAACTTATATCCATTCATTAAGGTTCCTCCCTTAAAGCTTCAATTTCACTATAATTTTTTTCTTTTATGAGGTAAAGTCAATTCTTCACACTTAGTCACCTTATTCTTGACCATGACAAAATTTCAATAACACTCAAAGACTCATTATCTAATTCTTTTCATTATAACACTTTTTTTTTTTTTAATAATCTCAACTTTTCTCACTTAAAGCTCTTGCTCTTTTAACTTTCTTTATATTTGCTTTTTCTTTTTATTCTTCACTAAGCATAATGCAATATCTTGAGGTTGTACTTGGTCTTACTGAGTTTTACAAAAAAGAATTTCTTAAACTCTCTTACAAATCAAATACAAAAAATTTTTAGTTGACAGTGATTTCTTTTCATTAGGAGAACCAATTCACAAAATAAAAAACTTTAACTCTAAAATATTACTTAATCATAACACTTAGACTAGTTATTTGACCCAAAATCTTATAAGTCTTATTGGTCAATCATAGACACGATATAGTTAATTGACTTAAATTCTTTTTAACTTTTACACTCAATGATTTTAACTCTTTTAGCTACCTTTGATCAATCAATTTGTAATTTGAACTCTTGACATATGCTTGTACTCTTTATCTATCTTTGGAGATTATTCCTTTGAAAGTTTGAAGTGATTTTGCAGAGAATTGCTAACCGACTTTGCTTCCTGCATCTTGAATTAGTTTAATAGTTTTTCAATATAAATAGCCTTTAATAGTTTTAAGATAGTAGTCTTTTTATTCCTCACAATTCTCATCCCAAGAATTTACTTCACAACTCCTAAACCTTTTATTATAAATTCATTTAACAATTCCCAATTTAAGTTATTAAGCTCTTGAATACTAGAACATAAAATTAACATATCATCTACATACAAAAAAGAATAGCATAGCAATCATCAAATTTCTTAAAGTAATAACAATGATTCATGTTATATCTGTTGAAAGTATGGTTACATTTAAAGGCATCAAACTTCTTATGTCATTATTTGAGAGCCCATTTCAAACCATACAAACTTTTATTAATTTTACATATAAAATTTTCCTTTTAAAAACTAAAAAACCTTATAATTACTTCACTTAAATATCTTCCTCCAAATCATCGTGAAGGAAAACTATTTTTACATCAAGTTGTTTTAGGTGCAACAATACTCAACATTAACCAAATTGTTGATATATTCACAACTTGAGAGAATTTTATTGTAGTTAATGTCTTTTTTCTTTTGAAATACCTTCATAACCATGTATCTCCAACAACTATTATATTCTTATTTGACTTGGTAAACCTACTTATTGTTTAATGCTCTTTTTCCTTTTGTTAATTAAGTTAACTCATATGTTTAATTTTTCTATAGTGAACTCATTTCTTCTTCCATAGCTAACTTCCAATTGGCAAAATTTTCAACTTATATTGCTTCATCAAAACATTTTGGCACACTTCCCTAAGTTAACAATAAATAATACAAGGAAGCAAAGAACTGTTGTGAATGCTTAAATATTCTATCAAATTTCATGAATTATGCTATTAGTATATAAGGCTTTAATTGTATTGAAATGTTTTTAGGATTTTTTAACCCTCTTCTACACACATCATCATTTAAAATTTTCTCAAACTTAGTATGTTTCCCTTTTCAAACATGCTTCCTTACATTATTAAATTTTGTAACATATTTATTTTTATAAACAATATTTTCATTGAATATGATATCTTTACTTCCAATAATTATTTTATCTTACTCATCCTAAAGTTCATATTTCAATTTATCAATTTCATACCCAATGAAAAAGGCACTTATGAGATTTAAAATCAAATTTATCTCTTTCATTAGAATTCACATACACATAAGAGATACAACTAAAAACTTTTAGGTGTGAAAGATTTACCCTTTTAATTGTTCGGACTCCTCTAGTAGCTCTCTATCTAAGAGAATATATGGTCCTCAGTTAATCAAATAGGCTACAATGTTGGCAACATCAGTTCAACATGTGTTTAGTATTCTAACATGTATTATCACACTCATGGCATGCTCATTTAAGCTTCTATTAATGTGCTTAATAATATTAGTCTATTATGGCATCATTAGAACTATTGTTTCCATCCAAATCTCATTAGTTACATAAAAAATTCTCAAATTCTTTGTTGTCATACTCACAATTATTATCAATTTTCAAGCATTTTATTTTTATATCAAATTCATTTTCTACCTAATTTTTTCACTTCTTGAAAATCATAAACACATCGTATTTATTTTTTAAAAAATAAACTCATACTGTCCAATGAAAGTCATCAATGAAGATGACATAATGGAGTGAGTCACTTACGAATACTACTAGTAAAGACCCTTAAACATAAATGTGTACAAGCTCCAGTTTTTGTGTTCTAGCTGTCCTTTTATCTTTGGAAAAATTGACATTTTTTTACTTTCAGAAAACACAGACTTCTTAAAACTAGCATCTATAATTTTTATGCTAGATGACTTACCTTTTAATGTATGTACCTTTATTTTTTTCTCACTCATATGTTCAAGTCTACAATACTAAATTTTGGAATTAATTCTCAACTCAACAATTCTTACTAAATCTTTTATACTCGAAGTCATATAAAATTTCCTAATCTCGTTTCCTCTTACTATCACCATTGCTCCTTAGGTGATTTTTTGTGATCTATCAACAAAGATTGTATAATAACTTTCTTTATCAAGTTTCACTATATAGATCAAATTTCTTTTAAATCCCAAGATGTGTCTAAAAATTCCTTCTTCATATAAACATCACCATTCTCCATTATACAATCATCAACAAGATGATTTTTTCTAAAATTATCAATAATTTAGTTCTACATGCAATTTTTATATAAGGTAAAGTGAAAAAATGCCTCGATGTCTAAAATCAAAGACTTTATTAGAATGTCAATGTTTATAATCAAACAATTCAAGATATCTTTAGTTATTGCATTTATGAAATCCTCATCCCAATTTTTCTTTTTTAGTTGCTTCCAGTTTCTCTTAAAATGACCCCTATGACCACAATTTTAGCATATAAAGCTAAATTTTGATTTACTCTTTTTCCTAGATTTTAATATGTCTTTATTGTCATCTTGTTAAGTTGTTTTTCTTTTATTTTCAATACTTAAGGTAAAACTAATGTTAGATAATATAACTAATTTTCTCCTATGAATATCTTCGTTCAAAATTAGATCTCAAACTACACTAAACTATATTTGTTTTGAACTAGACAAAATGCTTATTGTAATTACAATGATGTTTCAACTTTCTAACAATGAGAAAAATAAAATCAAAACCTTAACCTCTTTATCAAAATTTATATTCACTAAACTCAATTAATTAAAAGGCAAATTGAACTTGTTTGTATCAATTGTAGCAAAGCTATCCTCTTTCATCTTCAAAATAAATAATTTTTTCATCAGATATACCTTGTTGCAAGCGAAAAATTCCTAATATGAGTCAACAACCTTATTAGTCTTACAGTGATCTTCTCTGTTTGGACATTAAAAGCAACATTTTGGGCCAACATCAATTGAATGACTCTTAAGGCTTGTTTATTTGCTAATTCCCAATTTTCTTTGTTCATTGATTTTCTTTTCTAAAAAAAGGTTAATACAATTTCTTTTAGTTTGAATAATGTTTCATCTACATCTTCAAAAAACCAAAATTAATGTCATCAAACTTGTTGATCCTCACCTTTTCTTCTTCAAATGTCATTGCTCTCATTACCCCTTTAGCCCTGTTAAAGCCAAAGTTTTAATATTAATTGTTAAGAAATAAAATATTAAAAAAAGAACACAAAAAATTTAAATATTTTTACATTCATAAACACACTAAAGTATCACTATTTTAGGAGTTTGAAGTTACATAATAAACATGTCCATTTATACATAGAGATAAAAAAAAACTCTTATATAAAGAAAAATTATATATTTACCCTTTATATAATTTAGAAAAGGGAAAAAGGAAAGGTGACCTTTAAAATATCATTGATCGATTAGACTAAGTTGTGGATTGATTACTCACATTGGTCAACCAATACTTTCATTCTGGTTAATCAACCCCTCTTGGACCAAAAAAAATTACTTTCTTTTTTCAAACTCAAATCATCAAGATCAACATGCAACACATATATCATATATGCAAACACATATAATCATGCCTTCATACATAAGAATAGATTAAATCACAATAATTATAAAATCAAGAGATCAATCTAACTCAATTATGTCCAATTTCTCTTTAATGGTAATGTATCCTCACACAAGAGTTTGGTAAAGATATCAATCAATTGATCTTTAATATTCACAAACTTTAAGACACCTCTCCCTTAAATGCATGATCCTTAATGAAATTATGCCTCAAGTCTATATGTATGGTCTGAGCATGATATATAAGTTTCTTAGTCGTATTGATTATACTCATGTTATCACACTTCATACGCATACGAGAGTAGTATAATCTAAAGTCCTCTAAGGTCAACTTCATCTAAAGCAATTGAATACAGTAAACACCAACTATTATATACTCGACTTCAGCTCTAGAAAGAGCAATTGAACCTTACTTTATACTGCACCATGAGACTAAAGCTTAGCCAAGAGCTAACATACACTTATGGTACTCTTTTTCTCAATTTTATTTCCCACAAGATTTTGAGCAACTTAATAAGTTAAAGGTCAATTTTTTTAGATACCATAGTCCTAAGCTTGTAATTACTTTCACATACCTAAGCACTCTCTTAAGAGTAACTAGTTTTCTCTTTTATGCTAAATTGAAATCTTGCAAACATATAAACAATAAATATCAAATCTAGTATACTAGTAATAAGATAAAAAAAAAATTATCAACTATCATGCTTTTCATTTAGAGTCATTGTTCAACTTTATGAAGTAATCATCAAAATGCTATAAAGTTTGGAATCATGTATGTTAAAACTTTTTTTAATAGCTAATTTGCATACTTTGCTCGATTGGTTAAGATTTGATTCTTTGTTTGCTCGATTTAAAATTTAAGGAAGAAGTTTAAATCTCTTATCATACTCATCTCAAATTTTGTTTCTATATCACTAGCAAACTTCTTGTAGAATGACTCAATAGTAACACTAAATATGATATTATTAATATAAATTTGAACAATTAATAATTTTTTACCTTTTGACTTAGTAAAAATAATAATATTGACTTTACTTTTTATGAAATCTTTGTCGACCAATAAAGAGATTAATTTTTTAGATGAAACTCTTCGTGATTTTCTAACTTAGAAAAAACTTTTGAAATCTTATAAACATCATCCAAAAACTCATCACTTTTAAAATTAGGAAGTTCATAAATATAGACTTCTTTTGTGTTATAGTCATTATGAAATGCATTCTTCACGTACATTGGATATAACTTGAAACGTTTATGCAATGCAAGTACAAGCAATATTTTAATATCTTCTAACCTAACAAGCAATATTCTGTTTCCAAATTAATTACTTGTATCCTCACATGCAAGTTAGTATTTTTACCGCGGAACAACTTCTTAGTTTTCCTGACGTCTAGCTTCCCAAGTTGATATAATCTTCATCATAATTTCTTTGGTTTTACAAGCTTTCTATAATGAGAACTCTCCATTATATTATCTCTCTTCAATATTACCCTAACTAGGTGAGACAGACTAGAATCCTGAGAAATGATCTTAATTCTCCAAATTGAAAAACCCCAGGAATCTTTTAATATATATTGGAGCTCCAAAGAAATGGGCTTGTTACCCGTAACAAAAACCATCGATATGTTGGCACAGTGGATCTCCAAGCCAAACACCAGTGGACTTAAATAACGATACAACGAAAAACTCAGTACCATAACTCCAGAAAATAACAATTTATCATGTTGAAGGACAGACATACTGAATGAAATTCAGTGGAATCCTACAGAGAAGCCCCCCATTGACTTACATTGGCTATCGGAGAATATAAATGCAATATAACGTTAGAATTGTCAATCTTAAACCACAAGAAGGGAAAAATCTTTGCACTAGCACATATGGGGTTAATGGGGGAATCTGTTTACCTGTTGTTTAGCCTTTTGTTAGAAACAAACAAAAGATTAAAAAAAAAACTGTCATCACTTGGATGAAAACCTGTACATTTTGATACAAGAATAATGTTGCACCTCTTAATCATGGTTCGAAATATGAAAAATCATGCATAATTGTCCATCAAAACTGCTTTGCTGCTGCTCTAACTAATATTTGATGGCTTTTCATTGATCTCATCTTTTCTGTCTGCTGGTGACTCATCATTCTCGAAAGGTAATACGACTACAGGGGCTGCAGGCACCATTTCCCAGCGCTCCTTCAAAATGGCCTTGAACTTCCTAACCATTTCCTTCCTGAAATTAAGCTCCCGAGTGAATAGATCAAAAAGAGCAATAGCAGCAACATATTTGAAAGGCACGGTGAGAAGAATCATAGCAAAGGACAGCAACGCAAGTGCAACCTCTGTGGTTACCTGACAAAATTTAAGTCATGAAATCAGAGACTCAGCGTGGACAAGAGCAAAGATGGAAAAACAAAATAGTTGGAATATCAAAAGCACAGAATATCAGTGAAACTTCGACATCAATCACTTATTGGTTTAAAGGAAACCATTCAATACTGATTGCAATGGCAAACCTATTACAAAATCATTAGGGCTAAGGACCCCATTAACATGAGGAAATAGATCAAGAAAAAGCTTGAAGAAAGCATGCAATACTGATTGCAATGGCAAACCGATTACAAAATCATTAGGGCTAAGGACCCCATTAACATGAGAAAATAGATCAAGAAAAAGCTTGAAGAAAGCATTCAATACTGATTGCAATGGCAAACCTATTACAAAATCATTAGGGCTAAGGACCCCATTAACATGAGAAAATAGATCCAGAAAAAGCTTGAAGCCCAATTTTGGATTTTCTCTTCATTGTGAAATAAAACAAAGAGAGTAATTTTGCCACTTACAGATTGAAGAGGACAGATATTTGTTAGACATAGCATTGAATGCCAGCACACTTAGATGTGTATAAGAGACAGGGCTAAGGACCCCATTAACATGAGAAAAAAGATCAAGAAAAAGCTTGAAGAAAACATTCAATACTGATTGCAATGGCAAACCCATTACAAAATCATTAGGGCTAAGGACCCCATTAACATGAGAAAATAGATCAAGAAAAAGCTTGAAGCCCAATTTTGGATTTTCTCTTCATTGTGAAATAAAAAAAAGAGAGTAATTTTGCAACTTACAGATTGAAGAGGAAAGATATTTGTTAGACATAGCATTGAATGCCAGCACACTTCTGCATCTCTACCATTGACAAATATCTCTTTCATCTTTAATTTTTTCTAATTCCATTTTGAAGAATTAGAGACAGGTGAATGCTATTTCCAGTTTTTTAATACCATATTTCAGATTCTTGTTCGTTTGAATGGTATTAATACCATAATATATATAAATGTTAACAAAGTGTGGAAGTGTCTTTCCTTGTGAATATGTAACAAATAAATATACACATACTAAAAGCATAAACACAGAATTTTTTAACGTTATTTTGCCACGTAAATTTTTTGTATTAATTTATTTGCTATATGGACATTGAGTACCACTCAGGCCACTCCACACAAACAATTGATACTTTTCTTTATGGTAAACAATTGATACTTTCCAACTACCAGTGGTTTATATTTCCCTCATAGAAGGAGAACCAATATAACTTATGGATAAAAAAAAAAAAAAGATCTGATTGTCTAAGAAACAGGAAACCTAGTTTTTCACAAAGTTGAGAAATCTAAACATAAACTCAGAAAAAGACAACCCTGACATCTCATTTTTAAGTGAACTATTTATTTATAACCAGAATAATCACTGTCACCGTGCATGTGAACTTCTCTCAGCTAATTCATTGGTTACTTTACAAGTCACAACTATTTGCCTATCAACATCCATAAGTTTTTTTCCCAAGATACAAGCACTTGGCAGAGAAAAGCTTAGTGCAGTTGCAAACATCGAACACAAACTGGCAAGTCTATTTGCCAGTTAAGGAGTTCTCATAATTCATGACAGCATACCTGAGGTTGACCACAAAGGATGATGGTACGTAATTTTAGAAGTGAGACATTCAGATTCTGGAGATAATTCTCTACATCACGCATTGCATCTTTGACAGCTATAATCTTTTGAATCGTATTTGATGGCGGTTGATCATGTATGGTAACAATGCCAAACGACCTTCCCAAGCGGCCTTGCTCCTTAAGTCCTTTCAGTGTTAGCATCCCCATGGCCAAAACCATCAATGTTATGGGAAATATATATGAAATGTAATTCCTGAGGAAGAAAGTAAGCATAAAACTTCAATTTTTAACATAAAATTCCACTATTTAAAAAATATATTTTTATTTTAAAAGATGCACTGCCTCAACTTTTGACGGAATTGAAACATGATAAAGCTTTACAAAATATGGTATCTACTTCAATTATGGGCATCAAAGCGCACAAGACTTGTATTTTGGGTATGGAGATGTTTCAATTAACTGTAACTCATTTTTCTTTAAGTACATATAACTCAGAGATATGCAACCAATTTCAAAATGTTTAGGAGGAGGGGGAGAAGCGAGGAAGAGAGAGAGATGAAATGGGAGGGACTAGAAACAAAATAGAAGCAGTAATTGACTTAGGACAAGAACAAAGTAAATAATGCAGAAACCCACTAGAAAGATCAATAAAAAAAATAAAACAATGGGAATCCCCCCCGTAAACCCAAGGGAATCTGAAATTAAATGAACACTCATTTAAACTCAATATTCATAACTAGTCTGTGTCTGATGAGAATTACATTAAGCCACCTTTATAGAGATGGCTAAGGAACTGAACATATATGTGTGTGTGTTGGGGGGTTTCAAATTAAAAGACAGCCGTCTGCTATTGTCATGCCAGAACATTTGAAGAAAATGTCTTATCTAACGAATATGACTCATTAATCCAGTTAAATGCACCCAGTTTGATGCTACAGGAAATTATGTGAATTTTGAAGAGCAACTTAACAAAACCATAGATGCCTAACCTTAGAATTTATTCACAAAACAAAAGGGACACCATCATATGAATTTCAAATTCAAATTCTCTTCAACAAATTAGCTTATTCAATTAAGAAAACAATTTTTCAGACTCAGAGAAATAATTCACAAAGCAAACAGATTTACAAATGAGCATTTGAAGAATCAAAATCTAAAAAATTGTCCTTCAATTGAAACCTCATATGACACAAAACCATTGAATAAATCAACAGTAGAAAAGACAAAACAAAGGCAAACTAGGCAAAGTCATCACATGACATAATATAGGTATTTCCTGATGTTTAATAACCGGAAATGGATTTAACAATCTACCTGAAAATAATTACATATGCAAACACAAGAAACGAGATGGTCTGATGTGGGTCCTCCCAATGTCGCAATTTCTCAAAATTCTTGGTTGCCACAGTCAGAGGAAGTATCAGCTCCTGCAAATAGCCCAGCATAGAGTCTGTTAACTTATTTCCTTAATTTATGCAATTCATAACTCAAACCAATAAATGAACAATCAAACAATTTCAACAGGACAAAAATAAAAGATACAAAATCAATTAAAATAAATGAGATTCTACACTTAGAAAATTATCTGGAACTTTTTATCAATCTAAAACAGCAAAAAGGTTGGAATGCATAAAACCATGTCTTTTAAAGATGTCTGTCAAGAAACAGTTCCACCTAAAAACTTAAGTTGTTAAGTGAGACCATAAACACTGCTGCACAGTTGCCAAATGGATAGCTTGTCTAAGGTGGTGCCAAAGAAAATGAAACTGCATTTGGAAGGAAACCAGAATAGTATAAAACAATCAGCTAAACCTTGAAAAGGACAATGTTACTTGGTATGCCTTTTAGTGTTGCTGCATCAATTGTTGCTTGTGCTCTTTCAACCACTTGGAATTTTTCTCTGCATGTAATTGCTGCCTTTTCTACACAAGTAACGTCAGCCACAACATGATTTTTACTTAATACCATCCCTTGTTTTATTGAAAAGTACCTCCAGAAGTTTATGGAAGCACTAGAAGACCAAGATGGAGATCTCATCCACCTCCGTAAGTAAACACTTCCATCTATGTCAAACACATGATTACTAATTTCCAATTCCTCATCAGAAGACATTGCTCCCTGAGCAGTTTCATACTCTGTCTTGGTAGATTTTGTCAGTAGTGGTCCAGCCCAATAATTTACAGCTAGAGTTTGGGACACAACATCCCCATATGGTGCAATTTGCAAATAAGAAAACTGAACAAGTTTGATAGGATCATCCAGCAATTTTCGCATAAATTGAAGAGCTTGAAGTCTGGCAATGCTATTAATAGCACCGATAGTAGCCCTTTCCTCCCCATTTTGAGCACCATACACTTGATATATTGACAGATCAGCACCATCTGGTCCATATTCAAATATGAACTTATGTAAAGCAATTACTTCATTGATAAATGCATACCAGACATCTCGTCTCAATTCACCACCCAGATCAACAAATTCTAGCACCCATGCCTCTGACCTGATAGAAAGGTTTACACTTACATATTAATTTACTATGAAACTAAGAGTTAATAACAGACATAAGAGAAACAACCTAGGCATCACCAAAAAGAGATTTCACTTGTGAGAAGTGATAACTAAGAAGCCTGGACGAGCTAATTTACAATGGTACAATCATCAATTTTGAATGAAGACATACAGGCATGAGCAGGCAACAAAAAAGGTAGGCCACTTGAGAAAGCCTTAAAAGTTATCAGTAAGCATTGTCTCCTCGGACTTTTGACTAAAATTTTGATCTTAATTTCATGAAATGCTCTGCTTTTTGCCACTTTACATTAGATATGATGGTATAATACAATCTTACTGCAAAAAATACTGCAAAGTACACAACTCAACAATCTCAGGAACACGTGGTTTGAACAGCCAAAGCATGAAAAGATAAGGACCTCTGGAGAGAACCCAAGCCTGCTCATTTACGCTATCAAATAATGATATCTGAGTTAGCAATTAATTGATTACAGCACTTATTAATTTGTGATTTTGCTACCGTAAGGAAATAATTGACTAGTGAAAATTTAAAAAACCAGTGCTTACCGAGATAAGGGAGTAAAAGGTGTTCACTCAATAAGTTAGTCAAACCATGTGAAAATTTACTAAATCATGTGTTAATCAACAAATGTGCACTTATCAAATGTTAGCTAGCACCCAGAAAGGTAGGGAAAAAAGTGCAGATATACTAAATCAATATTACTTAGTAAACTAATGTGAAAACAAAAGGCACATGTAGCTGGCAAGTTCCAAGCTTTTCCCTAAAGACACTCTTGTACATATTATTATAATGGATACAACTCAGTGATAAAGATGGAAGATAGATATAACAAATAATCATATAACTTACATAACTCCCAGCACTTCATGTACCATTGCTGCAAGCCACATTGAATCCTAACATGATCTGGAGAGGGTCAAGACTTCTCTAGCCTCTGACACATCATACTTCAATGAAAACTAGTCCTAATATCTGAGTTTAAACCTTTGATTGACTGTAGGCTTACTAGAACTGCCTCCTTTTACGTGGAAAAGATCATGTCCAATTCCTTTACATAGAGCATTAAAAGGCCAATCCCATTAGGTTAACAGTTATCTCTCATGCAAAAAAAAAAAAATCCAATGGCAGCTAAAGCCCTGGTATACAGTCAGACGCTTGACACATGAATTAACCATTGCTCATGGATACAGGTTTGAAGAAGCTTACTCACTCAGGACCAAAGGAAACTGAGACTGCGGAATCAAAAAGCACAGAACCCATAGGCCCGACTTTAGTTTTCTCCACCTTCAAGCCAATTTTTGTAAGATCAAGCCTTCTAGTATCTTTATGCCTGAACAAGCTAGCTGCCTGGCACATAGGGACAAAAGGACAAAGTTATAACCCATGAGTACAGGTACTGACACAAGAAGTAAGCCTACTACAAAAAGTTTACAATTACAAAACCAGCTTTTAAAATAAATTTTTAATTGCTAAGAACTAGCATTGCCAGATCCAAGTGAGTATTCCAACTGATAGCCAAATAGGCAATAACCATTAAAGAAGCATGTAACTCTGATACATAGAAATGACCAAGCCCACATTTAATCACTCTATCAGTGTCAAAAGAGTAGCATATTGCCATAGAATATAAGTCAAAGTGATGATAAGATGCCAGAAAACAGAAGGCTAAATCCATGCATAGGCATGTCTGAATGAATATTCATGGTTACATGCAATTTCCTCAAGATTCCTATTCCAATTCATGAAAAGCACAATGGCTTCTAAATTCTAATCAATGCTAACTTTACTTAGATTCCACGCCCATTGAACAACATGAAATGTGTTTTTCATTAAGCCCCTATCCGTGGACTCCTGAAACAATTAATCCCCGTGAAAAATAGACTTCTTGGCTAATTAGGAAAATTCTATATGAATATAAATAAAAATCATAATAAAGTTAACAAGAGACTTGAACCCCTCAAATATATTGAAGGAATGGTGGATCAATGCCAAATTAGTTATAAAAGCTACTAATCTATTAAGACTGAAGCATATTCTACAACATTTACATGAAATCAGGACCACAGTTTGAAATTTATTAATTCTCTGAATCTTCCTTTTTTTTTAAGAGCCAATTGATGCCCGCCATCAACACATGACAAGGAAGTGCAATAAGCTAGTCCTAATCTTCTTGTAGTATACATATAAAAAGAAACACAAGTCTTAGAGATTGAAAGAGTAATTTTTTTTCTTATTTTAAATAATATATTAAACAATAGATTTATAGATGCTAGATCTAGTAAAAAAGAAAATTAACAAAAAAGTAAAAAACCTATCAAATCTCATAACTTATGGGGAGACCTTAAAAAAACCTACCTAAATTAGTTTATTTTGAAAGATATATTCTAAAATTAGCTAACTATGCACAGTACAACTCACTAATCACGTTTTTCCACACAAAGCTATTGAGTAATTAATTGATAAAGTGACAAGAATATTATTAATTTCATAATTAGTTATGAAAATCATCAAAATGTAAAAGTATAAAATATCCAATGCTCAGCAATACCTAGAGAGAAGCATTTAGTGTTAGCCCATAATAAATTTATGAAAACACACACACACTGGCCCAGCCTTTCTTTTAAACTCAAGGCCAAGGACTGATTAAAAGGGGAAGCCGAACTCAGATCCCAGAAGGAAACAAGATAAAGAAAGTAAATAATAAAACAATTAGAAAGGCACAAAGAGAAGAAAAGGGAAAAAGACAAGAAAAAACATCAATACTGGGGATAGAGAAAATCAGCAATAACTGAGACAACAAAATTGTTGCTGGAAGCAAGATCAATCCAGACAAGATGTGACTACCAAGGAAAACTATATATAACATTCAAATGAACATCATCAGAGGAGGAATTTTATCTCAGATTCAAGCATTCCATATTGATTTGCCCTCCCCTTTTTAACCTTCTAATGTGGAGAGAGTTTAATGGATCCAAAAAAGTCATGGCTGGAAAGCTCAAAGTACAACTGAGCATCACACACACTGTTTCATGTAGCAGGCATCAACCTCCATAAACAAAAACCACAATACAGGTAATGGTTAAAAAAAAAACAGGAATCCATTACTGATACAAAGCAAATATATAATTGCTTTGATTTCATAGCTAAATAAGTTAAAATACAATTGCATTAATTTAACAGTTAACAGTCCTATGGTCCTTATTAAAAGAGTTGTAGAATGAACTATATCAAAATGTATGTGGTTAGCCAGTCAACTATAAATCTGGGATTTCCTCTTAGAAAGAAACTGTCTAACTGAACGTGAATTCAAAACCAAAGTAGAAAGAAATAACAAGTACCTCAAAATAGAGAGCTTTGTCGGTTAAAATAACTTTTCCTGGCCATGCCATGTTATTCTCCCATTTCAAAACAGGTCTTTTCCTGCTAGATCCAACACACAAGATTCGCTCCTCTGAAAACTTGGGGCACTCACGACTCTGGTATGATTTTCGTCCTTCATGCACTCTACACCAAAATCATTAGCCCTTAAGCTTTCTCAACTAAATCAAGATCTATCCATGCTTGAGATGAACATGTTTCTCAAACATACAAGGATGTATCGATGCATTAGATGAACAGTTGAAATATTAAAGCCATATACCATATACAGTTTATTTTTTGCAATGCAAAGCCTATGTTAGTGGTTACGTAGTGTCAAGCTTTATTCCATAGCACTGTCACATTTTCCGTAGGGCCTCACTCTCCCTCTTCACACAGCATAACTCGCAGTAACAACTTGCATAGCACATCAAACACTCACTTCGAAGAAGTTGTAGGCTCCATAGCATAACAGGGTACAAAAGATCTTTTCATAGCCTGCTGGCTACCACTCACATTATAATGTGGAGGGCTGCTTGGGAGAGAGCAATTATGCAACTTTAGGGAGAGAACGGTCCCTTATTTCAAGAAATCCTGCTTTCCCACATTAATAGATTCATGAAAAGGAGTAGATCACAACCTAATGAATAATGTTGGTTAGAGTGCTGACTGGTCATGCCACAAGTTGCAGGTTTGGGCCCCATTTCCCCGTGCAGGCGAAAGAAGATTGCCAACCAACCCCAATCATTTGTACTTGTTCTATGATCAATGGGGATTGAAGGCAGTCTATTCTAGTTTGAATCTCTGTCCACAACACAAGGGCAATGCACAGAAGATAAAAAAACCCCTTTTGTGATCAATGAAAATTCCAGTGTCCAATGGGGAACATGATGGCAATGCTTTGGACTGCTTCTCAATCTTTCTTAGCAGTTATATCCCTGTCCCTGGGAAACAAAGATCGACGAGATTTTAGTCTGTCATGCACAGACTGATAGCCCTTTGCTCAAGTGCAGTGATTATTCAAGCCCCCTTTCTAAAGGATTCCTCTGCATGATCAGTAGGCCTGTGCCTCAACCTGCTTGCCGCCACAATTGGTGCAAGCTATCGATTGCTCAGCTACCAATGTATGAATGGGAAGACCAATCCAGATCAAACCCCTCAGACATATTTCCATTTCTTCTGGTGAAAGAGGGAAATATTCTTGGAAGGGGCTTAAGGAAAAAGACAGGAAAAAACAAAAGAGATATGAACCCCATTAAGCTGTAAGATGCAGTCGTATCTGGCATCAGTGATTGAATATCCTCCAATGCCAAAAGTAAAATTGAGGTCAAAAAAAGCAAGGGGGAAAAAACAAAAGAAGAGTAGTTAAGACAGTGCTGGAATAATCTTGCAATTTGAAACTAGTCACTCTGGCAACCATCTCTTTTCTCAATCAAAAGAACCAAATGACTTCCATATCATTTAGAAGTGAATCCTACAACACTATAACATGTGATTATTCATAATCAATACAAACTCTACCTGCATGGGCAAAGGGTTCGGATAGCCACCAAAAGTTAGGTTTTAAGACTTGCATGCACAACTTAAAAAGCTTAATCAAAGCATAAGTTCTAAAAAATGACCACATTTTTCTCTAGTCTTAACTTTATCTTTGGCCTAACATAATTCAAATCTGACCCTCTTAGATTATGTTGTATCAGCAGGGACTGATAAACTTAGAACCATAAACAACTGACCATATGTCTCTCTTTCCAGAGATTAATAGCTTGCTTTTTGACTTCATACTATCAGCAATAAATCAACTTATATGTCAACAAACAAGTCCTAAAACTGTAAGAGCCAAATGTAACAGTCATTAGGTAATTTCAAATAATGGTCATGACTCATGAAGAAGGGGAAAAAAGGTTGATGAACTCACTTCAGAAGTTCATCAACATAAGTTAACCACAGGCCCAAAGAGATGCCCTGTTCATCCCCAACAAGAGCCCTGAAAAGATTATGAGCTGTGGAGTGATCAGCAACACCTGAAATAGCGGGAGCAATTCGTACAAAGGCCTCTTCTCCTACAAGTTTCCCCTTCAATGGCAACAAGGAATTTATATTAGTTTCTTCCCAACCATTATTCAGCAATTCCAGTCATGCATGCTGAAAGGGAAAAGTAGATATTACAGCATGTCAAATCAGCTAAAAAATGATTTAAATATTATGATACAGAACAGACTGGATAGAATAAGGAAGTGGAACCCATAACACAGAGCAAGAGAGAGAGAGAGAGAGAGAGAGAAGGGAGGAAAAGAGAAAAATTAATTTAAGGAAAAAAGAGGACATGAGGGAAAGAAAAGGGCATTGAATTAGAAAATATTTGCTTTGTGTTGAAACAGTGAGAACTCTATTGTCATTCATCACTTTTGAGAAACCATCTGCAGGTGCAACAAGGAATAGGGAGGGAAACCATGGTGCAAGAAGTTTTGGACCAAGTAAATGGAGAAACTGTGAAAAAAGAACCTTGAAAGACTTTCCATCAGAATTAATTCCATTGCGGTAAGGATTTTCCCATGCAAGCATCGTGATGAAAATAAGTCTTTGGAATGCTGGCTCCTGTAAATATATCAGATTCACATCAAAAGTGCAAAAGCTTGCAAATAACAAATGGCTCTTTGACATGAATGAATGGTTCGTTGAGAACTAATAGGCCAATCCAAGTTGACTCAGAGATAAAAGCAATTCAATCCTATTAAGCCCAGAAACCTTGAGGCATGGATGGATGGAGGAGCTATCCCTAGACAAGAACCTAAAGCAGCAGTACTCCACCAGATTACGAGCATCATTATAAACTGCTTCAGCAACAAGTGCTTTGAATATCTTCTGCATTTTATAACCAGTCAACCCATTCATCCTGCAAATCTTAATTCAATGATTCAAATCAGTCTGATTCACAGAAAAATCAACTTGCACCGAAAAAGATGAGCATTCTCATAATACACAAATAATAAAAACTGTCATCAGAATGAGATTAGAGCACAAATTGTCAAAGATTTAACTTAAAAAAATAATCCAGGCGATTGTTGTCTGAGGTTATACAAATGCCAACTTTTGACTGATGAGGGTATGAGAGATTTAAAGAAAGTTCATCCCATTTTCCGCTTTTAATCCACCTTAATTCCTCTTCACTTTCAGCAGAGGACATATCTTTTCCTTTTAGTTTTCTGTTTTCCTCTTCAAATAGGAGTGTTTTCAGAAAACCAAAAAAAAAAAATTACAGTATGATAATCCATGAATGTAAGCCTTAGGACAACACTAAGGTTACTCATTGTCCCATAAGGTCGTGAGTGCAAGCCTTGAAAACAACCCTTTTGCAAAATGCAAGGGGAAAGACGAAAATCCCCTGAGCCTTGCAAAGAGAGGAGCCTCATGTATGCCCTTCTATGGTCTGGCAATCCATGTAAAGAAAATTGTAGAGCTATCCCATCCTATACCTCTACACAAGTCAACCTCACCAAAAAAACTTTGAGATTCACAAGAGAACCAATTACACCATACAGACCAATATAAGAAACTCCAGACCAGAATAACCAAAATAAATAAATAAATAAATAAACAGCTTTACCTACTAAATTGCTCGATAGATACTATAGCAGCTAAAGAGAGAATCCCATTCTTTGTGCTACTGCCAATAGTCTGTTCCTGTCTCTTATACACATCTAGATGTGTATAAGAGACAGGAACAGACTATTGGCAGTAGCACAAAGAATGGGATTCTCTCTTTAGCTGCTATAGTATCTATCGAGCAATTTAGTAGGTAAAGCTGTTTATTTATTTATTTATTTTTTTTGGTTATTCTGGTCTGGAGTTTCTTATATTGGTCTGTTTGGTGTAATTGGTTCTCTTGTGAATCTCAAAGTTTTTTTGGTGAGGTTGACTTGTGTAGAGGGCTAGGATGGGATAGCTCTACAGTTTTCTTTACATGGATTGCCAGACCATAGAAGGGCATACATGAGGCTCCTCTCTTTGCAAGGCTCAGGGGATTTTCGTCTTTCCCCTTGCATTTTGCAAAAGGGTTGTTTTCAAGGCTTGCACTCACGACCTTATGGGACAATGAGTAACCTTAGTGGTGTCCTAAGGCTTACATTCATGGATTATCA
This sequence comes from Kandelia obovata, assembly GCA_021464305.1. Taxonomy (NCBI): domain Eukaryota; kingdom Viridiplantae; phylum Streptophyta; class Magnoliopsida; order Malpighiales; family Rhizophoraceae; genus Kandelia; species Kandelia obovata. Next base: position 986,554 of record CM038472.1, read on the forward strand.
TACTGTAATTTTTTTTTTTTTGTTTTCTGAAAACACTCCTATTTGAAGAGGAAAACAGAAAACTAAAAGGAAAAGATATGTCCTCTGCTGAAAGTGAAGAGGAATTAAGGTGGATTAAAAGCGGAAAATGGGATGAACTTTCTTTAAATCTCTCATACCCCTGTCTCTTATACACATCTAGATGTGTATAAGAGACAGCACCCAGTCCATGTGCTTAAGTACTGACATCAAAACTCTTTTGCGTTCTCTTTTGTGTTCTGGAAGGTAGATTCTCCATCTATGCAAATACATGCCTACATTACACCTGTCTCTTATACACATCTAGATGTGTATAAGAGACAGTGCTTAAGTACTGACATCAAAACTCTTTTGCCTTCTCTTTTGTGTTCTGGAAGGTAGACTGTCTCTTATACACATCTAGATGTGTATAAGAGACAGATTTCACTCATTCTAAGGCCTAAATTTTAGATCTTTTTGCATTCAATATTAGCTTCGCAGGTTGCCCACCTGTCTCTTATACACATCTAGATGTGTATAAGAGACAGGTTTATCTCCAACAGTTGTTATACTTACTTTGATAAGAATATCTTGATTTCATATTCGGTTCTTCCTCGATTGATCCAAATCCATCTAAGCATTTTCGTCTCCATTTCACTCATTCTCAGGCCTAAATTTTAGATCTTTTTGCATTCAATATTAGCTTCGCAGGTTGCCCACCTGTCTCTTATACACATCTAGATGTGTATAAGAGACAGTCTACCTTCCAGAACACAAAAGAGAAGGCAAAAGAGTTTTGATGTCAGTACTTAAGCACATGGACTGGGTGGGCAACCTGCGAAGCTAATATTGAATGCAAAAAGATCTAAAATTTAGGCCTTAGAATGAGTGAAATGGAGACGAAAATGCTTAGATGGATTTGGATCAATCTAGGAAGAACCGAATATGAAATCAAGATATTCTTATCAAAGTAAGTATAACAACTGTTGGAGATAAACTGATGGAGTTAGGATTTAGACATGTCCAACAAATACCTACAAATGCTCCAATTAAGAGAGGTGTAGATAACCAGATGACACGAAGAGGAAAACTTAAGTTGACTTAGGAATCTTTAATCATGAACAATTTCGAGTAATTATATCTCACAAAAACCACAACCATATTTCATAAAAGAATAGAACGGCAAGAAAGGATTCACGCAGTTAAAGCCAATTAAATTTGGGACTAAGGCGTGTTGTCATTGTTAGATGAGAGATTCACTCTCTGGGATTTCATTATATCAATCAAGCAATCATAATTACCAATGATCTGAAAAACAAAAGACTGGTTTCAATTCAGATGGAAAAAGAACATATGGCCAGAAGACTTTGCCACATGAGTCTTTTTTTCCTCTTCTTCTTCTTCTTCTTCTTCTTCTTCTTCTTCTTCTCTTAGTAAGCAAGAAAGAATTGGACCAATAGATTAAAAAGTTCGAAAACATAACCTATAATGGCCAGCCTAAAATATTAATAATTTAAGATGAGCTCTGAGAAAGAAATGAATTTGCATGGTCGCCTGTTTAACAAAACAGCTCGTCAACAAAAACCAATTTTTTAAAAAAGAAAAAGAGAAAGAGAGGAAAGTAGATAGTAAAAGGGTGAAATCTTACTGGGATCAATGTGGCCGAGCTTCCATTTGTCCCCCTGAGACTGACTCACAAGCTTAAACCTCAACCTGTACACTGTAGAATTCCTTGCAGAATACCCAAACTCGTGAAACTGTCGTTTGCACGAAATCAATGACTTGGTAACATCCGGTGCTCCTCCTCCGTTTAAATTGGCAAATGGGTGTTTTGATATCATCTTTCTATACCTATGTATAGTATATTGTACACTTACTTCTTTTCCCTTCTTTTGCCTCTCTTTTTCTTGGGGGATTTTTTTTTTTTTTTCACTCTTTCCCGGGTTCTTTATTCTTAACTTTCTCGGGGGGTAGGAGGAGCACACCAATAAGCAGAAATAATTTCCTAGTTAAAAAAAAAAAAAAAAAACAGAGACAGAGACAGAGAGAAAGAGAGAGGGAGAGAGAGAGAGAGTTTGGTCTAGTTGGGATAACAGGGGATGACAACAAGATTGTGCTTGGTAAGAGTAGTGGGGGAAGAAGGTTTGTCCTTCTCCTTTGTAAAGTTAAAAATGTCTTTGTCCCATTCAACTCACATTTTCCCTATGGTGGGTACTAACACAGTAAATATGAATCAGCTCATGACTTGGTTGGCTTTTTGTATGGAATCCATGGTGTTTTGTAAGAATTTATAAATGGTTGTCGTCTTCTTCTTGTTCCTAAATTTATACCCCAAGAAAAAATAAATTTATTTTTTTATTAATTATCTAGATAAATTAAAAATAAGTGTAAATAAATAAATAAATAATAAAATTTTTTGTTTGAATATAATGAAAAGGTAGATAGAAAAATAAAATTGATATTTCTAAAATTATAATTATATTTATATGTAAAAATTATAAGTTTTTCTTCATAAATTTTATTTTACATCTAATTTATTTTCTATTAAATTTAAACAATTTAAACATATAAAAAAATTAAAAAGTGAATTTTAAAATACACAATTATTAAATTAGTTATGATGCTAAATATTATATAAGTATATTTTTATAATTTTTATGTTAAATAAATAATATTTTATTATTAATAATTACTAGCAATACTTTTTATTATATATTTTTTTTTGTCTTTTTTTTTTTCTTTTTCTTTTTTTTGGTTGAATCTCTCTTCATTTCTATAAACTAATAAATGAACAACGAGAGTATAAATATTATAATTAAAAATTAAAATAAAAAGAGGCATTTTAATAATTTCAAAGTTAGTTCGTATATTTTCTTATCATTCTTTTGGGAGATTAAGATTTAGTAGAATCCACAGAAATTTTTCCCACACTTTCCTTCTCTTTTTCTTCCCCACGTGGTAACCAAACATAAGAATCTTTTCTTTTTCAACCGAGTCTTTCTCGCCACTTTCCCACAAAATCCAAACAACCTGTTAAGAGTGCTTTTATATTTGGTATTTAAATAAAGCAAATTGGCCATGACTTTGAGTGACAGAATTTTTATCCGGCAATTATATAAAAGACACAGAGTTTTGAGTTACAAGAGATTTAAATTTGTTCTTTCAATCAAGTACTTTCAGTTTTTTTTTTTATTTTATTTTATTATTTTTACAAGATATCCAGGTGTTTGACCGTCGAGGACTTAAAAAAGCTTCTGATGAAGTTTCAATGTTCAAGGATGTGGAATTGCCATTCAAGCTAAAGAAAATTTGGTGGGGAAGAGTTTGAACTGAAGGATTATACTACAGAAGCTAACTGCCACCTTGTTCTGCAGTCTTTGCTCATGGGTGTTGCCAATATGCTTTTGATGCCCGAGAGGAGAGGTAGAGATTTTAACTCTGTAAAGGGCTGCTAACTTGCAAAACTAGTTTAGCTAGTAAAGACTTGAGACTTGAGTTCAAATTTCAGCTACACCTTGTCAGCCTGAATATTTAGGAGCAAAGGAGGATTGATAGAAAATAGAAAGTTATTCTGTTGTGTAGTCCCTGACCAAACTGGACTATCCCCACAGACAAAAAGAAAAACACGTCCCAGCCTAGTCCCTGAACAAAGAGTTGCATTGGATTAGGGATAAATTCAGAATTTTTGACTACTTCTGCAGGTTCACCTGACCAACTTTGGTCATCATTTCTTCAAAACTGTTCAAAATATGTCTGCCAAAATGAACAGATTTGAAGTCAGAATGAGCCACTTCAGTGCCCCCCACATTGAAACTGTACAGGCAAAATGCCATGCACTGCATTTGCTTCTGTTACCGTCTCCAATTTCCAGAACTTGGAGTGTAGATCGTGCTCTTTTTTGAGGTTGTGTCTTTGGAGAAACTTCGTGTTTTGGGTAAAAGGCGACCATCAGCAATCTTCAACTCTGGACAAAAATAAAGAGGAATAAATTAGTGACTTGCGGATTTGTAGAAATGACTTAAGTTACAGAACTTAGAGCCACTATTAAGTGGATAATTCTCAATTGCTTTAAGCATGAATTTATTACAAAACCTTGGTATTACATTTAAGCAAAATGGCATTCCATTACGAGGATAACAAACAGAAATTATTTACCATTTTGATTGGAGTACAAACAAAAGGCATCCCAATTTGAGGTCATCTCATATGTGCATGTGCATGTGCATGTGGTTTTTCTTCAGATTTTATAAAGAAGCTGTTTTTATTGTTTAAATTTTAACTTTTAAATTGCAATAAAATAATTGTATTGCAATTCAACTAGAATACACTTCGAGCCGTGAACAGTAAAATCAAAACTGACGAAACTGTAACTTAAGGGTATCTAACGGAGCAAAGCAGCAAGCACATGAAATTGTACAAGGGCAACCCTGGACTGCACGACTTCCCGTACCTCATTTCTCCACCTTCTCACAATCTCTCAATTATGTTCATTCAATATAATCAAGAATTAACACATTTTTTAGTTGGAGAGAGGGGTAGAGGGCTATTGCTTGCCACTAATAATTTTAGAATCGCACATGGAGAAAACATATCACACTGACTAGAATTGAACCGGAAACCAAAGGACTTTTTTGTCAACAGTTGCCTTCTTCAAACATTGTTCCATTTGGGTTAGAAGGGTTCCCTCTGTAAGCAAAGAAAGTCAAACTCCAAATTGTCAGAATTACAGTATAAAGACTCAAATAAGCATAGATCTTATTATTCTTCAAATTAACAGGGAAAAGTAAACACTGGTCATGTGAGTATCTGTCCTGGGTTCAGTAGATAAAGGACCTTGTGATCACCCGCCACAAAAAATAATTAAAAAAAAAAAAGAAAAAAAGAAAAAGGCATACAATATCTTATAAATTAGTGGGCACAAAATGTTAAAGAAATATCCAAGATGCAAAATAGTAAATGCAACATCATAAAGCAAAAACATCTGAGCATCCTACAAGTAACAAGTTCCGGCTCTACTTGGTTAACTCAATACAATACCAAGAATCAAGTTGAGGCCATTGAAAAGTCTTTCTTCCAATAGAAAAGTGTTTTCTACGAACACAAGAAATTCTAGTTTTCTATGTCGGGTCATTCCTGCGTACAAGGTAACCGTTGATAAATAAATAAATAAATAAATAAAATACTTTATGGAGTATAAATATCTTATTTCTCAAATAAAAGTGAAGAAAAATGCAGGTAAAGAAATTCAACAAACCGCTATTATTTTTAAAATTCAACTACAAATTTTTGTTCGATCAAATTAAATTTTAGTAACTGATAAAAGATATCTAATTTTTTGTTCTAAACGATGAAAATTTGATTTGATATACTGTAAGTATATTTTTAATTTATACTTTTATAGTTTATATTTTGAGAAATTATTTTGTATATATTTTTTATTAATCTTATAATTAAAATTTTTTATATAATATAATCTAATTATTTTTTAGTTTTCTTGATTTTGTCCTGTTAGACTATGATTTAGTTTTCTAAAAGTACAAAGTTTTATCTTAATACCGTAACTACTTATTTCTGAATTTATTTTATTTTCTTTATTAAGATAATTTTAATTAATCGTGAAGATAAATATTAATTTATATTTTAATTGAATTAAATTTTGAATAACTAATAAGAAATTTCTAAATTTTCATCTTAAACGGTTAAATTTTTATTTTAAAATATAGTTATTAAATTATTATTGATAAAATGTGTCTATTATTATTAGTCAGTTCATTTAAATATCTCAATTAATTTAAATTGAGTTTGATTAGTTTGGTTAATATATTTAAATTTGTGTACCTCTATTGTTGATTATAATGAAGTTAATATTTAGATCGAAGTGTTTCATAACTTTTTCTTTTTATTTTGAAGATGTTTTTCATGTAAAAATCGATATATTTTTTTATATGATTGTTTAAGTTATTATTTTTATTATTCAATCTTATCACACGTTAAAATAAGTGCAAGAGGTTTTGTACTTTGTTGTCTTTCTCGTACCAAAGTGATATCAAATCTACTAATTGTATTTTTTACATGAAGTTAAATATGAATAAAAAAAATTTGTAGTAAAAAAAAATATTTGTCAATATTTATTATTTATAAATTCAAATATCAATAAGTTTGTAATTTTATAATTTGTTAGTGACAACTAAGTATAACTTAATTTAAAATTTATTTAATTTAAAATTCAACTTAATTATGCTTAATAAAAAAGTCAACTAAATATAATTTAATTTAATTTAAAATTTCAATAATTTATACTCAAAATAATGTAAATTGTAAATATTTAAAATTTAAATGAACTCTAATTTAAAATAATTAAAATTTAAGTAACTCATAACTCAAATTACTCAAGATATAAAATAACTTGGCTCAAAGTCGACCGACTTGCCTGAACATCTTGGCTCTTCAGCACCGTGGCTCTTCAGCACGAGTATAATGTTAATGAACACCAAGCAAATGGACATTGACACGTTAAGTCGAATTTTGAAAAGGAAAATGGGGGTGGTCTTGTCAGATAGTCATTTTCTAATTTATTTATTTATTTATTTATTTTTAATTTTGATTCTCTTATAATTTGAATTAGCTGCGACATAAATTTCTGAGAGGCCAGGTGAGCCGAAACAAACTTCGAGAACTTTTGGGGATTGAGGGGGCGAATGTTAAGGCCATCATTGTACTGAATCATATTCCATCCACATTTTCATGGTCCCTATTTATGCCATTCTAGGCCTTCTCTCCAACAAAACGACACTTTTGCATGAACACTTGGATACAAGTCAGCTCCCATTCCTCTTTTTGTGAGTTTTTGCACTCCGTCTCCAACGATCACATTTCGTAAACCTTTGCTCCAACCAGTCTGTGTGAATTGTCAGACAAATAGCTATGAGCTCCGCACAAGCGGCCATACCATAATAACCATACCCACCAGAAAACCAATAGACCCAAGTCTTGGGTTTGATGACCAATTTTGTTATATATTTTTTAAAATTAAAAAAAAAAATTATTTTTATTAATTTCTTTTATCCTATTTATAAATTATATCCTTTTTAAAAAAATTTATTACTGAACACTCCTAGTTCTCGAATCATTAGTTTTATCTTTTCTTGTGCAACATCCCTTGACCTATAAATAATCCAATTAAGATTGATAAAAATCTATGTAGATGACAAGAGCAAAGGGAAAAGACAATCTACGTTGACTCGATAAAATAAAAAAGAAAGAAAGAAAGAAAAAAAGAAAGAAGGGAAAAAAAAAAAAAAGGTGAAAACTCCGTTTCTTTGTAAGCAAAGTATTATGAGATCACCCAAAAATAATAATAATAAAAATTATGTTCTCAAATTCAATTTTAATTACCCATATCCTTTTAAAATAAAATGTCAACGAATATAACAATTTACAGACTAAAGCATCAAATAAGTTAAAGTATAAAAAATTGAAGTATAATTTAAACACAAAGATACTTTTGAGAACAAGTTTTAAGAAAATTTTATTTTGTAGAAAAAAATTAAAAAAAAATGTTGTTAAAAAAATTAAAGTGATAATTAAATTATAATTATTTATTATTTAATAAAAATTATATTAAAATAATTAAATATTTCATTACATAAATATGAAATAATTTATTTTAATAAAAGAATGTCACAAAATAATAATATAATGATTCTTAAACATAATTTATATACAAAAAATATAAATTATTAATATTATATTTCATTAGAAGTATAAAGTAATAGGATAAAATATTATTTTAATTTTTTGTAATCATAAAAAATTATAATAATAAATTAAAAAACTATTTTAAATATTTTTTTTAGGTAGTTATATTAAATTTTTAATCCATATAATTAAATAATTTCTGTTAAATCAATTGATGACTTTCATTTATTTATATTCTTTCAGGTGCTTTTTATTAATAATATTTTAAATCAAACTTGGGTGACACAAATATCCATTACTAAGAATTTTGAGAACAATTTAATGCAATATAGTTTATAGAAATGAAGTAAGAAAATTCATAGCAATCATTTGCATTAAGCTCTCCACATTTTCATTACCTCTCCACATTTTCATTTGAATTTTTTTACAATAAACATGTTTTCTAATACTTTTTTTGTTTTTAAGTTTAACATTGTCAATAAGAAAGAAGGAAAGGGAGAAGGAAAGAAGAAAAAAAAAAGGAGAAAATAAATAAATATTTTTAGTTAAAAAAGGAAAAAAAAAAGAAATCAGAAAAACAGAAACAGAACAAACACAATAAACGTGAGTCGATACGTTCTAGGAAAATACAAATGGTGTTTGGCCGGCTGGAAAACAAAGAAAAAGGAGGAGAAGAAGAAGGGGAGAGAGAGAGAGAGAGAGAGACTCTGCCTTTGCCTTTGCCTCAGCCTCTGCCTGGGCCATGGCTGCGTCACTTTTCTCTCTCGTCTTCCATTCGCAAGCCTCCAGCTTTTCCCCTCCCACCTCCGTTAGCCGCTGCTCACTTCCCCCGCTTCGCCAGACAATAACTTTCACTGCAAAATGCTCCGACGGAAACCGCGGCGAAACAAGTAAGGCCGCCACCGAAATCCCTCCGCCGCCTTCCGACAAGAAAAAGTCCTTTGCAGTGGCCACCGGGGAACTCTTCTTGGGAATTGCCTCGAGGCTTCTTCTGAGAAGCAACAGCAACAGAAACACATTTTCTAAGAGTAATAATGACAGTAAAAATAATAGTAATGGTAATAGTAGTTCTGCTGGAAATTCTTCTTTGTTAGAGAGATTAAAATTGAAATCGAATTACCATTATGATTATGGAAAGGATAGGATACGGGCCGTGATAGAGGATGAAATAGAGGCTGCAGTGATATGGGAGCAGAGGGTTAAAGATGTTGAGGCTGAGAAGGAACGGTACGTTGTGACAAGCCCTGGTTTTAGTTTCTCTGCAGCTGGGCTTCTGTTTCCATATCACCTCGGCGTTGCTCAATGCCTCATTGAGAAGGGTTACATCAAGGTCCCCGCCAAAATTCTTAATTTTTAGTACATTTTATGCTTAATTTATTAACATTTAGTTTCCATGAATTGTGGGTCATCTTTTTTGCTTTTCTTTTTCTTTTTAATTGGATCTCTTAATGTCAGTATGGTGGGATCACAAATCATCGTACAATTAGAGAAGTTGAATGAATGTCTCTCTCAAGTCATGCTATTTTAATGGTTATGGCCGGAATTATGCAGTTTATAGATGTAGCCTACTGAATTGTCAATTTTTCATTTGTTATTTTCAATCCTTCTTAGTTGCTGTAGTTTTCTCTGCATGTCCAATTTTGAAATTTTGATATGTTCTGCCTTCTGTTCTTGTTTGGACACTTTGGGTCTTGTGAACACTTTAATATATAGATTGAATTGGTGGAGAACATCTTGGTTTCCTTTTTATGTACATTTCTTTCAATTATTGCTTTTGGTTGAGCTCCCTCATAAATTGTCATTGAAAACTGTCTTAGCTGAATTTTATTGGATCTTTAAAGTCACTTGGCTGCACCAGATTCCAATGAGATTAAATTTTGGCAATCAGTTGTTTAGACTGGTTCAAAATCGGTATAGGAAGCTGTTGGTTGCTTTAGAAAATTGGTTTTTTTCCTTGGATAGCCTGCATCTCTGGATTCTTCAAACCATTCAGTCATCTTTCCCATAAATTCACAGTTGAAAATCCCAGAAAAATGTGGGAAAATGCACAAAGTAGGATGGGCCAATTCGATATAGTATTCTTCACTTATATGTCTACCTAGGTAAACCCTGAGGCAAGCATTCTTGCATTTTTTAGTGCTAAATATCAAATAGTCTGCATGGGTTACTTGTTTACTATTATTTTATGGGGTGTTTCAACTTGTTAGTTTGAGGAATAGGTTAGCAACTCAAGGAGAAGGTAGTAGTTAAAAATCAATGCTTCCTGCTTGTGCATATGATTGTGGTTTTATGTGTCAATAAGTGTTTGGTTAAACTGGAGATGCAACACTATTCTATTGATCAAGCAATGTACTTATTTGTTTCTCTTTTAACATTTTTCATGTACATTAACACAGGAAACAACACCATTAGCTGGTTCCTCAGCTGGTGCTATAGTCTGTGCAGTGATTGCCTCTGGGGCTAGTATGGAAGAAGCCCTAAAAGCTACCAAGATTTTGGCTGATAATTGCCGGCTAAAGGGGACTGCATTTCGGCTTGGTGTATGTTTCTTTTCTTTGGTCCAACAATTTTGATATGCCCATAGTTCCAAAGAAAGTCAAATAGCTATTTAGTAATGAGTTCATATCTGATTCATTGGTTGTCAATCATTGTGGCATGCTGAAAAGTGGAAACATAGTACTGTTAGGTTACTCATACTTCTGATCCTATATTATGCCTATGAGTTAAATTTGATTGCAACATAGAGCAAAGTAAATTCCTTTTGTATGTCCATAGCTGGGTTAGATTCCTTTTCAGTTTTGTTTGTGCCACACTTTGGAGCTTCTTTCAGCATTGTTAGCTCTCCAGTTTGTAGTAGATTGAAGACAAACTAAAATTCCCATCATTCCTGTTCACAGGCTGTTCTTCGGGATGTGCTTGAAAATTTTCTGCCTGGTGATATCCACATTAAATCCAATGGAAGGGTTCGTGGTGAGCATGATTTTACTTCCCTCCTTTTTCCTCTTGTTTACAGATTTGTAGTTGGAGATATTTCTTGCATGGTTGAGCATATGTGAATTATTTTTGCTACATTCAAATAACTAGACTAGAGTGGCTATGTTGACAAGCAGTCAGAAGCAAGCATGTGACAAATGAGGATAAGGTAGAGAAACAAACTAATCAGAATGTAGTGGAAGACTTGTCTTTTCTTCTTCTACTTGCCACAATTTCTTTGGGTTGGGGAAGATTTGAAGCAAATTTTTAACAGGCTTTTGAAAGCATAAAGAAGTGCCACTTGTGGCACAAGTAACCTCTCCAATTTCAACTCTATAGGATTACAAGACTACAAGAAGGGAAGGTAATTTTCTTTAAGTATGAATTTTGACTAGTTTAGTGGTTAAAGTGGGAACAATTATGAAAAGGAATACTGATATTTTGTTTGATTCTTATGTTGTGCAACTATCCCTAAAGGGCAATGACAAATATTACAAATTAATATTAGTATCGTTTGGTGTTGTTAGTATTCCCTACTCTTATTTACTGATTTTCTTCCTCCTTCATAGAGACCTTTTTCCCTCCAATTCAAACTGAAGTTCAGCAGCTTGAATATCTCATCTTTGACCCCAGGGAATTGGCCCAAGTGGAAAGGGGATGTATTGTTTTGGAATAAATAATAGTTTTAGCACTGTCATCAAACATTGGAAAATGAATAGGGAGAGGGAATAAAAGGGCTATGAAATTTTTTGCATTTCATTGAATATTCTAAACCTTTACTATGGGTAGAAAAATTCTTTAGTAGCTCAGTTGTAATTGTGAGACCTAGATATTAGCTCAGTTTGAAGTCTAACTCAAAAAGGGTGTTTTTGTTTTTGCTTCTTTGTTTGGGGGAGGGGGTTCATATGATTTATTCAAAATTATTAAAAATTATTTACGGATCAGTAAAGTTGCAGCTAGGTCATTACGTACGAGACCTTACAACAGAGCCTTAGTATCTCTATGTATTGACTGCCTTCAGTCACCATCTAATTTTAGTTGAACGGTGCTATTTCTTTCACATTAAGCCACATGGCTATTGCAATTTGATGTGCAGTTTATGTACACTTACAAGTAGGTTCTTTGATTACTGTGGCTTATTGGTGAACACATCAGAGTATTATTCTTGTTTAGATGAAGTATTGGTCGTCTACAATTGGAGGCACCTCCACCTGACTTTATGGACTATTTAATGTTTTCACCTATTGATTCTCATGCTGGTCATGCTTGCATTTCTGTTGACTTTCAGATGTTTCATTACTTTATTGAAATTTACAGCCAGTAATTATATTTTGTTCCACAACAGTTGCCGTAACTCAGATTCTGTGGAGGCCCAGGGGTTTACTGGTGGATCAATATGACTCCAAGGAAGATCTCATAAATGCTGTTATTACTTCTTCCTTCATTCCAGGGTGAAAAGATAGTATAAGTTATACCTTTTTTCTTTTCATTTGTTGGTTGACTGAACACACATGCACTCCATATGTGAGATATTTTAATGATTTTTATAATTACTGTTTTCTATTGGTTGATGTTGAACTAAAACAAGTTAATGCATGCAGATATCTTGCACCAAGACCTGTCACAGTGTTTCGCAACCGGCTTTGCATTGATGGGGGATTGACATTGTTTATGCCACCAACATCTGCTGCACAGACGGTAATTTCTTCAGATATTGTGGCCCTATGAATCTGTATGTCTTCGTTAAGTAAAAGAACCTTTTCTCGTTATGACATTGCTGCCTTAGATATAATCTAATCATGGTTCATGGAACATATAGTTGACTGGATTTTCATGCTTGATAACTCAGTTGTCAAGGTATGTTTTTCAAAAGCTGTGCGTACTAGGCTGAACTAATAAGCAGCTCTTTTTTTCCTTTCTTTCTTTTGATAAAAAAAACTGCAAGGTAGTTAGGAAAAAGCAGGTGGACATTAGAAAGAGTCCTAAGGGTAAAACTATAAATTACGTTGGTCATAGATGATGAATGTTTTAAATTTCTGAAGTGTGTTAGAAAACACATTAGCTGCATTCCACCCTTTTGCAGGTTCGAGTTTGTGCTTTCCCAGCCACTCGATTGGGACTGGAGGGAATTGGGATTAGTCCAGACTGCAACCCCAAAAATAGGGCCACACCAAGAGAGGCAAGTACTTGATTTTATTCTTGTTTAGAATAGAATAGGCAATGAACGCCTCTGTTGTCAACCAAAACAGCTATTTAACTGGGCACTGGAGCCAGCAGAAGATGGCGTTCTTGACAGGCTCTTTGAGTTGGGATACTTGGATGCAGCAGTGTGGGCCGAAGAGAACCCAGTTGAGAAAGTAGTTCAGGATGATGCTCCTTTTGTTGGAAATGGAAATGGTGCTGCAAAGTAACCAATCACAAATTGTTTCATGATTTCACATAGGATATACTCATGGACTCCACTCTGGTTCATCGCCTGAGCTTTGAGAGGCCAACTAGGTGAATTTTCAGGCTTCAGCCCTCAGCAGTGATGTGGCATAGAAGATTAAGATAAAACATAAAACACTGCTGTATATATTGAATTGAAATTGTCAAAATCAGCATGTGATATCTTAGAATCGGGGGAAGGAAACAATTTGGCAAAAGTCATCAACCAGTCACATTGAATGTTTATCCCTCAAAAGGATCGACAGGGGGAACTTAAATTAAATGCCCTGTAATCCAAACATTTCTTATGGACCAAATTAAACCTTGATTTAGCCATGCTCAATGAGAATCCAGATTTTAGTTATCAAATTCTGTTGATTTTTTGTTGCTTTATTTATTATTTTTAAAAAAAAGAAAAGAAAAGAAAAGAAATACAAAGATTCTGGACTTTTTTTTTTTTGTAGTATTTTATTTTCAGTTGATATTTTAGTAGAAAATAGTAAGCAATTACAGGAGAAAAAGGTGAAGGCTTACGATCTTCGAACTGGTAGTGATTGTAAGGCAATTGTTCATCTAGTAAGTATCAGTGTATTCATATATCTCCAATTGATCTAAAATAATTGATAAATCAATTTTTTTTTGTGTTGGCTTTAGGAGAGTCAAGGTACCACATGGGATCCCAATTGGACATTCTTGTTATCTAAATCTTTCAAAATTTCTCTCAATCTTTTTTTTTTAATTATTTTTTAATTAATTTATTTAACTGGCTTGCATTTCTTTCCTTGCATAAGAATTCAAGGGCTCAAGAACTTGAGAGGCATCATTGCAATGGGCAAGAAGGATCCAAGTTTTGTTTACAGCTGTTTGTTTTTTCTTCTTCTTTTCTTTTCTTTTTTCTTTTGGGGTGCAGGTTTAGAACCTAAGAAATATTTTGGGTTGTTTATGGCATTTTTTTGCAATTATTTTCAATCTTTTTTCCGGACGAGAGTGTTGAATGTTGCTGTGCACATATATATAGTATGCAAAATGTAATATGTTCAAGTTTGGTATGGGAATTTTTACGGAATTAGTAATAGAAGGAGTAAAATGTAATTGTCCCATTAAAAATTTTTCTTAAATGAAAATTATTTTTAAAAGGTAAATTCAACTTATTAAAATTCGTGAAATTTTTTTTAATAATTATTTAATTATTACCCGTTCATTGGAAACTCGAAACTCAACTTAATAAAAACCATTTTCAACTTGGTTCAGTTGATTAGTTTAAACAAACTAAACTTGAAAAAAAAAATTAAAGCTCGACTCAATTTGACTTGTTTACACTCATATTTTTAGTCAATTTTTTTTAAGAAATATTTGTTAGACACAAATTTTATTAAATGCACCGTATATGATTACTAAATTAATATTTGTTAATAAATAATCATATGTATCACAATAAATAACAATAAAATATCACTTTTTTAATCATAAATCATGGTTTGTTAGTTTTTTTTTTTGGCGTACAAAGTGTGTATCATATCTAACAAAAATTTATTTAAGTAGTTAAATATTTAAATTTTTATTTTAAAAATTTTATATTCTAATTTTAAAAAAGGGTATAAATTTTATAAATTTTTTTTAAAAAAAACACTTTATTGCATAAGTTATTACCTAATGTGTATCTCAATTAACAAAAAATGTGTTTATATATTTTCTTCACTTTCTCAAATTTTGAGATCATTCACTTCATTTATAAAGTAACTTATTTATTTATTTATTTATAAAATTAATATTATAACACAATTTTTTTTCTCTTATTATACTTTCTCTACTCTTTTATAAATATATATATTTTTTTCACATCTTCCAAACATAAAATAAAAAAATCTGTTCACTTCCACTTTGTCATTTATCTAGTCATCCTATTCTCATCTTCAGGCATTTTAGTATCTTACTGCTTTTATATATATATATATATATATTTATTTATTTATTTATTTATTTATTTAAAAATAAAATAAGAGATCATGGTGGTCCCATCTCGTCATAATCATATAATAAAATGGGGAGAATTGCAAGTTAACTCTGTTTCGTTTAATTGAGTTAGGAGTCTAGTGCTTTAAATGCGGAGAGACTTTGAATTTGAATCCTACGGCTGTGGATGTTCTGATTCGGAAACAAAAAAAAAAAAAAGCCATTATTTCTAGTTAAGTTAAATTAGGGTTTTGGATTTTTGGGTTGATTCTACGTTTGACCTCTTACTCACCAGCTCGCTTATTCCTCTCCTCTCCTATCGTCTGTTACGCCTTATCTATCAACTCGTCGTCTGAAGCTGGAAACAGGAAAATGCCTCGGGACTTGAGACGATCGCTTTCTAGGTCGCCGTCGTATCGGGTGAAGCGATCACCTTCTCCGGTTAACCGTAGGAAGAGCCGAAGAGACAGGAGCCATTCTCCGTATTATTCGTCCTACTCCTATAGCAGGTGGCCCCGTTTTTGTTCTTGCTGTTTTATGTTCTGCTTTTTCTTTTTCTCTTCTTTTTTTAATTTATTATTATTATTTAGTTGTTATTTAAGGATTCGTGTTTTGTGTTGCCGGTCACAAATTGCAATTTTTTTTTTTCTTTTTCTGGGAGATTAATCTGTAAGCAATCTTATCGTTTGTTGTTTTTTTTGTTTTTGGTTGCTGATTAATAATTTTCTTTCCTTTTATTTGGCTTACCAATCAGCGTTCTGTGGCTTTGGCTTTTATCATGGTTTGAGATCTTCTATATGTGGTAAATCGATTTGTCTGGTAGCTTGATTTTAGGATGTTTGATTCATAAGCGATTGCAAACTGTTAATAAGAGTTTGGATGACCGCATATGTTCCTCATGGTGTGTACCTGATCCATTTAATATTGGAAAATTGGTTGAAAAACCTTTTTCCCCCTTTTGCAGGATTTTCTATGTCTGATTCCATTGTGTTTGTAGCTTTGAATGGTGGGGTGCCACATAAACAATTTGATTATCAGTTTGGCTTCTTTGTCTCCCATTTTATTGTAAATGAGAATTGATAGTTTGATTATTTCATGATGAAAATTTGCTCTTCAGTGGCATTTCTCTTCCCATGGATTCTGTATGTGATTATGTGTTTGACAACCTTCACCCGATGATAATCAATTATTGTTGGTTTCATCTAAAGAACATGATGGTTGTCTTTCTTGACCGGTAAACAGTCACTATATGTCCGTTGGCATCTGGCATCACAAAAACTATTGATTACATCAAAACATGAAACTGGTGCTTAGTGTTCTTTTCTTTCTTTCTTTCTTTGTTTTTTTTTGGGAGAGGACTAACATAAGATAAAGAAAAGCAAAAATTTTCAGTTTCTTCTCAACATATGGGGTGGGAAGTGAGCAGGTGATGGGTGCTGAAGGGTGTCATTTCATTGCTCGATTGTGAAATAAGCTTCTTCATGTGATAGATGGAGCACACAATGGTTTTCTTAACAATGCATGAGGTAACTGTATATGCTTCTACATTCATCACGCTAAGTGGTGGGAGGGCTTTACAACATCTGTACTAAGGTTGTTGTATATTCTTTTGCTGTTGCAGTGTTGCTCAATGATTTCTGCTTTTCCATACAGAAGGAGTCGTTCTATTACTCCACGACATCGCAAATATCGTTCTCCAACTCTGAGGTGCCATAAAAGCCGTTCTCCAACCCCAATGCATAATAGGAACCAAATAAGTTGGAGTTCCTCATTGTCTCGTGCTCATAAATCTTCAAGCCCAACTCATGGCTTGTTGGATCACAAAATTTTAAATGGAATATTTAGAAAAGAAGAAGAAGAAGAGAAAAAGAGGTATACCAACTGTCAGGCTTCATAATTCAAATTGATTTTTGTTCTATTGGCTGTTTTTGTTACTCTAGATTTTAGGATCCATAATGTCTCTTTTTAACTTGTGGCCACATTTCAGGTCTTTACCTAGATGTTGACAATTTTATTTGGGAATTGCTTTGTTAGTGAGATAAAGCTATTAGATAAAAGGTGGAGGATTCTAGTCTTTGGAATTTGGCCTCCATGCAATCTTATTATGCAACAGACAATTCATATTCCACCCACTTGGATGAACAAGGGCCTTGAGGCCATATATTTAATGTATGTCATACACTTAACATTGAGACATTAGGTTCTCATTTGCTAACTTCGCTAGCTTATAGACATGCTGCTTGTACTAAGAATATATGTCACTGTTGAGGTTTGAAGTGTTTCAACATGAGTTAGAAACTTGCAGCAGTTTACCTGACATTCTTCTCCACAGGCCTTTCTGAAGGAAGATACTGCCATAGTCCAACTTATTATATTTGATGATGAAATTGGATGCCTTGTTTATCTACTGTTCACAAATTTTGGTACTCTTTTTTTTTTTTTTTTTTTTTGGATCAGGATTGATTAGAGGTATGCTATATTTCGTCATGATGCATAAGCATATGTCTGATACCTTGTCAGCATGAAGGTTAGTTTGCAGTTTCATATGGCTAATGATGAGCAGAAAGAGAAGGGCAAACAAAAGAAAGGGAGCTTGAAATATCAATTTCCATTTTAGTTTGGTTTTTCTGCTGATGCAAGGATGATTGGAAGTGAAGGACAGAAAAATTTTACACTTTTTGTTGACTGACTATTTTCTATGTTAACTTATTTGTCGTTTTATTAACAGGCGTCAGCAAGAAGCAGAACTAAAACTCGTAGAAGAAGAGGTAACAAAGAGGGTGGAAGGAGCAATTAGAAGGAAAGTTGAAGAGAGCTTGGACTCTGCAGAGATGAAGCTGGAGATACTGAGGCATTTGGAAGAGGGAAGAAAAAGACTTTATGATGAAGTTGCCATTCAACTTGAGAAAGAAAAAGAAGCTGCTATTTGGGAGGCTAGACAAAAGGAGGTAACTGCTTTATATGAATGTACTGTTGGGAATCTGGTGTTCCCTCGGTTACAAACAGTTAATGCATGTTCTTGGTAGCTTTTTGTGCATGATATTTTGCTAGTGGACTGAGTCTTTTGTTTAGCTATTGCTGCTTTCTGACCTGCAGTTAGATCTTGGATAAAATTGCTTCCGTATTCAATGGAAGACAACTTAGTTTAAAATTATGGTGGAGAGTTTTCCAGATAAGATACAGGTATATTTTGGTGACAATTTTTTTGTGAAGGAAGAAGGTGCCATGTTTGGTTGGTGGTCCATCACGTTTCTATTTCGTTACTTATCTATTAGAGATCTTTCAAGCAGAGGCTTTGCTTAGATTCTCCTCTTCGAGTAATTTTCTAGGCATATTCAGATGTTCATTGTGCCTCACCTAGTTATTAATTGTCTTGTCATCTCTTCTACTATTCTGTTTCTTTGAATGTGCAGTACCCATAAGCGAGTGGATAACCAGCTAAATGTATAGCTTTTGGTGTTGACTAATGCAATTGACTTGTGTTGGCTTACAGGAAGAAGTCCCGAAGCAAAAGCAAGAGCTGGAAAGAATGCTTGTGGAGAACCGGATGAAGATGGAAGAAGGTCAGAGAAGGGAAGCTCTGGAGAGGCAGCAGAGAGAAGAGGAAAGATATAGAAGACTAGAAGAGTTGCAAAGGCAAAAGGAGGAAGCGATGAGAAGAAAGAAGCAGCAAGACGACGAAGAGCATTTAAACCAGATGAAATTGTTGGGTAAGAACAAATCAAGACCAAAGCTGTCTTTTGCAATTGGCTCAAAATGGTCGAATGCATAAACTAATTTAATACACTAAATTTCTCTGCGGGAGTTTATTGTAATGGTTTTTATTTGTTAATTTGAGGGTGTTACAATGTTCAAAACTTTATAGAGCTCTTGGTGTTTCAGTGCCTGCCGTTTAGTGGGTTATTTTGTTGTGCCATTTCATGGCTCACTGAAGGTTGTCCCTTGCCATTTGCTGACTCTCTGTCTTCGGTATGGCTTGCACGGACCTCTGAGTTGTTAGCGACAAATAATCATTTGGCGTTTTCTTTTAAAACCATTTGATGTATGAATCAGTTGGTGAATTGGGCATAATCTTGCTTGCCCAATTGGATGCATTTGCTAATACACAATAGAAAAGTTGGTGTGATGTAATCAATAGTTTTAGAAATCTTCTCAATTTTCTATTAGGGGCTTGATCAAAAAGTTTTAGTGATAGATCAATGCGTTGAAATTGTCATCCATATTAGGGAAATCAATGGGAGATGCACCGAAAGTTGAAAAAAAAGGAAAAATTGATTGAAAGGCCTTTTTTATGCTAAAATCGTAGAACAACAATTCAATAATAACAATATTTGAATGTCACAGTTAATTAAAGTTCGTGAACTTCTTATTGTAATTTCATTTGTGTCTTGGTAGGTAAAAAGCTTAATTTGACCTTTTTCCTTTTACTACTTTTTAATTTTTGTCAACAACATTGTTTTTTTGATAATTAATTTTTATACTTCTTTTTTCGTCAATAATTTTAGTTTTTTATTAAATAGTTTGTTCTTAAATGTGCCAAATTAATGTGTCACTTAAATGTCATATTATTATTTTTCTTATGAAGCCACACTTTTAAAAAAAAAATTCAAAACTCATTCTAAAATCTAAAAATTTGAGATGTTTAGAAAATTGAAAATTCCAAAATTTAAAAACTCATAAAAAAAAACTCCAAATAGTTAAAAAAAAAGTGTAAAATTAAAATTAAAAAAAATCCAAAAATTGAAAAAAATAGATTAGCTTTTTGCTTTTTCTTGACTTTGGGATTTAAAGGACTTAGAAGATACACTCTTCTTTCTTACTAATTAGTTTTTGGAAGTCTGACTGATTTTCATGCACAGTGTGTGACTTGAAATTTAGTGGAAATGGAAAATGTCTTGGCCCACTGCTTTCTTTTGCAAAACAATTATGTGGGTCCTAATATAATTTTTCTTTCTTTCGATTCTTACATGGTTAGGAATTATTATTAGGATCAATTATAATTTATGAATGAAAATTTTTTAGTCAATATTAGTTTACAATTTATTGAGTGATTTTCTAAGGGTCATCTACAGCAATGCCTAGATCTTAGGCATGTGAAGAGAAGAAAAAACCAATTGGCATTTATTTTTGGTTTAAGGATGCTTCTAATCCACCTTAAAAAGTGGTGACAGTAACATTTGCAAATGCTTCGAGCATTGGCTACACCTTTCAATGACTCTTGCCACTATTGGAACCGTCACTCGGGTGGCTCTTTTTTCTTTTTCTTTTTTTTTTTTTTTTTTTTGGGAGGAGGGGATTCATAATTGATATTGGTCTTTCTATTTCTATTGTTTGTATTTTGGACTTCTAATTCATTTAGAAGTAAACAATAGATCGTCAGATGTGTGAAAAAAAAAAAAAAAAAAACAGAGAGATCAATTTTCAATGTGCTTTTGAAAGGTTAAGGTCAAACTTTCTAATATCTCCAATCTAGGATGGCATAATCAACTCAACCCGTTCTTGTAAATAAGGATGACTTTAGAATTGAATCAAATAATATTGTTACCTTAACGAAAGAAGAAGTGAAAAAGGGTAATAAGAAAATTACCACACTTACACTCAACGTTTGGATGACTATTCAAAGAGACCTAAACAAAAGAATTGGCAGAAAATATGTTCACGTCCAATTAAAAAATAGATTCAATCGACTTAGAGGTTATTGAAAAACTTTCACGAAAAATCTTAAGTTAAATAGGAGACAGCTATTCTCCTGTGACCATCGTGATATCAGCTTTTGATGAGCAATGATAAAATTTTCCTGAGATAAATAACACTTTGTGTCCAAATTATTTTTCTTATTGCTTGATCTTAATTTGCATTATCTTTTGTAATTAACCATCTAACATTACATTAATTTCTTTTGTAAATAATAAAAAATGCAAAACGATTTGAAAGAAGGGTTGTTACAACTATCAAAAGCTGTGCATCATTTTTTAAGGATATAACAGCAACCGGAATACATGCTTATGCTTCAATCCAAAATCCTCCCATTAGTGAAAGAAAAATGATGAGCTTGAAGATAGTGGTGATTTTCTTGACCAAGATAAAAAGGATAAGATTAGTACTAGTTCAAAAACCACTTCAATATCTATCTATTTATATATATATATATATATATATATATATAATATTTACTTGATTTTTTTTTCTTAATTGATTGTAGGATTGAATTAGATAAATAAATGAAACTCATATTTTTGCTCGTATTTCAATTTACTAAATAAATCTCATTTCATTTTTTTTAAAAAAATAAAATAAATCATAACTACTGAAAATATACTATACGTGTGCTCTTTTGACGTAAAGTAAACATTAGTTATAATTGACCGAAAAGAAACAACTAATAATACTTATGTAAGCTGTGTCTTAACTATAATATAATTTTTATGAAAAATGTATTATTTAGTTAATTGCGGATATATTATTATTATGCGTGGGTTTCTCACCCCTTTGTTATGGGCAGTGTTATATATAACTTAGGTGATTACTGACAAAGGCAATGGCCATAAGAGCAGGAGGCATTGCTCAATTACATGCACTTCTTATTATTATAATTTATAATTTTATTAAATTGTAAAGATAATTAGACACTTTATTTTTACAATATGCCTATAAAATTATTGACGTCGAAAATGATAATAAATATAAAACTTTTAGACTGCATCATTAGTCAGAGTTAACTATGTTAGTTTAGTGTTGTTCGAGATGATAATGCATAAATTTTATAACAAATATATAATGATTAAATATGCTAAGATTTATGTTTGTTCTAATATCGTAAGAACTTGTAAAACTATAAACTTTTTATAAATTTCATAAATTTATTTAAACACAATCAAATTTTATACTAAAAATCCATTTTATATTACACATATGATAATATTTATACAATATAAATGAGATTTTATTATAATATAATAAATATTCATGTAAAATTTATTCATATTGTATAAAATGTTATTTATAAAATACCCAATATTTTGCATTGCATGAAATATACTATCTTATTAACTTTTTAAAAAGTCTATGCAGCCATATGGAAGCTTATGTTCAGCTGCCATTAAAAGAACACACTACAGAAGCCAGAAAACTTTGGGTCGTCGCATTTCACCATCATATTGTTCTAGCTATAACCACAGCTCAGAGATGACCGTGCACACACATACCTAAATTTTGTGACATTCAAATTTCACTATACAAATGTGAGGGCAGATATATTTATTTTGCAAATAAATACAAAATATATGGTTACAAAGAACACTGTTCTGAAGCATGCACCAAGAAAGACTACGTTGAAGATCAAAAGAAAATGATCCCTCACAACAACCCCCCCTCCCCCCAAAGAGAACAAATGGGAGAAAAAAGGCATTTTACCGAAACACACAAGACACTTTGTCAAGTTACTCGGGAAAAACTTTCTGTAAGAAATTGATGAAACGTTTGGCATACAATTTGGGTTCAACAGCAGAAATTGTCAGGGGGTCAAACTTCAATGACTTCCATGCATGCTCAACTTTCTTTTTCACATTGTATTGCTGCAATATATCTATTATGCCCATATAGAGGACAACATCGTATACCTCAAAAAGTTCAACGTCCGAGGAATGAACATGATCCTGCAGAAGCTTGTGACTAGCCTGAGCTGGCATGTTTACTCCTAATTGCACCCGCAACCTGAGCACAAATGCAATTGTTCAGCAGTTAATTGGAATAATTCCTCCACAAAACTAACATACTGATGTAGCAACCTAAATAAGAGCACTAATATCTCAAAGATATGCAAAAACATTTTGAAAATTGCTTTGCACCATATCCTGGGGGCTAGAAGAAAAATATTAAAAAAGAAAGCTCAATGCATAAGACTCCTACATTGTAAGGTCAAGATGAAGTTTAGACATACATAACCTTATTTCGTTTTTTCACAAAGAGGTTGTTTCTACAAACTCAAGTTTATGATCTCTAAGTCACAACAGTTACACCAAGGCTTGCCCATCCCAGGAGAAAAATTACAAACAGAAAATGGTGATAGTTCAAGATGAAAAGGAAGGAAGCCTATAGGTGAATGTAGTGACATGGAATCAAACAATGCTTAAATCAAAGATGAGTTTCAAATGATACATTGAATCAAATGAAGTTGATAGTGAACAACGACTCAAAGAGCATCAGAAGGGCCAGGAGAAATGTAGAGAATAACAGATGGGCCAAGCTAGACATGAGTGATAAAACAAGTCTTATAGCCAGACTAATGTCCCGATTAAGTCTGGATCATTGAAAATTTGTTACAAATTTTCATTCACATTTCTGCTGGTGAGATTGCTTTTAAATTTCTACTAAATTGTCAATGGAAAAGGTTACATAGAGGTTATCTCTTAAGCCAACACACCACAGCTAAAAGGTTTGGGAATTATATGAAGATCTTAACTGCCATTTAAGGAAAAAGAGCTATACTGCACCGGATCTTAGTGACAATGAGCATATATATGTACAAGAGCCAGAATCTTGTATTTAACCAAGACTTCACTACTCTCAAATCTCAATATCCCTTGAAATTTGCTAGGCCCTACTAGCATGTTGCCCGAGTGAACATGTAGTAATATAGTTGCCAAACTAGAACACTATTCCCAACTACATGTGGCACTTGCACCATGAAAGGAAACAGCTTGACTTACCCAAAAGCTTAAATTATTTAATGGTGAATCCCATGACTAGTCTAATATTAATTAATATGTATAATCATGTCGCTATTACAAGCTATAAACTATATTGTACTACAATCACCTCAAGTATAGATGTAGGTTCTGCCCTTTTCACAACAAAAATCTTTGTGCTTGAGAAACCAAATTTGGAATATAAATGGTACCTTCCAGTTCCCGGCAGTAAGAGATCTACTTCCTTCTCTCCTACAGAATACGCTCTCAATGTGTTTCCTCGGATATGAGGACCTGGTGCTGTATTGACAAAGTTGGGTTCATGGGTGACTAGAAGCAGGCTTTTTGGTGGAATCAGGAGCTCTCCTTGTGGGGTTGTACCTAGTAGAAACAAGACTCTAATCAACAAAGTTATGAAAAAATCAGGTTACTGCCTATCACACTAGCTGCAGGTTTATGGAGACAACATAAATTGATTCAAATTGACCCATAAACATGTGTCTTAAATAGAAAGCCAGGTAATTGGGCATTCAAGCTGGAAAATTGAACTTGATTACCATAACAGAACACAACAAGCAAAGCAAAATTTTCACCACCGATTAAGCCAAATACATAAGGCTTTCACACTTAAGGTTGCTCAGAGTAATAAATAGGCATAAAAGCACAGAGAACATTTTAATGCCTTCACATACTGACTGAGCAACCTTTGGCAATCAATTCCAAAATTGAATCAATGCTCACTAGTTTGAGTTCGTTTTGGGACTCATGCTGCAAAAAGGTCAAATACAGTATGTTCCATCACGTGCAAAGACAATGGTCAAAGAGTAAGCAATAGGTTTCAACCAAATTACGGTGAAAAGTCATAAAGGGATGCTCCCAGTGCGGAATCATCTTTAAATCGGGCCATTTATTTCTTGTAAACAAATTGTACATCATCTACACTGCAAATAGAAGTATTTTCCAAAAGAATAGGACATTATAGCATCACTATTCAAAAGCATAGAATTAATTTAAGTCCAAACTTTTTCAGTAACAGGTCGGTACAAACTTGCATGTTGGAATCAAAGAGCAACAATGCTTTCATGTTCGTTTTTCAGAAACCTGAGTCACAGATATGTCATTCTTGAAGCTGATTTCTGAAGTGGGATTGGGGAGGTGTGAGAGAGTAAGAAATGCTAAAGATAAATAAATTTCCAAACTAAATCAAACTGAGTGCTATGATTACCATCATCTCCTTATTTTAGATTTTATTTTTTAAGAAGCCTTCATTCATCATTCATCTTTTCAGAAAATGAATCAAATGGAAAAAAAAATAATGAAAAAAAAATGTGCTTTCCCAATAAGACAAAAAAAGAAATGCAAAGGCTACAATAGTGCACCCCCCCCCCCCCCCCCCCCCCCCCCCCCCCAAAAAAAAAGAGAAAAACCAAAGGAGGAAAGGTATATGGGTACAATGAACAAAAGCTCATAACCAGCAAAAGGAATGCAATTTGTTTTAAAAAGGGGATTAATCACAATCCCATATAACTCTAGTTCCTAAATAGGATATAAAAACCTAACCTATGCTGCTCTGCAGGATCCAAGTGCCTAAATAAGGCTTTAGCAGACTAACAGTCTCCTCAGGGAAGAAGATTTCTCACATTGTCATTCAGCTAGAAGTTCTGCGATCAGCAACCTGTCTTGTAGTGCAGGAGTCAGGGCATTGGCCCCTGCACCTACTTTTCTCCTCACCTTAACTCAAAAATTGATTTCTTACACCTTTTTCAAGGCTTTTGCCGGCTATGTAACTACAGAAATCAAGAATATTTTTATGCCAGTGGCCTTGGAAGGTGGTGCAACCACAGAAGCTGTTTATGGATTCTTCACCGTCTATGTCAGGCATATGGCCTGAAATATTTCATTTCAGATACAATGGGTTATGATAATAATTAAAAGAGATGGCTAATCATTTAATGCAGGTCTTCCTCTTTTCTTCCCCCTTTTTATAATTATTTTCTTTCTCATCTTCCTATCATCATGTCTCACACACAGCAAAATATAATCGTATGTCACCATTTTGCAGAAGCAACAGAAGTTTCCAATATGTCAAATAAAAGGCCATACCAGCTCCTGATTGTGCAGTAGTGCAATGAAGGACAAAAATCATTAGCATATGTACTATTTCCCTTTGCTTCTGTTTGACATGAAACAAAGTTTCAATTTAAGTAGTCATCCCAGAAAATTTTCTTTAGATGACTTCATGACCAGCTTAAGATAAACTAATGCCTTCAAATACCAACAAAGCAAATTGTGGCAGTCAAAGCAATTGTAAATAAACAAATATTTATGCCACAAAGGAGAAGAGGAAACATCACTTAGCAAAACAACTTCAGGAATTATCTTAAGCTATCCAGAGATTTCGAACGTCTAAATTGTTTACTACAGATAAAGGAAAGAAAAAAAAAATCATAGACTAAAGTTTACCTGCTGATATAATCTCGTGAACTGGCATGGCAGCAGGAGGTTCTAAGAGGGCTCTCAAATGCTCAGGCACCCTAAAATGTAACCCCAAAAGAAGGCTATAATCAATTATTTGTTGAGACTCCAGGAACAAGCAGTCTAGAGAAAGTTGTCTGCACAGAAGAATACATATTTCTACTGATCATTAGGAAGTGGACACAGTTAAACAAAAAGAAAATTACTAACAAAAAAGAAATACTTATTCGCCCAAAAAAAAAAAAGCATCAACTGGATGCAGGTTAAAATACAAATGAAAAGTACATTCAAGCTCTTCATCTTGACAATATTATTTATAGATATTCATAATCCTATATATATATATTTAATTGGGCCCTATGCTTGCAATCAAATCCAATTGAATGCTTAATTGGTCCTATGAGGCATCATAAGAGACATCCCTTAACTCCATAATTCTCATAATAAAGCACTGTTATACAATTCATGTCCTCAATCATTCAATGACCCTCATCAACCCCCAATACAAAAGACTATTATGCAGAAGTTCATGATATGGATAGTATGATAAGTTTTTACTCTAAGAATCACAAAGTAGTTACATGTCACTTCTCATTTGCAGCTGTGGTGTCTGTAATAATTATCTCTAATACAGTGCAGCAATGCAATAGTTAAATTGAACAAATATAAAATGCCAGCATCTACATGAGTAATTTAGTAAAGCTTATGGGTTTACATATGCTTTTGTCAAAACAAAGCAATAAAAATAGGTGCCAATAAGTTGAAAAGGACAAATGCACAAAAGAAAACAAATAAACCAAGTGGAAGAAAAAGAGGACAAATAAAAAGTAGAGTGAAAATGGCAATAGGATAGAGGGAAAGTGACGGTGATGTATGAGCAGTACAAGATTGGAATTTTCCGGGGCTACATTCCAACCATGAACATTTATTATGAAATTAACAAAGAAAAAATAGAATTTATTATGATCATTCTGCCACATTCCAGAAGATTCTCTCAGGTAAGCTGAACTTCTGGACTACAGTTTGTTTCAGCATTTGTAGGATAGTAAATTTCAGTAAGAAGTAGTCAAACACTAAAGGACCCAACATCAAATCTAGTCAATGACATAGAAGAACCATCAACTTTATGCAGATTTTTTTCAAGTACAAAAACCTTTGTGTTTTTTGCAAAAGTACAAAACAAACTTTGACTTGTTGCAATGATGTATGTAACATTTAACTTTACTTCAATCTTTGCATGCCATGACAATAAAATTGCCATTTGCCTCAAAAGAGAGTATGCTGATTGTTGCATAAGAACTGCCCCTGCTTATCACCCACTTCCATCCTCAAAAAAGAAAAAAAAACAAAAAAGGAAAAAAGGAGTATCATGCTACATATCAAAAACCAGATGACATGGAATTTAGGGATTAGAAAATTGCCAACATTATTTAGTTGGTAACCATAAGCAAATCAAAATTTTCAAAGCAATGTTTCCACAAGATTTTTTTCCACCACAAGCAAATAAATTCAACCTCAATATATCTCATGCTTTTGCCTAAGCGGTACAGCACACAACCAAATCCTTTGACACTTGCCCTTGGGATTTATCAATTCATGTAAACAATCAAAAAGCATGAGATTTTGAAACTAAGAAAATATGAAGTCAAGAGAACTTACTTGAAGAGAGACTCTCGCAACAATCTATCCATATGGAATTCATATGCTAGATCAAGGTCTTTTAATGTGGTTTTATTTTCAATTTTATCTTTATCTGTATATCTTCCTTGAGAGGAGCCCTTCAGATCATAGCAACGATGAATACTTAGTTTTGTGCAAAACATATTCCCCATCACAACAAACCATACCTATAAACAAAAGGAGAAACAAAAATTCTAATTGATATGAGTGAAATGGATGAGAAAAGTATTGTATGGCCCTATGATAGATGTAAATACCTTTCTTCCACCTCTTAACGTTATTTGATGAAGCCCGAAAAATTTTGTTATGAGAGTATTTTCATGCTTCCCTACATGATGATAATAGTTGGGCAGCATCTTGAGAAGGGACTGCATGGGAGAAAAAGAACATAAACACTGTCACCTTCCTTGGAAGCAGTGAAAGGAAAATGAAGGTGTTATCAAGTATGGTAAGATTTGATCAATCAAAGCAGAACCCAAAGAGGCAGAGTAAGAGTTACTATTTCCATTGCTAGTTGGTTTTGGTTTCATTATTTGGGAGTACTTTTCCTTATGTAGGAAAGGAGTCTTTGTCTCATCCATCACATATATGTTTATGTCCTACACTTAAGTTAGTAAAAAAACAAGATGACTTTCAACATGATAAGATTGATCAAGTAGTATGAGAAAGAAAGCTTTTGAGTTCAAACCTTGAGTTCAGATTTCTTTAATGTCTTGATTACAAATCTATCATCATGAGAAAGATAGAAAATACTGCCACTTTTCCCTGAAGAAGGAAGTTCCCTCAGACCATCATCCCCACAAATGGACATCATGTACTCAGCTGCATCCAACTTAAACATCTCTCTCAGATTCCTGAGATTATGGTCCCACAAATTGAATAAGTTATTAAAACACCCAAAGGACATATGCTAACTCTATTACAATGCATATAATAGCACCAAAGGATAAGATACGTGATTGAAAGAATCAGTATCCATGTGGAATGAGAAAATTACTCATACAAAAAGAGTAGATTAATTCAAAGTCTCATGCCCATTAAAAACCTTACCTCACAAATATTGCATATCACGTTAGAAAAGAAGAAATGATTTGAAACATAAAAAGGAAAAGAGCATGGTAAATAGAACAAAATTTGTCACAACATAAGTGCATAAGTTTGATTCTGACAAGCAAGAACTATAAAAGAAAATAATAATAAAACACTTGCAGAAGTAATATTAGTCCTTTTTTTTTTTTTTTTTTTTTGGTTTGTTCAACAAAGTTAATTGAGGAATGCAGGAAAGACAGTTGAAGATCAGCACCAGGGAAAAGGAGAACCAAACAAAGGAGACAAATGTGGAGTTAAGATAGCCTCTCCCTTTCATATTTTATCATTTCTTCTGCAGATGGGTGCCAATAAATCTGCTAGAAATTACAAACTCCGATAACCTCTTTCAAGGTAAACATCATGAGGGAAAAAAAGTGGTCTGAATCATTGCCATTCCAATGGAACAACCATTCACAAATGAAATCATGTATTCACTTCCAATTATCTTGGCACCTCGTAGTATATGAAATGTCTTGGATTTCCAGGATTGATCTGGATGATAAATCCAAGTATTCCCTTAAGATGAAACAGATCATCATGACAATCTTAGTCAGAATCCATTCAGCCTTCATGGTTGATTGGAATGACTGTTACTAACCCAAAATGACTAAAGCATGCAGCATTAGATCAAATTTATTCATCTTATGTCACAAGGTCGTTGCTGTGAGGCTAAATGGTATAGGCCATCCACAAAATAAAAAGGAGGTATCACAAGCACTACTTTTTAAGCTAGGCAAGAAAAGTAGAGGAAGAGAAGGCACGCTCCCCCTGTTATGCTGAGGGTACGGAGAAATTTCCTCTGTTTGATGTATTCTGCAATTCATAGGCCTTGCAGTTAAGAAACCTTATAAGTGTAAAAGTAAGTTTAAAAAGATAAGGATGGTAATATATTTCACCGAAAATGATATATTAAGAGACTGAAAATGACACACACAACACACACATTGGATAGGCTTCTAATCATAGTTAAGACCAAAAAGTTGAAAAACAATGCAAAATTCACCCCTAGTCCCATGGTCTAGTGGAAAAGAGCTCCTTAGTCCTTGGTATATGGTCCAAATCCTAGTCCCTAAAAGAAAAAATTAGAAAACTACAAACTCTTCTAGAATATTCTAATACTTGAAAGTCATAAGCATCCTGTTAAGCAGATTCATATTAATATAAGGGATTGTTTCGTATATCAATGTTGAGGTAAAATAACCATTTGGAAGGACCAATGTTTCCCTAAACTTATCTTGGAAAATTCTTCCATTTGCAATAAGCACTCCAGCCACCTTAAGGGCATCAAATGCTTGCAACAGTTATGTTTTAAGTTTGGCAAAATAATGTAGGAAAAAGTAATATGCAACGGCAGGCATTTGGGGTTAAGCTTAAACAAACAGCAATCAATCAAGGAGAAATCCATAAAATGATGGTGCATGCAGCTTGTAATGTCAAATGATTAAGATGCATGCTGCTCACAATGCCAATTTCTTTCTAAAGTTGAGCAAACTATAGCACAATAATTACCTAAATACCATAGGGCAATAATCTTTCCAATAGAAATCAATTGAATAGTGCGGAGGTGTAAACTGGGATCCCTTTCTGGGGAAGAACATCCCTATTCTAGCTCGTTCTCCAAAATCAGAAGCTCGAATTTCACGCATAGGCACAGGCGTGATCTTGCCAACAGTGTACCTGTGAGCTTCAAAACATGCATTTTTTTTCACAAATATACTGATGTCCAATTATATGCCATAAAAAGAGGATGAAACATCAAAGAATAGAATGGTAAAAGGAATATCAAGGATCCTATCCATACCCAAAAATAATTCAGCAATTTGTTCTATTCCAAAATAAGAGAGCATCAATGAAACAAAAAACAGAAACTTGTATTATCTCATGGTATTCACGAACCAAAAAATTTCCAATAAAGAAATGATAATACAAACAGAGCATAACCACATTTCAATAGTAAAAGCTACATCTTGAAGAAAGAATATCAATGACAAGAGGCCACCCATGTACTATTGTTTTAAGCAAGTCAAGTTGGCATGCTGTCAATTATGTACAATGTCTCGCAAATATCATTTAAAATAAATAACAGCAGAATTAATAATACCAACCAACTATAAATAAGGATTTGGTCTTTAAAATTCCATTGAATAGTATGATGACTTGAGAAAAATGTGCAGATATACCCAACTTCAGCACATATGATGCATTACTGTGCATCCAACAGACCATATTCTAATGAGCATTTGCATTAAGACGTGAGAGAATTATGTGAAAAAAATTTGAATTCCCCAGAAACCTCCAATAGAGATGGGAGAGACAATAGAAGGGGAAAAATTTGAGGATCCTATCCACTTACCTTATACCAAGCTGCAAATTGAGCCTTAGATAGTAGCTCCTACGGCCTTTAAAAATGTCTACACATTTCCACTTTGCTTTTTTCACATAAAATTTATTTCTCTGTTTAGCTCTGCGTGGTAGTTCAGCATTTCTAACTAGCTCTTTGATAAGAACTCCCTGCATGTATTCCCTTTCATAAACAACAGTATTTTTTTCCTGCTGTTCACCTTGGCCTCTCTCAAATGTATGGGAAAGCAAGTATGGCAGTTCATTGTACATAGTTTCTCTAGGACAATGAGGAATGCTCCTATCTTCATCGGTGGACATTTTCTCCGACAGACTGCGCATGACACTTGGTCTTGAAACACTGCCTTCCTCTGAATTTAGCGAACTGTGAGATAATGAACCTCTTTCACTATCATCAAAAGTAAGGGAGCTATTCCACCTCCTTAGAGACAGATGCCTGGTTCCAGCAGGATAGAAGGTTCCTTTTCCATCAATTAAGCCCTTGCTCCACATTCCAAAGTAATATCCTCCATCAGCAAATCTATAAACTCCAGACCCATGTCTAAACCCACTTAACCAAGTACCATCAAAAATATCACCATTCACCCATTTCATAATTCCTCTACCACACATTATTCCGCCTTTCCAATTTCCAACATATGTATTTCCACTATTCCAAGAATATCTGCCACTACCTTCCCGTACTCCTTCCTTCCAGGAACCTTCATAAATATCTGAATTAGAATACTTTTTTCTCCCAACCCCATGTTGTAAATTCATCCTCCATGCCCCACTATATTCAGATCCATTAGGATCTACAAAGGTGCCACATCCATGAAGGTAGCCACCAGAGACATCACCCTCATATTTTGCTCCGGATGGCCAATGTATCTGACCCTTTCCAGTCATTTTGCCATCTTCCCAATCGCCCTCATAAACTGTACCATTGGACCATGTATATTTTCCCTTTTCACAGGGAAGTGCCCCCTCAAAGTGATCAATATGTCTGTCCATACCAGAAAGCCTTCTTGTCCACCCTATAGGAAGATGAAATACACAAGTTGAAACAAAAATGAATTGTAATCTGGTGCAAGTAAAGCAACATGATAATACTGAAAAAAGAAGAAAAAAAAACCCAAAATGGCGGGAAAAAATAGAGAGAGGTGCGCTGAGGAGAATACTTTACAGTATCTTCCAGTTGAAATAATTGACGTACCAACACCATTTGCAGGGTCTTTAGTCCCTGTAATTCCGCACAATCGAGTTTACAATGTTAACAGAGGATGGTTCTAATCAAGTCCTTCACCCTTCAAACTATTCACACACAGATACACACCCCTATCACTTGTGATTAAATTGAAATTTTGCACAACTCACAAAAGACAATAAGCTAAGCAGCCTTAGGTTTTGCTAATTACAAAATACAATAACTCGCCTAGCTACTGCTGATTACAAAATACAATAAGTAGCTTAGCTCATCGTAGCTACCACTAATATTTGCCACAAAAAAAAAAAAGGATTCTACCTCAATTTTCAACTACTTTCCAGCAAAACAGCAATCTAAAACATACGCACACAAATAATAATAATTATTATAATAATAATAATAATTATTATTATTATTATAATTATTATTAAATAAACAAGAAATTAAAGTCACCTGTGACAAAGAGGAAAATCAATCCATCCTCCGACTACAAGCAAGTACGGTAGCTCGAAGAAGAAGCAAAAGAAGAGGAAATTTTTAAGCCAAAGAAAGAAAAAACACAGCTGCAAGATGAAGAAGGTAATAAAAAGAAGGGGGTATAATCTTGTTCCCCCTCCCCCGACCCCGTCTAAAAAGAGAGAGGCTTAGGCTCCAAACTTACGTATCGCTGTCCTGCCAACCTTTCCTCTCTCTCTCTCTCTCTCTCTCTCTTTCCTTCACAATTTTTTTTTTAAATAAAATATTTTTATGATTCTACTCCTTCGTACTTTTATTCGTTACTTTCTTCGTAGTGCGTGTCTTTCTTCTTCTTCTTTTTTTTTTTAAAAAAATAAATATTAATTAAAATTTTAATAATCAATTATTATTATTCATCCAACTTATTTTTTATTTTCAGTCAATATATTCCCTGATTAAGAACCAATGTATAATAGTAAACAGTAGTTAGTAAACACAAATAATTACAATATATATATATATATATTACATTAAAAATAAATATATATTATATAAATAATATTTTATTTAATATAAAAAAATTAAAATAATAAATTATTGTAAAAAAAATTTAAATAATATAAAATAAGATTTATTTAATATTAAATATTTTTATGGGTCATTTATATTTACAAAATTTGCGTTGGGCGAGACTTTTTTCTTTAATTGGAGTTCGTGGGACCCACCGTGCCTGGCCTGACGCCAACTTCCCACGTGGCCGTGGGAGTGAAGGAGAGAGAAGCGTGTGAAAGAACATAAGTTGTTGGCGCTGTTGTTGTTGTTGGTGTGGTAGTACCTGATTCATTCTATTTCTTTTTTTTTTTTTTTTTTTTTTTTTTTTTTTTTGTGGGATTTCAAATTTGGAGCCCCGAAGACGGGCTTGGGGAACAACTCCCATCCGGGCGGGGGGGGGGGGGTTGTCTGTGCGCCTGACGGCACGAACAATTCCTCTTCTTTTCGTCTCCCTTTTATTTATTTTAACTGTTTGGAATATCTGTTGGGGGGCCCACTCACGCGATTCGTCCTTTCTTAATACCTAACCTACTAGAAAAAGAATTGCCTTTCTACCAAATCTTTGTAACAAATGTACGGCAGGTCATTTTGAATAATTTTACTTTTATATTCAATTTAAATTATTATTAAAAACTCTTAAATTTATAATAGAATTAATATAAAAATTAAAACTAATTAAATTGTTGTTGATATTTTATTTAATTAAATTATTTAATTTATTTAATCATATTTTTTTTGAATTAAAATTGTCATTTGTGTTTTTTTTAATTATTAACTTGTTAAATAATCAAAACTTTCAATATCTAAATATTAATTTTTCTTTTTATAACTTATGCCCCTATAAAATGAATTTTTATGTTTGAACTTTTAGAATTATAACCAAATAAATAAATAAAATTTACTTAAACTATAAATTATATTTTTTTAAAAAAAATCAATAATATTTACAACTTTAATTTAATGAATACTCCAAATCTTTAAAAGTCAAGTTGGTTTTGCTTCCTATATCTCATATAATGAATTTATATAGTTTTGTTATCAAATTTTCATTTATGTTTCAAAGATTCACTCTTCAAAATAGCATTACCCAATATACTTAAAATAAAAAAATATTTTCAAGCTTACACTTAGTTATCAACATTCAACAATAACAATAGTAAAATCCTAATCTCAAACAATAATATCAAATTGTTGTTCATGGATGCAACAATTTATGCATGCAATCATATCCAGCAGTTGTTGGGTCAAAACGGAAAAGCCTCCGAGCAGAAAATAAATATAAAGAAGTCAGAACTTTCTTTTAGCTGGAATGTGGGAGAGAATTTAAAGAATGCGTTACAGGTAAGTCTTGTTATAAGGGTAACCAAAATGCCCAAACTCCATGAAAGCAACTGGCCAATTGGAAAGAGTAGTGTTTATCGCGTGCTGGGCAAGAAGTGTTGCTTAAGGCTGTTATTCAAGCGATCCCTACATGAATGCTAAGTTGCTTTCGATTGCCTCTTTACCCTGTGTTATGATCCGACAGCTACAGTGAATAAATTTTGGTGGGGAAGTCCGAAGACAAAGACTCAGATTTACTAGTCCTCTTGGCTGTGAACGTGTGTTGTTCAAATGTAAGCGGAGGGCTTGGCTTCCGTTATTTTAGCTGTTTTAAGCTTTTCATGTTGGATAAGCAAGCATGGCGGCT
This sequence comes from Kandelia obovata, assembly GCA_021464305.1. Taxonomy (NCBI): domain Eukaryota; kingdom Viridiplantae; phylum Streptophyta; class Magnoliopsida; order Malpighiales; family Rhizophoraceae; genus Kandelia; species Kandelia obovata. The sequence continues at coordinate 1,021,775 of CM038472.1, forward strand.
GCTGACTCTCTTTGGCTTATCGTTGGTTTCTTAGGTTTAAAGTTTTACGTATTATAATTGTTGGAATTTTAAATATGGGGTTGTAAATTATAAAATTAAAAAATTTCATACTACAAATAAGAAAAAAAAATAATTTATAAATATGAAAAAATGTTTTAAAGTTTTAAATTAATAATTTGTAACAGGTAGGACCGACCATACACTTTTTCTGGTCCAGCGTGGTGTCACCGTGCCTGATCGTTGTGGCGACAAGGTTAAGACCACTTCACATGCTTCCATGTGTAGTGCTTGTTTGGTTTCATTGTCTTTTGGGCCTTCGCGCGAGTCAACAGGTGTGGTGTGCTCCTGCTATACGTGTATTTAAAAAAAAAAAGAAAAAGAAAAAGAAAAAGGGATAGTAATTAAGGATTTAAGATTCAATTAATATCTAATTAAGATTATTAACTATTATGTACAATCACATGTTTAAAATAAAATACAACCATAAATCTATAAACGGCCTACTATTTATTTAATTATTTTTCAACTAAAGAATATAGCAACTACACGTTAATTATTTTTTAGTCAACAAACTTATTATTAATGTATAAAACACCATCAAATTTTAATTTACAAAAATATGAAAAAAACCTAATCTATTGAAATGCCATCATTTCATATACATTATTAATACATGGACTCCACTATACTAAATGTAAAATATTATATATTGCATTAATAACTTTTTGCAGAATATATATATATATATATAAGAGTTTGCATAAATGTTTTTATATATAATATAAATATTTTTGTGATCATTTTAAATTTAAGAGTTTCACTAAAATTTTTCCAACGTTCAAATAGTAAAAAGACGATGTTGATTGCTATAATGACACAGCTACGACAAGGAAAAAGGGTACGGGAGAAAGAGAAAATAAGTGAAAAAGGGGAATATTTGTCATTAGAAAGTAAGGTTGTCGTTTGGTTTTTAGCTTTTTTTTTTTTTTAAAAAAAATATTTTAATTATATATAATTTATTTTAAATCATTTTTTATAGAATTAATATATAATTTTTTAACAATTTTAACTGTTTTTAGTCTTAAAAAATAAATTTAATGGGTTAAATTTGAGTTGCATATCGTTGTTTTTCACCTATCTTCTACAATTGCAAAGGTCAGTGTTTTTTGGGGCAAAAGATATTCACCTTTTCTTTCTCAATTTAACCCTAGTATTTTTAAATTAGATTGGCCATGATTATTTCTTGAGCAGTTTCATGAATATTATTAATAAATTTTAAAAATATTTTTCACTCTAATATTCTTGTAATATAATATTATATGTGGTTTCTAAAAATCGCAAGCTCTTCTGCTCAAAAAATATACTGTGGACGTTATTATAGACAAAAAGAAAAAAAAAAAAGTGGAATGAGATCAAAATAGAGAAATAAAGAGAAAAATGATAAAAAGACTGTGGGAAGCAGAGAAAGAGAGAGAGAGATACAAAAAAAGTAAGGAATACAAGAGACTTAAATCCTGCAAGATATCAGTTTCATTGTTAAATTGAATTTATTTAAATGACTTTATTTGGTTATTTAATTTAGTAGTTTAGCCAGTCATATGAGGATTTTCTTTTTATCAAAAGATAAATACAAAATTTTTGAGATCTAATAATCACAGTTTAGTAAGTATTAATGAAAAAATTTTGAATTTCTCTACCATAGTTTTGTTTAGGTAAATAAATGAATTCATTATTCACTACCTCAATAACAAGCCCTTGTATTCTCACACACAAATTAGGATTTTAACTATATATAAATTATGCATTCATCTTTAGAGACACATTAAAGAATAAAGAATTTTTTTTTTAATTTTGTTTTATAAATTCTTCAAAAAAAAAAAACTAAAAATTCTCCTTTTCATAGAATTAGCGTTTATATATATATATATATATATATATATAAAATCTATATACCAAATATTTTTCCCAGGCCCACCACTATTTACTGACAAGTATTTTTTATTTAAATAATTTTTAAAATTTAAAATTTTAATTATTTTAAAATACTATAATATATATATATATAATCTATATATATGAATTTTATGTCTCACAAATATTTTGCAATTATATACTTATATTTATATTTAATATTCTGATTAAAAATAATAAAACTAATATTATAATACATATTATCTTGTCTTCTCTTGCAATCTTTTTTTTTTTTAATCAAAGAATTTATAATTTTCTTCTCTGACATCGCTCTTTCCTAAATACTGGGAGGATAAAAATGTTTTTGCTCTTCCATTTTTAATTTCTCTCACTTTCCTTCTCTTATTTTTTTTTCCTCCCTTAAAATTTATATTTTATTCTTGTAAATTGAAATTTAATATGTAACTTCAATAATTAAAAAAGAAAATATTTTTTAGGTGCTGATAGATTTGGAAGGCAGTATTTGTTTAGAAAAGAGTATCACTTTGTGGCCTAATTAATTGTACTGTTTGGGAGAAACTAATTGCAATTAATGAGTCAGCCCACCCTTAAGAAGAAAAGAAGAGGAACAAAAATCACTTTGAAAATTTGATTAAAAAGTCTAGTGAGGGGACATTATCCCCTGTTTCCAGGAGTACAGGATTGGATAATACACACACACACACACACACACACACACACACACACACACACACACACACACAAACGTCAATTACAGTGATGGAAGTGGCGACGAATGGAAGCCAGAAATGGAGATAACAATGATATCTACTGCTTTTCACCATCAGCGTATCCTAACTCCTCCAACGCCAATGCCTTTCTTATCATCTACCACCACCACCACCACCACCACCGTCACCAGAGCGACCAAGTCTCGCCGTATCTCCGCTACAACATCAACCGCAGTAAAGCTACTCGTCAAAGAACCCCCCGTAGAGCTGCCTCCGCCGCCGTCTTCACTACCATCTGTTGTAGTTGCTGGTCAGAGGCGGCCTCACTCCAAGTCTTACTTAGATAGGCAAGCCGCCATTCTCGAAGTCGAGCAGTCTCCTGATTTGGACTCTGCTCTTCAAAGGTCGGTCGGAGTTGGCCCCTCTTTCTTCCTCCCTCCCCTTTGGGTTTTCGTTTGTGCTAAATTTGATGAATTTTGTATCATACATCGGAAAGATTGCTTTCGGTGCCATGACTGAATTATTATTTTTTTTCTTTTTTGTATGGATTTGTTCCTTTATGGTTAAGTTGGTAATGGTACTTATCAGGCAATTATGCAAATGAATTCTGACTAGCTGTGAAAATGGTCCACTTTGTTCTCATTCTATTTTGAATTTGCAGATGTCTTGATTTTAAGCTGTCATTTCTTTGGGACTCCTTTGTGTACTTGCAGGGCAAGAGAGGCCTACTGCCTGTCTATGTTTATTGTCGCCATATGCAAGGTTTTTTGTTTTTTTTTTAAACTTTTTGTATGTTGTAATTAAAGCCCACATTTTTAGGAGAACTTGAGGGAATTGAGGTCTGAACTCTCAATCTCTCCCAAGATATTTTCTCTTGTAACCAACCAGACTAATCTGGTTGCAAGCATTGATTATTCACTAATTATATATATTCCTTCGTGTTGTAGATTGCTTTCTGGTAAACTGGCATTGTGTATTTATTCTCCCATGACTTTGTGAGTGGACTTAGAACTTTCTAAATAGCCATGGGTAGATGTCTTTAAGAACATGGCTTCTCCCCTGTATGTGTCTCAATTTATTCCGGTGATCTGAATTGGTTTATATAGCTTGAACACACCTCATGGGGAAAATAAACTGAAAATTTTGTTGCTTTTAAAGGCCAAATTTTTCAAGATTTCTTGTTTGTTAATTTCTTCAAAACTGTTCCTGCAGATTAGGAGGAAGTTTGAAGGTTCAAGACTTTAATGTCATCTTACGAAATTTAGGCAAGCAAGGAAGATGGCAAGATCTTACTCAGGTGCATTCACTTTAAAATTTTCAGCATTTTGTATAGATATTGGTGTCTAATCTCGCAATTTCTGTGTCTACAAACAGTTGGTTCTGCTATATTTTTCATTAAGTATTGGATACCTCCAATTAAATATTTCTATGCCTCTCTGGGTTTTGAAATTTAATAATTCCCTTTTTATTTTCCAACAAAGGAATCTTTCTTATTTGCAAATCCTTGCATGCCATGTGGTTATTTCCTTTAGGGCTCTATTTTTTTAGTGAACTGTTTCAGAAAACATGTGATGTTCTCTCAATTTTTAGATATTCCTTGCCTTTCGGTCCAAGATTATTGATTGCTGTTCTGAGAAAATTTTATTTGGTTCTATTTCAGTAGGTTTGTATTTTAACTTGGCATGAGAATTTTCCGTTCAAAATTCTGTTTGACATCTGTGTTGAGTGCTTGTTTAATTTGTTATTATATACTTGAAAAATTGTGATAGTATTTCATTGTCTATATATTGCACATGTTTAAATTACTCCTTCACCTCCTCTTCCTCTCCACTCTTTTGTGTTTATTTTGTATTATGCAGTTTTACTTCATTGATTGCCAAAATGTTGATGAATTTTAAGTATGCAGTCAGATGTAAATTCTCTCAAGTGCCATGCAGAGAGAGAGAATTTTGTATAAAAGAGAGATGATTGTTGTACTTTCCACTAAAAGTTTCAAAGGGAGAGATAATATATGTGGAGTCTGGATTGTTTAACAATATAAAGAAGTGAAGAGTTATAAAGTTGCCAACAAATTTGTAAAAGTTAAGATGGGGCAACATTCAATTTGTGGATTTCTATGTGGAATGGATAATTTCTTCTAATCAGTCGAGTGATAATAATATAAAGAAGAAATGTTACACATACTTGTAATCATTTGAGTGATAATAGTAAATAACAGAAATGTTAAGGCAGGACTTTATACAGTTTGATTTGGACATGACTGTCAGCTATTCAACTGCGTGAAACTCAATAGGAAGAAATCAGATTTAAAGCCCAATAACTCAAAGATATTGAAAAGAATTTCATTTGAGAGCAGATATATTGTTGTCCTATTGCAAACAAAAAAAAGAGATGGAAAAGTGCCATATGTCACTAGGTATTTAATCCTCTCTTCTTGTGGAGTTCAATGAGTTCAAACTCAATTGTGTACTTTCTCTGTATAAGCTACAGTTTGCAGTTATGGGCTCTCCAGAAGGAAGAGTGCCTGAAAAGCTTCTCTCACAACTGCATTGAAAATTTGAGCTGTATATGAGATATATGCAAAGAGTGCATTTTTTCCATAATAAGCAATAACTATGGTTGATTTTTCTTTGGTGATTATTGCAGCTTTTTGATTGGATGAGAAAACATAACAAAATCAGTGCTTCATCTTATAGCAGCTATATAAAGTTTGTGGGAAAGGGCCTCAATCCTACAAAGGTGCTGGAAATCTATAATAGCATTTCGGATGAATCCATGAAAGCTAATGTCTTTATCTGTAATTCTGTTCTAAGTTGCCTTGTCAGAAATGGAAAATTTGATGTCAGCATCAAATTGTTTTATGACATGAAGCGCATAGGTCTAACACCAGATACTATTACTTACAGCACGGTATGCCAAAAGTAGCTTATGTGATTCTAAATTTATGCAAGCAGCTACTTAGATGTGTGTCTGAGCTTCACTTTTATTGATGATTATCATCTTTTATCATTCTTAGCTGCTTGCAGGTTGCATTAAAGTCAAAAAAGGGTACTTCAAAGCATTAGACCTGGTTCAGGAACTAAAATATAATGGACTGGTGATGGATAGTGTGATGTATGGTACCCTTGTGGCAATTTGTGCTTCGAGTCATCAATGTGAAGAGGCACAAAAATATTTTGACCAAATGAAGAATGAAGGTCATTTGCCTAATTTATATCATTATAGCTCTTTGCTCAATGCTTATTCTTCAAGTGGAAATTACAAGAAGGCCGAGGAATTGGTGCAAGACATGAAATCTTCCGGATTAATGCCAAATAAGGTCTGGATTTATATTGACAGAGCCTTACACTACCATACTTTAGTGTGTTTAGGTGTTAAATTTACAAAGATCTCCATTTGGTAGACATTATGGAAGTGATTTAAATGTTAGGCCATTAGTAGTGTGCTTAGCAAAGGATGTAATTAGAAAGTCTGATCAGTGGGTTAAATTTGCTAATCATAATAAAGTAGATGACCCAGGTTGATACATTGAAATTTGGCATGACAGGGATGGATGGGATTCTATTGTTATGTGAAAAGGGGAAAACTAAATAAGAAGAAATATAAGGCAATTTTTTTGGTCCTTATATGGTGCGTAACTATGTTGATAATGTCGAACAATAGTTATTGATGTTTTTTCACTTGATATTGTTTTTCCTCTTTACCTTCACTTTCCTCCCTTTATTCAACTCCAACTTTATCCTTGGCTATTTAATGCCTACATCTTATTCATTTTCAGAAGTGGCCTCGTCACTTTAGTAATGCTTCCGTTTCTGTGTAGGAGCCTGAAAATTTTTTAACTTTAGCATTTATACCTGTCAGGTGGAGGTGGCAAAAGGGGGAACAATTATTAGGGATCTTCAACATTCCCTTACTCCAGTTATTTCAAAATTTTTTTTTTCCTAAGTACAATTAGAGCAAAGAATAGATAAGAAAAAAGTGATACTAATAGGATTATGTATAGGGTAGACATATTGGTGTCTTCTTGCATGTTAAACCCTGTGTACATTCCATGTGCGTTGGGTGTCAATGAATTATTGAGAAAATTAGCTGAGAATTTGATGAACATATAAGGTTGAATTTTACTGGAATATAAACTCAAAATTTTGTACTTTGGAGAAACTGGGGAGAATATGTAGAGAGTATGAAAGTGTGGGAGAAAAGAAAATATTCTCATTTGATTGTTTGTTGAGGAGTACAAGAGGTCAATATATACAAATGAAGAATCAATCTAAATTGTAGAATCAAGCCCTACAATTAAGTAGATATATTTATGACATAATCAAAAGGGAAGTTGATTGTACTAAAGTGTTGGTTCTGCAAGGAATTGAATACATTTGTAAGAACAGTGATACCGGATTGTGTGAGCAGAAAATACTATTGCCTGAGCAAAAAAGTGACTTATGTAGAAAGCTATTGTGACAAATGTAATTGAAGGGTTCCTCTCAACTAGGTTGAAAATGGCATAATTGATTTTGCATTTATGACTAACGACAGGAATTTGTTGCAGCCAAGGTACCTCTGAAGTAATTTGCAGTAATTCAAGCTTTAGAATAGGCACATGACAAAGAACTAGAATCATGTTGTCATGTGTTTTAGGACAAAGAAATGGAACTGTAACCAGGTGCATTATAGTCAACAAAATAACAGTTACATACTGAATGGGAATTCATTCTTCATGAAAGATCAAGGTTTTTTTCACTAGATCTTGTTCTCCATGTTATTTCTTTATATGCATTCTATACAATTTAGATCTTAAAGCAGAAAGGTTCAGTGTGCTAGGATGTATCTCAATGCTATAGTAATTCTCTTTAGTCTTTACCTTTCATTCTCATTTAATTATTCTTTTTCCTAGGCCTTTTCAGTCCTTTTTTCCCTAGAGTCTATTGGACTTTTTACTTGATATTTTTCTTTCTTTTAGTAATTGAATTGTAATTGAACTTTCGTGACAACATCACTTTTATTCTGTCTCATTATGAAGATGTCTGCAGGTAATATTCACAACTTTACTAAAGGTATATGTTAGAGGACACATGTTTGAGAAATCCAGAGGGCTTTTAGCTGAGCTGGAAGCTTTGGGTTATGCAGAAGATGAGGTAAACTAATGCTACATGTTATATGTGTGGATCTGGACACAAACGCATATGTGTATTAACAACAGTGTGATCAAGGCGATATTGACAAACTTTTCATGTTTTTGCCTCATATTTATTCCAAGAGATTTTGGTATACAAGTTTGGGCCAGATTTAGTAGTTTCTGGGCGTTTGATTGCCTATGGTAAAATTTCTGCTTCTATGGAGCAACTTTAGGCATACTTTTGATTAACAGAAATTCTTACAAAGAAAAGAAAATTAACATCAAGTGGTGCTTCCAATTCCAATGATGCCAGATAATGAATCAATGTATATAAAAAAAATTTAGAACTGCAACATTTTCATACTGATTTCCTCTGTGGCTTTACAAAATTGTTCATGCAGCAGCTATATTGGTTGTTGCTTATTTTGCCACTATACTACTGTAACTGGTTGCATGAAAATCTGTTTATAGATGGCCTACTGCATATTAATGGATGGTCTTGCTAAGAGTGGGCATATGGATGAGGCAAGATCATTGTTTGATGAAATGACAGAAAAGAATATCAGATCTGGTATGTAATCTGTAAGAAATTGAACTTTCTGGCCTAATTTTTATTCCACTATTTGTCTTTCTAGTTGTTTTTCTACACATTAGTAATGTTCAATTTATGTATTTGGTTATTGTGTGTACTAATTGTTTACCATATTCATGTATGCGGTCACAAGGATATGATTTGCAGTGGTATCTTCAATGCATATAATTGATATTGTTCTCACTTGCAGATGGTTATTCCCACAGTATTATGATTTCAACTTTTTGCCGAAGTGGGCTTCTAGAAGAGGCAAAGCAGTTGGCCAGGGAATTTGAAGCTAAGTATGACAAATATGACTTGGTAATATTAAACACAATGCTTTGTGCCTACTGCAGAGCAGGAGAGATGGAGAGTGTAATGCAAATGATGAAGAAGATGGATGAGTTAGCAATTAGTCCTGATTATACCACATTTCATTTATTAATCAAATATTTCTGCAAGGAGAAGCTATATCTCCTTGCTTACAAAACAATGCAGGACATGCATAGGAAGGGCCACCAACCATCTGAGGTATGCTTGCTTCAATCTTCTTACAAATACTGTTTGCCACAAATCTTTTCATTGGCTCTACTGTTACTTTATTTTCTTTCAAATACACCAGATTGTTTTGGCAGTTGAAATCTGAAGCAATAATCCATGTTTTCTTTAAATAGGTTTTACTTGCCATTTGATATGAAACTTTATATAAGTTCTTGATAACATTAATGCCACTGCTCTTTTGGTAGTCTAAGAGTGGGATCATCACATCCATCTTTTCTGCAATTGGGGAAGAATTCTATCTGCTTTATGTAGAGTGATATCTGAATAAAATCCATTGATCATTTCAATTGGCATTTGCTAAATGATATTGGTTATTCAAAATTTCCAAGCATGTTCTTTCCTTTTAAAACAAAATAAATATACTTCTCCCTTAAACAATAATTAACTCTATAAAGAACATACAGATATACAAAAACTATCCAGAATATCCAAAGGCTTTCAGCAACATGAGTATTTTAACAAAGTAAAGTAGTTGATTGGCTCATTCTAGTCTAGGAAGTAAGAAGGACAGCTCTTGACTTGTGGTTACTAGAGATATCGTCAAAATTCAAAATTTTGCAGGATGAACAGGAGCATCATGAATAGATAATAAGCCAACATTACCAAAAGTGACATAAAAATACAAAATATGCTGCAACAAAGATACTTCAGTTAACACTGTTGATTAGTGAACGCTTGAATTATTTTCTGCAAGCTAGTGAAACTTGCTTATATCATAGCGGAAAGACCTTCAACATATAAGCTGCCCTATGTCACCAAAATGCCAGGAGTGAAAACTTCACTTAACATCATCAATCCTTGGGAGTTCCAACTATGTCAACAATAAAGATTGGGAAATGAAATCTGCCAAACTTTTCAAAAGTAATCGCCTCCATGTGGGACTGATTGGCAGTTGCACAAATATGATTATATTCCATCTCTTTAATTTGATTCAGGATGCCTTTTTTGTTCTTTCACCATTGCAGTAATTCTCCATTACATTGAAAAGCAACCAAAAACAGTGGAAAAAACATAGAGAGAGGGGGGGAGAGGAAGGGAGAGAGAGAGAGAGTGAGACAATGTGCCATTCACTGTCTTTATCCTATGCTTAAAGTTAAGTTTAGGAGTTAAATTAGAAGGTATATGACTATGGGGAAGAAAGTAGCTAAGTTGTAAGTTCAGGGACTAAAAGCTCATCCTCACACAACAATATTATTTAATTTTCTAGCATTTTGGAAGTTTATATTCATTGAACCATGGCTATTTTTCCCATTGCTATTTGTTGGCCAAACCTTTGGTTTACTTATTCTATCACTAACAAGGCTCTTCCAGCTTGCACTTATGAAGGTACATGGTAAAGTCCATTCACCATGACTAAATTATGCTTGGAAATTAAATTGAGGGAGTGTGAAAGTTATTTTGAAACTGATGCTGTAAGTTTGACTTCTGAACAGCGGCCAAAACTTGACTATTGATGTGCTTGGGTTATGGTTTTTTTCTTTGATACTTTTGACTCCTGGATTATATTGCAGGAAATTTGCTCTACCTTGATTTTCCATCTCGGTAAAATAAAAGCCTATTCAGAAGCATTTAATGTTTACAGTGTGTTGAAATATTGCAAAAGAACAATCTGCAAAGCCCTTCACGAGAAGATTCTGCACATTCTTATTGCTGGACATCTTCTTAAAGATGCTTATGTTGTTGTTAAGGTGAAATATCTGCCCTCCTAGGTAGATGTTTTCTCCCATTTTGTGAGTAACTGTTCTGCTAAATTTATATTTTCAGGACAATGTGGAATCAATCTCTCGACCTGCCATAAACAAGTTCGCAAATGCGTATGCGACATTGGGCAATATCAACATGGTAAATGATGTTTTGAAGTTTATTCATGGTTCTGGGCTTAAGATTGATCAGGTAAGCAATAACAAGCTTAGATGAATAGGGACTCATTAAATTATCACTGCATTTTGGTTAATTGACAAACTTGCAATGGAATTGGAGTTGAATTCTTTTTAAACAGTAGCCTGATCTTATGGTGGATATTTGGTAGTGAGAACCCCTATCCGGTCAAGTCTTGAACATAAGTATATTGGTTTCAGATTTGTATTGTTACCACAAAGCATGGACAAAAGGGGTGAAAAATACATTCTTTCTTGGTTGACAGTCAACACCCCACTGGTCTTGGTTGAGGTGGAAGAATAAAATGATGGAAGGATGAAAAAGAAAAAATGAGCAAAAAGGCCTTTTATTTAATGAAAAAGGACTTTTCTATGATTATTTTATTTTATTTTTGTTGTTACATGAGAGGTCTCAGGGCCTTAATTTTAATAACTAAGCCGAGTCTCATTGATGTGCCTTCTGGGAGTATGTTGCATTTTAAAGCTAGTGCAACCTGTTGATAATCAGGTTACAAATTCTTTTACCATGGTAGAATCCATATTTTAGTACTTGAACTTTGAAGTTTCATAGACTTTTCTGATTTGAATTGTTAATTTAATTTTAATACTATCTTTGAACTTTTTTTTCCAATCCAGCCTTTCTATGGATACAATCAATGATACATGGCATTTACCTCAGATCTGTACACCTTCCTTTTGTCTTCCTTTCTAATATTCAGTTTGTTGAAAATATAATCCTTGTTTTACCCAGGGACTATTTCAAGTGGTCATATCACGCTATATTGCACAACCTGAGAAGAAGGACTTACTTCTCAAATTGCTACAATGGATGACTGGCCATGGATATGTTGTTGATTCATCAACAAGAAACCTGATTCTTAGAAATTCTCACTTATTTGGTCGGCAGCTCATTGCAGAGATCTTGTCTAAGCAGCACATGGTGTCAAAAGCCTCAAAATCTCATTAAACAATTAATACACTTGATCTTTGGAATTGAGATGCAGGTATCAAATTTGAAAATTATGATCCTTTCACTTGGGAATTTAACACTCTGAACTCATTTACTCCTGCAGTGTATTCATTTTCCAGCTGGTACCTTGTTTCTTTCATAATTCCTTTTCTTCATAATTTGCTCAGGTCTCGCTTGATGGAGATTAAAAGATTTGGTATATTAAATTCATGTGATATGTTGGAAATTTATAACAGTAGTTTGTTTCATTATAAGTAGCATCGTGCATGTGCATTACACATAGGAGACATGCAAATCATAATTTTTTTCTAGTAATTTGAAAGAGATTTGTTGGAGAAATTATGTGGTAGATAGACAAGATAACACTAAAAAGAATCAAGAACTTATGGGAGAAATCAAAAATAGACTCTAAATGCTAATACTGTAAATATTTAATTTTAACCAATAACTTCTATTTCATTCAATTAATTTTGTCTCTTTTTATTGGTATATATAAGCTTTGTTTATACATTGATGAAATATAATATTATTCAAAATTATTATCATAATTTTTTATCTGTCTTAAAAAATATAATATGATGTGCTAGCTATAATAATAATTTTTATAAATAATTTGCCTCTATATGCCTATTTATATAAGAAACAAACTTGAGTAGTAATCCTTTTTTGTATTAGAATTAAGAAAACCTAAACTAATAATAAGAAATCTAAGCTCAGTGTAAGTCAATATTAAGTTTTATCCAATAAAAAATTGTCATCCAAAAAATTAAGAAGATTATTTTAAGCAACAAACCTTAGAAGATTGTATATGTGTGCGTGTGTGCGCGTTCATGTAGAGAGAGAGAGTTTATTTGTACAATTCTAATTCTACATGAAATAAGAAAACATAAAGTAATTTGAGAACTCTAAATATCAGAACCCAACTTGATAAATATTCCAAACTTGATATAGACTTCAATATCATGCACCATCCAATGAAAATTTGCCACCTAAAAATTATAATAAATAAGGACTCAATTTCATGAGACTCTAATGTCATGTTTCGTCCAATGAAAAGTTGCCACTTAATAATGTAACAATTATTAAAATGAGTTGATAGACTTTTAAAAAGGGAGGGTAAAGTATGAAAAGTTTGTGACCCATTCTGAATTTTATATATATTATGGTCTTTTATTACATCAAGAATTAGAGTTGATTATTAATCAAATTGTTTCATCTAATTCTGCGGGAATAATGGCTATGCTTGGTTTTTCTTGATGCTTAATCAAATAACTCGTTGCAAAAGGGTTTTTACGTGCTAGTAGAGAGTTACTCTAGCATGACCTGGATATTCTTGGATTCAGTTCATGGAACCAACATTTTCACCAAAGAAGGAAGACTTCATATATCTGACCTATGCTAGACCTCGCAATGTTGGAACTTTGTGCACTAAGACACTCATTTGGACTGTGATATCAATGCTATCATATGCTTGTGTATTTGCTGACCAGATCACAATGAATGCTTGATGCTAAATTAGTGGTCTGACGGGTTGCTCTGCATCCTTTGTTTGGCTCATGCCCTAATTTTGTATTTATGTTTCAAAGTGTTTTTGAGCCAATGCTCTTACTTTTGCATTTGATGCGCATTGCTTAATCAATTATCTCTTGCAGGGTCCAGATTTGTTTCAATGTCATTCCCATGCTATTCTCGTCAAAGTTTGTGCATGACTGTAGCACTTGGTCTGTTGGACAGGAATTGGGCCAGCTATTGCGTGTCAGTAAAACATAGTGTATCTTTCTCTCCCTCCCTCCCTACCTTCCCCCCCTCCCAAAAAAAAAAAGAAAAAGAAAAATTCTTGGGGGATTCTGTTATGATGCAGGCATTATATATGTGTACCATTCCTGGTTCATTGGGTTAAATGCATTGAACTTATTGTTACCCATTTTGCATGCATTCTGACATCTTGTGTTTCTCAATTTTAACAATTGAGATCCTTTGTTAGGATGTTGTGCCTGTCTCACCTAATTAGAGTGCTTCTGGATTCTGGTTTGCTAGGAGCATTGAGGAGAGATCATGGTATAGAAGTCTCAATATGAAATGCTTATAAAGCTAAGAATATTACAACGAAGGTAGTAAGGATATCACAATGAAGGTGATATTGGTTCGAGAAGGTGAACAAGATGAAAATATTAAAAGCTATTGTTTGGTGGTAAGGAATAGCAAGTCTAACTTATATGCAAGATCACTAGATGGCTACTTTGAGATTTGTTTTGTGATATGTAAGGTAACAGAATTGTGATGGAGGGATTTCAATTGCCAAAATTAGAAAATGTGGGGGAGAGTGCAAGCTGGAACCACAAGAAGGTGGACAAAGGGGGTTTGGTGCATTCAACCCTTTGTTAGTTTCATTGAGTTGGACAACAGAGATACAATCTTTATGATTGGGGTGCCTGTTTAACCCACTAAAGAATCCACACAGGTATCAGTGTTGAGGGCTTAACTTTGTTGTTTTGTCAAGCTAATGTAGTGAGCATAGAAATAGATCCTCCTGGAGTTGGCATACATGCTGATCGAGTGTATGGATTATTACTAGGGGTGCAGAATGTAACATGTGTGGGTTTGCCAAACTGACTTCTTCAGTTCTCTCTTCTGCATGATTATTAAGGATATGCAAGTTATATGATTGCTCGGCTAAGAGTAGATGCAGTCTGCCTCCTACTCTTTTCAATGCTTTCAATCTGCTTGGGATGCCCTTGAACAGTATCTTGCTTCTTTCCATGACTGCAAGTCTCATGTCTCATGCTCTGGGTCATACTTTGTTTCTTCTTTTATTTCTGTTGATTTTTATATGAGAATTGATTTCTGCCTCTTTCCTTTATCCTGAAACTGTTGCACAGAGGAGACTTTTTCTACTTTGTCTGTTAATGGCAAGGATGAACCACTTTGTGGCCATAATATTTGAATTGAAAATCTCAATATAAGGACCATGAACAAAAGAACATTGACTCAATCAGTTGACAGAAATAAGATATATGGAGTTGGCTTTTCTCTTGAAATTTGTACAATATGTCCACAGCACAATGATGAAGCAATTCTTCTGCAGTGTGGGGGATCTGATGTTTCCTGATGCCACTGCTTCTGATGCTGTGGATTTGAAGAATTTCAGAAGGGAGATGGGAATTTTGAGACTTTCTACTGCCAAGTATTTAACTTGTGATACTTACTGCCAAGGAAGAAAACGTTTTTGGCATCCAGGTGCTGTGTTGTGTGCAGTTGTAACGTTATATTTAATTGAGGATCCATTGGATCGGCTGGTAGAATGAACTGATTAGTGTTCACTAATGAGAGTAGCTCTGCACCAGGTATATGCTTGCATGTACCATACAGCTATTTATTTGACTCAAGACGGTGTTAATTCAGATACCATTACGCTATTATTTTTTGGCGAATCAGAAGTGTTGGGAGTTCAATCAGAGCCTAAGTTGAAGCCCTCACAAAAGGTGGTTAACAGTGTTTTGCCCAAATACACAATAAATAAATAAATAATGAAGATTTGCTGGAATTGTTTCCTTTCTCGGACTTGTGGGAGTTCATGAGAGCCTAAGTTAAAGACATCCCAAAAGTTGGAAAACAATGTTTAAACTTCTTACAATTTATTTTTTTTTTTAAAAAAGGAAAATCCTATTTTAAAATTTCTATGTTCATATCAGGTACAATGTAGTTTATGTTCATGGCATATTTGCCATCTTTACAGGATACAAATGAATTGTGTCTGACCAAGCATTTGTTTCATCTGGGTGGATATCTGAAATGGATTTCCAAACTGCACTATTGCACTTAAAGCCACTTCCAAAAGAGATTTGCCAGATTAGATCTCCCTTCTTTACCTTCCTCTTCGCTTCAAGATAGCAGAGCTCATACCAAACTGAAGAAGAAGAAGTATTACCAAATCTATACAATGTCATCTGTGAAGCTTCTCCATCTTCCTCCTCGAGCTTGAGATTGTTCTTAAAAGCATCGACTATAGCCTTTCCACCAGCGTGTATGCAAAAATGCTTAAAAGCCTTTTTGAATTTTGGAACGTACGTTTCCTTTTGTCTTGCTCCTGTTGCTATAAACCGTAGTTTCCAGCAAATCAAAGACCACAGATATCGGAGCTGCTCAAAGAATGGCAAAACAAGTGGCCCCAACTCAGATATATTGGTCCTTAGGCCATTGCCTGCTACGTGTAAAAGCGCCCTCGATAGAGAGACCCCAACATTGCCATCTTCATCTGATTGTTGATAGACAGAAGAGTAAGATTGCTCATCAAATCCCATGTGGGTTCGTACAAGATGTTGAAGCTTATAGTTGGCTATCCGCTTGTGTTGCCTCTTGTTTGATAGCAGAACAGCAGCTCCACCCATGCGAAATATGGTGTTGGCAACGAGCATGGACTTAGTTTGACCCCTGTAACCACTAGGAGTTACAGCTTCCATGCTCAATACCAAGGCCATTGAGTTGCTGTGAACTTTAAAGAGTTCTTTGACCAAGCTTATGGCCAACAGTCCAGCGCTACAACCCATTCCGCTCAGGTTGATGCTCTTAACATTGTTCCGGAATCCAAACTTGTTTATAATCATTGACGTAACGGATGGGGTTGGACAGAAAAGGCTACAGTTGCATATCAGAATATCAATGCTATCAGGGTCTACTTTGTGCTTGGAAAGAAGATGTTTGACAAGTGTGAAGAGGACTTGCTCAACTTCTTCTCTGGCTGGGTTCAAAGTAGTGTGAGCCGGTAGTTGGTGCAATCCAGGAGGCATGCAGGCTTCTTCTCCAATGCCTGATCTTTCCAAAATCCTCTCCATGAAATCAATGCTCTCTCTGTTGAAAAAACCAGATAGCTGGAAGTGCTCCAGGATCTTGGCCTTTGGGACTCGCAAGGCATCCGGAGGGACATAACAACTGAAGTCTATGAGGTAGACAGTATTGGATAGTTTGGATCTGATGAAACCAATTACTGTGCAACAAAATGCCAGTACAAGACTTGAAGCCACCACGAAATGTATAAAAGAGAAGGTGGGTGAGATTGGAAGGGAGAACGGCATTCTTTAACTTGATGATGATTTCAGTTGAGATGAATGTTGGAAAAGCCACAGGCTGCAGTGTTGTGGTATTTCTCATGCAACATATTGCAACCACTGCTAATATATCAATGGGAGAAGAAAAGTTTCAAGATGCAACCTTTTGCCATCTCATCTGACATGCATCGTTTATCCTTCCCACCAGTCCGAGCAAGTCAAATGCTAAAAGACTATGCGTATAATGCGGATCACGCTACTTTTCTCTCTTATAATAGTTCACTAATTATCTTCACATTGAGTTGGTGCATTCTATTGGCAGTCCAGGTAAACTTGTTCCCCCCGGCGCAAACCTCCTTTTTTTTTTTTTTGTCATTTGTCTGCATAGTCATACCTTATGCATTTTGGAAACAAACTTCAGTTTGCATCAGGCAAGTAACCACTGTTGGTTATTTGAGACTTGCCTGCAAAATGGGGGGTGGGGATGGTGGAGTTCTTCTGATTGGATATGTAAACCAGTAATAGCTCAAACACTGCAAGAGTTGCCGTGTCTTTGGGATAATTGCACGCTTGGCTCTAAATGAATTGTCATAACAACCCCTGTTGAGTCATAATAGAATTGGTTAACCTTTCGTCGGCGCTCATCATCATTCCCAAATATGTCAGCCACCATCTCTTTAAATAATCCTTGCCTTTTTGGAAAGGGAAGATACAGTTGAAGTCTTACACCGTCAACTGCATGATGATTTAATGTTAGTTCAGTTTGTGAAGTATGGAAATTAACAGTCTGAGAATAACTCGATAAAAAAGCTAGCACCATGTTATCCAAAACAATCCCCCATGTCATCTTATTAAATCAAAACGAAACGTTGCCAATGCCCAAATCATTTGACCACTTGATCTCACTTGTAGCAATAGGGTGAAAGAACTGCTTCGCCATAACCAAAACTCTAAGGCTTGCAGGTAAAATGATATAGAAAGGCACATAAGTGGATGTTTTTAAAACAGACCTCCAATATATATATATATATATATATATATATATTGAAAAGAAAATAATTTAGATAGAGTCATTTATGGTGTAAATATAAAATTATGTATATTACGTAAAATAAATATTTGGTCTCTTTTTGTTTTTTTTTTTTTACTGTTAATACTTTCTAAAATAGGCTAATTTCGATGCTATATATTAGTTGTAAATTTTAAATAAAAATCTGAAATACAATTATTCTTTTCTTCATGGTATCAAAGTAGTGTAGTTATTGGGAGCAAAAATAAAACTCTAGCCATTTAGTAGTTTTTTTTTTTTCCTCAAAAGCCTTGTTATTTAACTTATACCCAACCTCCTCATCTCACCTAGCTACAAATTACCAGTCTCTAACTCCATCATATTTGAAATCTAATTCGATTCCACAAACACCAATCCTTTTTTATTCAAAACTCCTACTTTGGCCAATAGGCAGAAAGCTACAACCTTGGATTCCTTTGAATCTCATTCGGTCCAAATAATTACTATTCAACTGAATGAAGATAATTTCTTTTGTTGGGCTCAATCTATGCACACGTATATTTGAGGAAGAGGGAAAATTGGTTATACTACCTAGAGATAAAAAGGGAACCTACCATTAATGACATGTTTGGTGAACTCCACGGAGGAAGACATTAGCTCTAACAACATGTGTTATCACAAAGTTAAGGAGCTTTAGGACAATATCAATCTTATGTATTCGAATTTAGGAAATCAATCTCAAGTCTATGAATTGATGTTAAAACTTGGAGATATCTGTCAAGGCGAAGAAAATATTACTTAATACTTTAATTCACTGAAACGCCTATGGTAGGATTTAAATTTATTCAATACTTTTGAGGATACCCACCATTATAAAAAGAAGATTAAAGATGATCGAATCTTTAAGTTTCTTATTGGTTTAAATGTTGAATTTGATGAAGTTAAGGGGAGGATAATTGGCAGACAACCTTTCCCCTCTATTAAAGAAGCCTTCTCCAAAGTTTGTCATGAAGCTTGTTATGCTTGGTAAGAATACTTCAAATAGCATTCTTGAGAATTTTGCTTTGGTTAAGGGTGAAGCCTATGCTAGCTATACTATTCCACACAAAATTGATGAGTAGCTTCAAGTATGGTGTGATCATTGTAATAAGCCAAGATACATTTATGAAATATATTGGAAACTTAATGGTAAACCAACCAATTGGAAGGGCAAGCATGAGGGGAAGTTTAATAAGCTAACTGGCCACATGAATGTTTCCACTACACATGAAGTCGAAGCTATCCCATTCAATCCTCAGCAAGTGGATCATATTCTCATGCTGCTAAAAGCTAATATTAAATTATTAGGTATTCCTAATGCTTCTCTTGCACAAATAGGTAATGATTTAAATGCCTTGGTTTGTTATTTTATTTCAAAATCATCTTCGTGGATAATAGATTGAGGAGTATATGATCACATAACTAGTTTTTCCATTTTATTTCACAAGTATAATCCTTGTTATGGACAAAAATTCATATAACAGAGGAATCTTATTTTTCTATAACAGGCAAATGTTTGGTCAAACTATCAAAAAACCTTATCTCTTAAATTGTTCCTTCATGTACCTCAACTTACTTGTAATCTTTTTATCTGTTAGCAAATTATCCAAAGATTCTAATTGTCATGTTACTTTCTTTGATTCACATTGTGTTTTTTCAAGACTAGAATTTGGAGAGGAAGATTGGGAATGCTAAGATGATAAATGGTCTTTCCTAGCTTAAAGATGAAGATTCCAAAAATAAATTACCTTAGGGGCTAAGTAGTGATAGATTTACCCTGTTAAGGATAAATGATGCTTTGACACTATAAATTATGACATCTTACTTTTTGTTATCTTAAGAAATTGTTTCCTACTTTATTTAATGGAATTGATTGTTCTATTTTTCATCGTGAACATTGTATTTTATCAAAAATTATATATAAAAAATACTTATTATTCAAAACTATAACAGCCTTTTTGGTTTTTTTTTTTTTTTACCTAATTCGTAATGATGCTTGAGAGCCTTCAAAAATTTAAACTTTATTTGGAAAAAATTGGGTTGTGATTTTTATTGATAATCATACTTGATTATGTGAGGTATAGTTAATGAAAGATAAATATGAAGTTCAAACTATATTCAAAAGTTTTTATGTGAAACACAATTTCATACAAAAATTAGAATTTTGCACACTAATAATGACATTGAATATTTTAATGATTCTCTTGACAGCTTCCTAAGAGACAAGGGTATTTAACATCAATTTACTTGTGTTGATATACCATAGTAAAATGATATTACTGGAAGAAAAAATAGACATTTACTAGAAGTTGCTTGTGCTTGATGTTTTCTATGCATATATCTTCAGGGTGAAGTTATTTTAACTGTAACACATTTAATTAACAGGATTTCTACTTGTATTTTGAATTACATCACACCCTTAAAATGTTTTAAACATTGTTTTCCTAATACTCGAAGTCTTTTTCCATTTACCATTTAAGTTTTTGAGTGCACAACTTAGTTTCTTATTTCTCATGAGGATTGATCTAAGCTTGATTCTAAGGTTGAAAAATATGAAAGGACATAAATGCTTTAATCCTTTAACTTGCAAATTTATTATTATTATTATTATTATTATTATTATTATTATTATTATTATTATTATTATTATTATTATTATTATGGATGTTGTGTTTCTTAAAAATTATTTTTACTTTCAAAATAATCTTCTTATAGGAGAGAAACTAAATGAAAAAATCAATTGGGATATTTAACATATTTTACCCAAAGTCGTACTTCCTAATCCTATTGTGCCAATTATGGAGGAATCTTTGATAGGGGAGGGGAGAAATACTACTAAATAATTTTAAGAAATATAAACTTGAAGTTATTGTTTATGCGAGGAAGAAAAGTAATAAAAGGGTAGAGAATCATCTATATTCAAAGCACCGCCGAGCCAATCTAAAGCTCCAAATTTAGGTGATGTTGATTCTCCTCAGCTTTAATCTCCTTTTATTCCTAATAATTATTTTGAATTAGAATATAATGATTTAGATATACTTATAACCATTAGGGAAAGAACTTGTTCTTATACTAATCATCTCGTTGCAAAGCATCTCTCATATGATAGGCTCTCTTACAAACATTAGGCATTTACATCAAAAATTTATAACTTGTTTATCTCGATAAGCATTCAAGAAGCACTTGATGATCTAAAGTGGAAATTAGCACTTGGGGAAGAGATTAATGTGCTAAAAAAGAATGAGACCTGGGAGATTGTGAAATTACCAAAAGATTAGAAAAAAATGGGGTGTCAATGGGGTGTTTACTGTAAAATGCAGAGCAGATGGAAGTGTGCAAAGATATAAAGCAAGACTTATTGTTAAGGGGTTTACTCAAACCTATAGTATTGATTACTAAAACATTTTTGCCCCAATAACAAAAATCAACTCGATTTTTGTGTTATTCACTCTTGCAACTAAATTTAACTGTTTTTTTTTTTTTTTAATGGTGACTTAGAAGAAAAAGTATTCATATGTCCTCTTCCAAGTTTTGAAAGCATGGTTGGCCAAAATAAAATGTGTAAGATTAAAAAGTCTTTTTTGTGATCTTAAAACAATCTTCAAGAGTTTGGTTTGAATGTTTTGGGAAGACAGCAAAAGATTATGGATTCAAAGTCAAACAAATCATACTATGTTTTATAAGCATTCTGATAAATACAATATTGCAATTTTAATTGTATACGTTGATGATATGATTTTGACAGGTGATGATCTTGATAAATTATCAATACTTTAAAAAAAAAAAAATAGTTGAAAAATTTGAAATTAAAGACCTAAGGGTATTGAAGTACTTCATAAGCTTGGAATTTGAAAGATAAAAAAAAAGAAAAGAAAAGAAAAGGTATATTTGTAAATCAAATAAAATATACCCTTAATTTACTTAATGAAACTAGCCTTCTAGGATGTAAAGTAACCGAGAATCCAATTGAAGCTAATTTGAAGTGAAATTTAGCCACTGCTGAAAATGTGATTGAAAGGAAAACTTTTCGGGGTCTAGTAGATAAGCCTGTCTACTTATCATAGACTTGTTCTGATATTGCATTTCTTGTAAGTGTGGTAAGTCAATTTATGCATGTTTCAAGCAAAAAAACACTTCGATGCTGCGTATAAAATACTGAGGTATCTTAAAGGCACACTTCCTATGAAAGTGTATTATAATAGTAAAAATTGCAATTCCAATAGCTTATAATCCAATCCTTCATAATATATGTATAGACATTTTATCAAGGAAAAAATTGAGAATGGTTGAATATATGTTGCTTACATAGCTATAGTACAGGTTGGATTGCCTAAAAATCAATTTGATTCTCTTGTAAGCAATCTGGGTACCAAAGACATTGACAAGTCAACTTGAAGGAAAGTGTTGGAAAAAATAATAATTTAAAACAAAATAATTTGTTGTGTAAATATAACAAATTTTATATGTTACGCTCAATTAAGAATAAGCTAATCTTCATGCTATATATAGACTGTAAATTCTTTAACATATAAAATACAATTACTTTTTTTATCTTCATAACATTCTTCAATATACATATATATTTTGGTTATCTGTACAACATAACGAAATGATCCGATTGATACAGATTCCCACGGCAGAAGTACAAATCTATCCGTATATTGATCAATAGTTCAATACTGAAGTTAGCAGAAACTCTGCAATGTTGGTCTACATACACGTGTATTGGTTGATTAGAGCATGGATCCCAATTAAGATGAGTCCTCTACTGGAACACTTGTATAGGTACAAGTGCGACTCTCCACCTTTAAACCATTTTCCTTCAAACGGGTCCAAGAAATCTTCCATGTTTTCACCAGACTTATCCTGCATTAAAAGTGTCACACACACACACGAGAAAGAGGAGAGAGGATAAACGGGGGAGGAAATTGAATCATACACTTGGAACATGTTAATGAGAGGCATTTGATAAAAACCACATAGCAACAAACAAGAGCGTTTGGCTAGAGAAAGGTGGAAGAAATTGATCCCATAATATGGCATTTGTTAAGGTAATGCTGGAGATAGATTAATCAAAGGGCCAATTTCATGAACATGCCATTAATCCATCTACTTAAATGTTTCTAAGCGAAATCAGGCAAGAGAAGGAATAACAAAAAAAGAAAAGGGGGCCCCCCAAATCTACAATCCGCAGAAACAGAATCAATTAGAATATAACTGCAAGCAAACAAGAAATTACAGCTTTTTGCAACAAACAATGATGAAAAACAAATACTTCCACTTGGCCAAGGCTCATGTTTCAAAAAGAAAAAAACTGAGGTACTACTAAACCCTATCTATCTGTCATACATAGAAAGTACATCCCTTTTGAAAAGTCCCAAAGTCTATCAAGTTTTAGTAGGAACCAGCGAGATTAAGAAAATTCAATATCTTAAGGCAGAAAATGGGACACACAACAGATGTAAGGTGATAGCTGGTGAAGAAAGTATTTATCTAACTTTCATCATCATTAAAAATAGTCATCCCAACTATGGAAAGGAAAAATGGAGAAAAATGACTGGGTTCCCGTATAATTGTGAATTCAAGTTTCATTAAAATGCAATCATCCCAACTATGCACTATGACAGTCATTGCAGGGAAACAAAGAGATAGCATGTCATGAGACAAGCATTAAGATGAGAATGCTAAAATGAATGAAAACATACAAGAGTAATTGAGGTAAAGAGATGAGCCCACCCACTGGAAGGTAAAGCAAGCAACAGCACAGATTGTCATACAAGAAGATCATTATAGATGGTCTACACATATTCTATGCAGCTAATGGCAGCATAAAATGCAAAGGATTGACCAAATTTTACAAGAAATGAGAGAGAATAGATGGATCTAAAATGGCTAAGGCTAAAATCATGAAAAGGATTTGTTATTTTTACAACTCACAGAGATTAAGTACCCCACCACATAGTTTTGGATAAAGAAGAAGTTGAGTTAGCGGAGTTCCTAATAGCTGTCTCACTAAAAAACAATTCAATATCTTGCAGAATATCTTAATCAAAGCACATAAATGACCAGAAAGAAGAGAAACAAAAAGAAACACCAAAGAAATGAGCAAAGAAAAGAAATAAGAATAAAAAGGAAGTTTATAGGCTAAATTCCCTCCACAACAAGAGAGAAGTCTTCTCTTTTCAGCGCATCCTATGCTAGAAATATAAGAAAATACAGAGAACTTTTCCTATTTGCCGTAAGCTGATTTCTTGTTCACTTATATAAGGCCAATGTCGTAATACAAAAACATGCCTAGGTTGTCATTGCATACAGAATACGTTAAAACCCAAATGAAAATAATCATTGCTCCCACTCAAAATAAATGGCTTATAAAGTGATTGCCGTTTAAAAGAAACTCAAAAAGGTCCCTTTCTGTTGAAAAGAAATACCCCATATCATATTGTGCTTGTGTACTGTTCTCCAAAACAAGTGTCATCCATTTTACACGCACTCTGTGGACTAAAGGGATGGATAAAATAAGTTACACTCCCTAGGAGCTTAGTTATTTGCCAAATGATTATTTACAGCCACAGAACCAAGAGTGATTGCAGATGACTATCACAGTGCACCAAGTAGTCTAGATGGCAGAACAGAGAATTTGGGAAAAGGTGCACCAAGCAGGCAACATGTATGAGCAACAAATGGCCAATATGCATATTCTCCCCCATAAAAGAAAGGCAGAGAAATAAAATGTAAGTGAAATTTCTCTGTATATAGGTGATTACAAGTTGACTTTGTAATCTATTTCTGGAAGTCATTATACATAGCTAGGGGCCACTGAAGGAACACAATGGAGCCACACATGAGGTACTCGTGCTTTTTATGAAAAAAAATATCCACATCATTCATGGTGAAATACCAGAAATCTCTTATAATGATCCAAGGGAAAAATGCAATGAAGGCAAAAAGGGGTCCAGAAAGAAACCTCTCTGTTTCAATACTCCTCTTGGCAAGCATAAGTGTCAAGAAGACAGGAACCATTGCAGCACATAAATGCTTGAGAGTATGCCCACTCACAATATGACGAGTCCAATTATATATTGGTTTATCTGCTGCTTCTTCAACCTTAGCTAAAAGATAAAAGCCTGCATTTGTGGGCAGTAATAATATTCAGCATCATTGAGAGCACCACAGTATCTTCCAGATAAAATGGAAAACACAAACCTGCAGCCCAAAGCCAAAACGTGGAATGTGTGTACATTGGTGGCAACAGGATAGCCATCAGTGGAATGGCAATGCAAGGAACAAACTGGACCAGTGCATATGGACGTAGGTCATCAAAAAACCTGCATAATTATGGAGTAGGTAATCAATTTCATTTAACAAGAAAAACTGATCATAGAAACTTCTAGTCCTTGTCTGGCAGGTTGTAAACTTGCTCATGCATAGACCTCCATTATATCCATTCAAAAAACAGTCAAAAAAGACATGAACCAATGGTGGAGCATAATTGAATGGGCCAAACTGGTTGCAAAACCAGCTTAATACACCAGTGCCCTGGAAGAAATATACTGGGTGACAATAGACAAGCAAGACATATAATTCCATTAAAGTATCATTTTAGTTTCTGGCATCTTCCATATAGGAGCACCTCAACTTAAAACAGCCTGCTAGATGAAGTACAGAGATTTTTCCTAAAACATATCAGGTTCTCCTAGTACAAGTCAAATTTGGGCTATGAAATATAAATCCTGAAGAAAATATCACAAATACATTAAAAAATATGCTTACCTCCAGTATAAAATACTTATAACACCAGCCAAAAGTAGGGGTGGGATAGAGATTGTTCCCTTGTGCCCATCAATCCTTTCGATGATAAAAATTGCCATGATTGATGTGAATGCAACAGTCATCTGCAATTTTTGCAAACAAATATCATTGTCAATCCCAGATTGTGACAGTAATACTGAAACAATACTAGAAAAGAAAAAGCTCACAGGCAACCGATCCCACACAAGGCGAGCATCATTGGGCTCGAGATGATAGTAACCAGAGCCAAAAGCAACAGCAGCCACACCAATATAAAAGCATGTCCAACCCCAAAGCTCACCTTGCAACCTTTAATTACACATCATCAGAATACATGATGCAAAGACAATCACACACACACATTCGTTCATGTATACACATGTTCTTCATTCAGGCAATTGTAACAAGACACATACTTTCTAGTTATTAAATTATCAGAAAAACTTGATGGCAATGCAATCAGAGTAACTTGATGGCCACGGAGTGAACTCCTATTATTATTATTATTATTATTATTATTATTATTATTACCTGAGTTCAAAATAATTGCCATGGTAAAGAAGGACAAGTCCAATGAAACCGATGACAAGAAAGGGGAAATTGGAAACAACATTGAGAGCATTAGGTATCCCTGAAGCAACCACAAAATTAAATCAATCTGAGATGGAATCACAACTAACGATACTTTTATAAAAAGCCCCCCTCCCAACCCCCCCCACCCCCCCAAAAGAAAAAAGAAAGAAGAAAAAGAAAAGAAATTCAAGAAATAAGAAATGGTAACGGTATGGTTAGTGGTTGAGATGGATATGATAGTAACCAAAGAAGAGGCGCTGATCGGCGAAGTCGTGGTAGGCTTGAGACTGAGGGATGGATGGGGTAACGACCATCAGCACCACGAAGCATAGGATTGCTACTCCCCATCCGAATGCCTCTTTTCTTCATCTTCATCATCATCTCTTCTCTCTCTCTCTCTCTCTCTCTCTCTCTCTGTGTACTGCGTGGGGCCGCTGTTGTGCGTGTTAAGTACAAATAAGAGATTACATTAACAAATACAGATACAGATACTGACACTAATAAAGGGTGGTCGATCTGATTGGGTCGAGATCGAGGAAGGAGGGTCCAGCGGTGACTTGCGAAGCAATTTCAGGTTAAATGCTTATAGCTTTTTTTTTTTTTTTTTTTCCCATTTTACCTCTCAAGTTTTTAATTTATGCTATAAAACTTCTATAAATTTTTATTTTGACAATTAGATAATTCCATCAAATTTTCATTAACTTTAAATCAATTATTCAATTCTAATAAATTCTATAAAATTTAAAAATAAATATTATGAGATTATTTTTACTTTTTTAAGATTTATAATTTTTTGAATTTTTATGGGTTCAATTTTTTTAACTCTAACCAATATATATATATATATATTCTAAAAAATTCCAAAAAAAAAAGGGGAAGAGAAAATATTATCTTGATGAATTGAAAAAAAAAAATGAATCTCTTGATATTTAGATTTGAAAAAAAATTTTAGAATTAAAAGAACAGAAGGAAGTACAAAGCCACGATTTATTAGTCTATCAATTGTATTAAAGCTTCCTTGGGGCCTTTTTCATGCCATTGACACTTACTAATGGTAGGAAGTGTATGCATACCTTTGGCAGCCACCGTGACTGTCACCTGTGCATTGCATGGACATAGGAACGAAGATGAGAGAATAGATTGTTATCGATGAATGAATTTTATCAGAAAAAGAATGCCGTGTTTCGTACGATTAGTCATGAAGCTTGCAGAAGTTTCACAATAGAATAGTTCCAGGACGGTTCAGAATAGCACATGATGCAGCCCCAAAATCACCAAGCGTAAAAAGAGAAAAGGAATCCTCGCTAAAGGCCAATAGCACGAAGCCTGGGGGGCTTAATGTTCATTGAAAACACTCTTAAAGAAACATAGATACAAGGATGATGCTTTCGAACACAATTGTCCCAGCGAGGATTCTTGCAACAGAAGTCACTTGCATGAAATGTCAAATGGGCAACCAACATTCATTTTATTTTCAATATATATATATATATATTAGCTCATGTGACTCTTTTTATTAAAATAAAAAATAATAAACTCACTCAAAACGAAGCAATTTTGTATTTATATTTCTCTATTCACATAAGTTACGAATTTAAGAAGTTAAATTTTTAATTATTTTTTCTTTCATAGAAAATTTAATTAGTATAATATTTTTGTTTATATTTTTAAATCAACTCTTATAGAAAAAAAATCACATGGATGTGAGAATTTTTTTTTTTTAAAAAAAAAAATTATTTCAACTAGGAAATTTTTGGTAAGATTGAAAAAGTATCCCTAATTCTTGATGAAATAAGATGAAATTATAAAATCTTTTTTTTATTAGAAATGGAGAAAAAAATCAGAAGTAGTTATAAAATAAAGAAAGAAATTAAAATGACATTTCCATCTTCGTCCTCCCTGTTACTATTAAAAATCTTTATTTTATTAGAAATGGAGAATGCATCCTTGTTAAAAGCCTTGTTCCCAACTTTCAGGGAACCAAAAACAAAAGCTGACACATGAATTTTAATAACCCCATTTTCCATAAGTTCAAAAGCAGAAAAGATATATAGATTAACACCAAGGCTATGCACCATAAAGATTATATGCTTAGATTCTCACCTTAAAGAGAAATTATCTTACACCACTATTCAATCGTCCCCACACCCACAAACATCAAAACCTCGTAACGTTTAAAGTTATTTTTTCCCTACTATATTATATACATTTTACAAATTATTATAATTGCGATTTCGATTTCAATTTCGATTTGATTATATGCACATATGTGACAGAAAATTGTTGTATTTCAGTTGAATCAATATGTTGATTACTGATTCTAGATTATTTGTTAGTTTTAGGCAGATTTCCATTGAATTGTAATTGCCTTTTCTTTTCATCGTTTGAACTTGCAAGAGGTCAAGAATCTCCTTCAACATATATCCGATTGTTGAGGATATTACATGTGAATTTCATTTATATATGCACAATGCATAACATTTTAAGCTCTTTTTTTTCTTTCTTTCCTTATTATTTTAATTGTGATTTTAATTTTGATTTGATAGTATGCACAAATGTGGCAATTAGTTATGCTGCATGGAGGAGGCTATTTGCTAATTTTAAGTAAGTTTCCATTGAATTGTAATGATATTGTGGATATGATATATAAGTTTCATTTATATATGCACGATATGCATGTATGTGTTAGTGTATGCATGTATGGTGTCAAAAAAAAAAAAAAAAAGTTCAAATAAAAAAGACAATTGTTAATATGTGTTTCTTTAATGTCAAAACTTTTATGATGTTTGTTTTAAGTAATTTAGGAAACAATTTTATACTAATATATAAATAAATCAATAGAAATTAAAATAAAATCCGAGAGGTGACGGGTTAATTGATAAAAATAGAAAAGGAAAAAAAATGATAATTTTTAACTAATTTTTTGATGCACCCATCGTTATCTAATTACACAGAAGATTGTTTAGGTACCTAAAATGCCTATATCTTATTACGTACACAAAAAAATATTAATAGATAAATTAAGTTGAAAAATATTTATCTTATCGTAGATTAAATCAACAAATTTAAATTTGTTAGATCATTAACTTAGGAATCAAAAGATTATCTTTTTTATTATTATTATTTTTGTACTTTATGAAGAGGTCAAAAATGCCTATATTGAATAAAAAACTAATTTTTTTTTTATAAATATTATATTAACATTTAATAATATAATAAAAAATAAAAGCAAATTCAAGATAGGTGTTAATTTAAGCTTGAGTGACAGCCCGTATTGATACAATATCGTACAACCTGTACCTACATCAGTCCACATCCGTCCATACCGAGCCAACCCTCGAAGCCACCGGACTCGTTTTACGTGTACAGACAAAAGGCAATAGCGCATGACCATACATCATTTCCAGCATGGCTATCACTTCCACAAAGAAGTGTCCATCACGTTAGGGATAACAGTTTTGGCCTTATAGTATAAAATATAACAACATTAAGGTAAAATAAAGTTATATTATTTTAATTATAATTTAGTTTATTTAATATTTTTAAAAATTAATAAAACAAAATATATTTTTTAAATAAGTGGATAATAAACTGGTTATCATAATTTAAGATATCATTTTTTTAATTTTTTTAATTTATTATTTTTAAAATTTTTATAATTAAACTCATATAAACGAATGAATATTATTACACACATAATATTTATTGAGATAAATATTAAAATAATTTTTTAATTTACAACTTTATTTACAAATCAAAATAAAAAAAATTATGATTAGTTAATATCTCTTATATTTATATAATATGCTTGTAAATAAGAAGTTAAGAATTATTTAATATTCATCTTAAATTCAATAAAAATTTTGTTTATTATACTATTGAAATAGATTTAAGAGGCTTATTGGAGTTATAAAATAAAATTTTTAAAAAAATTATAAAAAAATTGTGTAATTCAATCCTTCACGATTTTCACAAATTGAAACGCCTTATATATTAAGATTTTATGTTATAGGTGTAATCTTACCTTAAAAATAATTTTTTTTTTAATTTTTTAATTGAATAAAAATTTTTAAAGTAAATATTTTTTTTATCAATTCAACTTTATTTATAAAAATAAAATTGATAATTCCAATTGTTTTTATTAATACTATGAATGGCTCATTTATTCATAAAAAAAGATAAACCAAAATAAAATAAAATTCAAAATCTGTTCAAGAAAAAATACAGCCGACTCAACTCAGCTCAGCTCCTAGGTTTAACAAAGCAAAATTGGATAGGTCAAATTTCAAATTGGATAAGCGTTTCAAATTGCAAGTGAGTTAAATTTTTGGTCTCTCCCAAAATTCAAGGTCTGGCTCCGGCACTGAAGATGGCGATACCAAAAAAAGTCTGGATAAATTTGTCATTTAAAATCATGAACTCCAGTTTTGAGTCCACATAGACTGTAGAGAACGACGACGCTTTGACGGGTTATCGGAGAACAATTTACCTTCACAACTAAGGTTGAAGTTGGGGTGCCTCCACTTGGCTGGCTCAGGGAGAGAGAGAGGGAAAAAAAAAAAGAAGAAACATAGCATCAACGATGAACTGGTTGAGTGGAGCAGCCACCACAACCGCTACTGTCATAGCCGCCACAGCCACGACCGTAACATCGACAATCACAACCTCAAGGCTCTCCTTCAAATCTCAAGCTCAATCAAACGCGGCGTTTGATGCTGAATACAATAACTTTAACAACAGCGACAAGATGAAGAAGAGGAAGAGGAAGACGAAGACGAAGACGAAGCTGGCTAATTATACTACTTTAATTTCATCAAACAATTTCTTTCGCCCTCTCATTGCCATGGCTTCTCCTTCATCTTCCGACCACCCTCCTCCACCCATCGATCACGACCTCGTCGTATCTCTCTGTCTCTCCGTCTCTCTCGCACGCACCGACGCACACGCACACATTTTTTTTCTTTTTTCTTTTGTTTAGAATCTTGTAAAAAGGTAGGGTAGGGCAGGCCTCTTCTGTGCTTCTGAACTTTTAGCTAATGCACATATAATTTGTTGTTTTGCCTTAAAAAGAGTTGTAAAGTTCTTTGGCTGTGAGCTGTGTGAGCTAGGAAGTGAGAGTGAAATCCCCTCTTCTAACTTAACTCACTTCTTTGCAGCAAAAACTCACAGTGGAAGGTGCTAGGGTTTCAGTAGACGGAATCATTGAAACATTCGACAATGATGATGAGGCGTTGGATGCTTTCAGTAATGCAGCTGTGGTGCGTATCCATCTGATTTCATATGTTGTTGGAAAATTTCTTATTGTTGTAGGATTCAATCAAGTTCATTATTCTTGGAGGATATCCGATCAACCTTCTATAATGTTCAAACGTAGAGGGTTCGTAGTGTGTGAGATTCTCAGGTTGCAGTGTTGTAGAGGGCTAGTTTCAGGCAGTCTTCCTTCCAGCTACCTTTGTAGATGGCCTTTTTGGTTTTCTGTGAATTAACCTTGTTAAAACCAGGTCACGAGGAATGACTAGACTTACTTTTGTGGCTTCATAGTGTTAGAGATAATTTCAGCAGTCCCCAGCTCTTGACACATTGGCTATTCGACTCTTGGATTGGAGTAGCCTTCATACATAGTTGGATGGTTTTCTGCAAATTTACTTACATACTTGATTGTTTGGTTGTTACAATAGTAAACACTTGGATGTGAAGCTTTGGTTTTTGATAATGTAACTGGCAGCTGGGTTATGGTAGAAACATACATGCAGTGACATAGATATCATGAAGGTGAAAAATTGAAAGTACTGCTGCTAATATCCTGATGGATGAGGTGTCTGGGCTAAGTGAATTTGAATCTAGATAAGTTCAGATTGTCTTCTACTTGGACAGAGATTGGAAATTGTTACATATCTGCTTTGGCTTTCCTTAGGCTTCCTCCAGAAAATGTTGAGTTTGAGGGCTTGATTCTTCTTCCTGGTTTCTCGTTTCCAGTAACTGTACATAACAAGTGCTAGAGAGTAGAGATGTCTCACTTTTACAGACCTATGTCTTTCCCGGGACTTCTTATGCTTCTGCATGCTAGATTATACTCTGGCAAACGTTTTGCTACACATTGCTTTAGTTTAGTAGAACAAGTAAAAATTGTGCAACAATTCAAACCTAATATCATAGCATTATCGTACTCTGCAGATTTACTCATTACTGATATTTGAATCATAACATTTACATTATGGTTAGGAACAAAATGACTATTGCACTAACAGTTGCATTACAGCTGATGCTATAATTTCACACTCTTTCTAAACTAATAGAGTGATCGAGCACTTCAGCAAATAGGATAGATTCTTTTTGTATAAAAAATTGACTTTACAAGTTCCAAGAACATCAAGATAACACTCTTTATGATTGGCATGATAGCTGAAGGATTGATCCTTAAAAATTGATGTTACCAAAAATTCAAGATTTAGCGATCTGCCACGAGCAGTGAATACAAGATAGTCTTCTTTATCTGAAATGATTGCAAAATAATTATTAGGATTTTCTGAACTGATAAAGATATGGAATAATTTAGTTGTAGTTTCGCATGGTAGCACCATTAGAAAATTTTCAAGCGGTTGATATAGAATGAATAAAAGCAATTAGGACTTTAGTCATCAAACTTGATTCAGCTTTGACCTCTATATTTTGGTGTGAGTGCAGATGTTTATTTTTCATCAATTTTTAAGTTTTTTGAGCATGTGGCATTTAATTGTCCTTTTTAAAGAACAAAAAAATAAAAAATAAATTCCCTCATATGTTTTCTGATGGATTAGGTTTCAGACCTTTCACATTTTGGAAGGATAAGAGGTATGCATTCAGTACTTTAGCCTTTCCATATTTCATCTGATCTTCCGTTTTCTAAATGCATTAGTCTAGATATCCTGAATGGTTGGAGAAATTCTTCAATAAAATCCTTTAAGCTTGAATGTATGTGTTAATGCTTTTGAAGCTTTCATTGTGGGAGTGAATTGTAATTTTCTCTTTCTGGTTATTGTGTGGAGTCAAAATATCAACATTATAATTGAAACTGCAGATGGGCTCTGTAGTATCTGATTTCCATTTTATGTCTTAATAATAATACTTTTTTTGAGAAGTAGTTTTCAGTGAGTACCAAAGCTTATGTCCCAATTGCTGACAACAATTAATAGTTCATCCTTTCAAGCATTTTCTTTTCTGATTATTTTACTGGATGAGAAGCATAAAAAATCTCTTCTGCAGTTTATGACTTACCCAATTCTCAATACGAAATTAAGATCACTTTCTGAATATGCCACATCAATATAGGCTTTGAAATGTAATATCTTGTACTGTCATGTGCCACACACCATCTTCCTTTCTTATAGTTCCTTTTCTTTTCCTCTCTGTATTTTTTTATTTTTTATTTTTTAACTCTGAAGCGCCTCTGCATTGTGTTGTGAAAGGATAAGGTGAAAGAATCCATACATCTTGGGGGTAGTCCAAAATTGGTTTAAATATCGGCAGTCTGAGAAAGTCCCATTTTTTTGTGGTGCAACAACATTAGTATATTTTAATTGTTGATTTGTCTTAACCAGTAAATATGTCATACAGATGATTGAGTGCTCTAATATATTTTTGATGGATGCTTTGCAGTATATTTTGGTCCTTTTGCATAACAATATTCTTGCCTATTAGATTGATGATTTTTTGGTGTGTTTATCTCTCTCAAAGTCAGTGGAGATGACCAAATTCAGTTTCTTCACAACCAGACCACTGCAAATTTTGAATGTCTTTGTGAAGGAGAGGTAAAATCTAGAATGATATAGTCACAATTATTTTAATTCACTAGGACCAGACAGAATTGTACTGCATTATTTTATCCCTTTTTGATGTTCACATGTATTATAATTGATAGGATTGTTCGGTTGAAATCCGTAGGGATGTGACACTGTCTTTGTTACACCAACAGCTCGGACAATAGATATTGCATGTGCATGGATCATGGTAGTCTCCTTTGCCCTGTATTTTGGATGATTTTTAGTTTTCCAGCATCATAATTATTCTTTTGGTTTTAACATTTGTTGATATATCCTTTACAGAAAAATTCAATCATGTTGGTAGTCTCACCAGAGACATGTGGAAATATAACTCAAATGCTGAACAAGTATGTGCACCAGACTTTCAGACATGTTGGCATAATTTGTAACTGTGTATGTTTTCTGGTCTATTATTATGTGGTGTGAGAAAATGACTGATGCAAGGGAAGGAAAAGAGGGCAGAAGAATGGTATGATTTGTAGGGTGGTATTTTTAGTGTGTGTGTGTGTGTGAGAGAGAGAGAGAGAGAGAGAGTGAGCAGGCACTGCCTGTCACCATAAATGCTAAAACCACAAGGGGGGGAGGGGGGAAGAGAGGGAGAGAGAAAACAGTTATCATATATACCAAAACTGGAAAGTCCATCCTACACTTCAATGGGCCCAGATTCTGATGTTCAATGAGAGGAACAACATAAGTGGGGGAAGAACATGAAAATGGGAAAGAGGTATGGACCTTATATGTTGACGTGGCAATAGAGATAGGAGGAAAAGGGAGAATACATGTACAATTGGAGCAAAAGGACGCCTAAATCACTTTCATTCATCCATTATTACTGATCCAATGGATAGTCTTCTCTCAACAGCTTGCAGACCATTCTTCTTGTTCATTTCACTCTATTGATTTGTCTAAGGCATGGTCATGGTTCTATAATGCACACACACAGGGATATAAGTCCATGATCACCTATTTCTGTAATTGTGCTATCCCTATTTTATGCCACAAAACTGAAATATTTTTGCCCATAACTGTGGACTTCTTACACTTGGCATTGGGAATTTGCCCCTGCAAACTGATATAGATGTCAAGCATGATACATGTTTACTTTATAGATCAGACCATAATGGTGTAAGGATACCTGGCCCTCAAAATTGAGGTGATATCCTCTTAGTCGAGTTGCTTAAAGCAGCTTTAGACTTGCTTTTTCATCAACTATAGATCACCAAAAGATATATATAAGACATTGTGAACATCAGAGAAAAGGACTTTGTGCATTTTGTCATATGTATTTGTGAATTGTATTCTTTGTTGTTGTTTCATAGGTACATATTTTTTGCTGACAAAGTAGAGATTCAAGATATTACCCAGAAAACTTGCTTCTTTGCTATAGTGGGACCAAAAAGCAGCCAAGTAAGTTCCTTATTAAAAAGTGGAAGTTTCTGGTTATTCAATGTGTTGTTCACTACTCATGATTTAGAAACAGATGATGAGCAATTTGAATCTTGGTGATCTTGTGGGACAACCTTATGGAACACATCGTCATTATACTGTAAGATTTGGCAATGTTCTAGATTCTTTTACTGCAACTTTCTAGTTGTAATTTCTGTTTATCACATCATCCTCAGATCTTTTCATTATGTCATACATATATGCTTTTGCCATCCAAATGATGCTTCAATTTTAATGATTTTCTTTAGTCAAGTAATGAAGTAATATGCTTGTCCAGGCCATGCCTCTGCACATCTATCTTGCTATTAATGTGATACTTGAGGATGCATCTGTTAGACTGTTAACATAGTTTACCTTGATTTGTGTTTTTATACCAGCTTTGCTGACTTGACATATCATCAATCTTCATCAACACCACACTTCATCCTAAATTTATGCTTCACAATGTTTTGCTGCTTTTCTTTTGTCCGCTGGGTTCTTGTAAAAATCATCAACAAATAAGACCTTCGAAACCACACAAGTACTTTTAGTTTGATGACTCTTACGGATGCTACAGTATAAGTGGGAAACAAATGAAATGACAGTGCTTATACTGTGGTAAATGCTCACATTTGGCTTAATTGTAGTGCATAAAACAAAAATGTGTTTTGTGAATTCACTAAAAATAAACAAAGCAGTTTAATTTCTATCAAGTTCTGTTGATAAATGTATTAGCCCATATGTTTTGGACACTAAACCTAGTAGCCAAGCAAAAATGATATGGTCCACTAACTTGTAAGGTGAAAAATTCAAGTCAAGAAACTCCTTAAAGGTTCTTCAAAAATCTAAAATCTAAGGTGAATGGAATAAGATATGGTGAAGAATATTTTATTCAAACAGGAAAACCGTATAAGCATCTGAAAATGATTGTACTTGTACTCTGAAAACTACTTGCTACAATACCATTGCTTTTGGGAAAATAATTCTTGGTTTATTAGCCGTAGATTTTCTAAAGTGGTGTGTTTGGCTGGCAACTATGGAGGATTCTTTTCATATTCATTCAGAAAACTTTGGTAGTGGGAATGTTTTGTCATCCTATATTTGCTGTAATTTTGTCTGATTGGCAAGAGACAAATGTGATGTCCTTTTGCTCTTTTGCTAAAGAGAAATACTAAGTTTTATAAGGATAAGATGGTCTTTTCCAATCATAGCCAAAACAAAAAGAAAAGAAAAGGCATATTTGCAATAAAAGTTAGTAAATTATCTACCCTGCTATTGTGAACAATTTAAAATGTACAAAAAACATTGTTCTGTAAAATCTGGAATGAGCTAATGAGTGGTCATTGTGGAACCTTTCATCAAATATACCATTTGCCAACATATGAGCTAAAACTAGGAACTTTTCTTCTATGCCAGATAAATGGAATGCCTGTCACTGTAGGGGTGGGCGGTGTCATTGCTGAAGAAGGTTTTTCAATCTTGACTTCACCTGCTGCTGCTCAATCTGTTTGGGGAACTCTTGTATCTCATGGTGCAATCCCAATGGGTTCAAATGCCTGGGAAAAATTAAGGATTATTCAAGGTGGTGAATTCTGACATTAATTTGGCTGACATTAATTTGGCTTCTATATAAGCTATTGCATTTAATAATCAGTTGTACATATTACATATGTAGTAATTTTTTGGTTTTAACTTCCAATTGTTGGTGTTGATTAAATGGTGTCAAACTACTTAACAATTATTGACTTCAATGCAATCACGTAGGCATAATAATTTGTTTGTTTATAATAATTGTAGTTCTCTCTTTCAAATTTTGTTTGGTGTTCTTTTGCAAACTTTTGCAAAATATAATAGCAGAAGGTAGAGTGTATTTCTGCAATGTGTGACACTACTAGAGCAACAGGTCTATTATGGAAGCACAATATATAATTATACTTGAGTTGTTGAGTTGTAGTGAACATATAACGCCATCTGCCAGTCTCCACACTGCACTGTCCTTCAAAGTACAATCCAGGTCTTTGGGTCCTAATTAATGCCTCTTTTGTTTGGTTTCTTCTCTCTAATGTTCATGGGATCTCCCAAATCAGTTATCTGAGTATTTCAATGTAGATGGTTAAATTCTGAATGTAATTAGTAAGAAAAGCAAGCTGAAGCACGACAATATCTTTTTATTTTTTAGTTGCAAGTTGTTTGGATAGCAAAATGGAGGCCAAACCTAATAATGTGACTGTAGTCAAAAATTGAGTTCAGTTTTTACCCTTCTTTTTTATTTTTTTATTATTATTTTTGTTTTTAAATATTTTATTTGAAAGGATTATGCTACTCATACATAGGCCTTTCATTTTTTTTTTTTTCTTCCTCCAGTATGTGGCCCCTTTTAGTAGATACTTGAAGTTGCATATGTAAGTTCCCTCTTTCATTTATACAGGAAGACCTGCTCCTGGGAAAGAACTCACAACCGAATTTAATGTCCTAGAGGCTGGTCTTTGGAACTCTATTTCTTTGAACAAGGGTAATGCATTCATTGACTAAGAACACCCTGTCTTGGGATAAAATAAAACCTAATCTAACACTTGTCTTCTCAGGGTGTTATAAGGGACAAGAGACTATTTCTAGACTTGTAACATATGATGGAGTTAAGCAAAAATTATGGGGACTTCATCTTTCGGCACCAGCAGAACCTGGCAGTGCAATTACGGTTGACGGGAAAAAGGTTTGAGGCATTTTCCTTTCTGATATTCCTTTGAATATAAAAAATTTTGCATCTCAGAGGTTTCCATACACTTTGGTCATGACAATTTAGGCATTGTAGTAACTTTTGTAATATTTGTGAAGGTGGGGAAACTGACGAGCTGTATGTCTGGAAGAAAGGGATCTGAGCATTATGGTTTAGGCTACATCAAGAGGAGAATTTCATCTGATAGCACTACGGTAATTGTTGGAGATAATGTCATTGGAACGGTTGTGGAAGCTCCTTTTCTTGCTCGGCAACAGGCGCCATCAAAGTCATAGTCTCTCGCAAGCATATAGATAAACGTAAACGTGAAATTCAATATAATATTTCATGTGTTATCAAACTCCACCTCCTGTGAATTGTTGGTCGCATTTGCAGAATATTCATTTTGTAGTAGATGATTGTAAACTGCTTTTGGGGGGGGGGGGACCAAGTAACATTTTGTCATAGAATTGTAATGAAAGTGTTATTTATTGAGTGTAAACTTAATGCTTTTTTTTTTTCTCTTTTGTTTTTTTAAGCCTTTTTGGCAGATCGATTAAATAAATTTTCTGCCTTGAAGTTGGAACGCCGTGCTTAATAATTGTTTTTATGTAAGCAAGGTTGAGTTCCACAGCTCTAGCAAGGCATTAGCTTTGAAAGAGCATCCATCAGCAACACGATTGATAATGTCTGTCACAGAAAGTTTAACAAGCTCCGCAATACATGTAAGATTTGATGAAAAAGAAGTGTATTTGATGCAAATGCAATGACAGTCAAAGCTAGTTGTTACGGGTGAGCGGTGGGATGTTGTCTTGAAGCAGACAAGCATGGTATAAGAGTTTGTATCAGTTGTGGATAAGTTACTGCGAAGGGCCCGTCGTCTGATGATGCAGGGGAGCTGTCCTTGCCTGCGGTAGTTAGAAAACACCTTCATTTTGCATCTAAAGGAAATTACGTCAATTGTAATCTTATAGCTTTGCAATATGGTTACATGATGAGATTGTACGGAGTCATCCCATTTGTTAGAAAGGGGGGTCTAAAGATACAGCAAGAGTAGGATCTTGTAAGCCTGCCGGCAGAGAGAATCCAGACATGAAGTCATCGCCAAAAATCACAGCACCAGCAGCCAGAGCTCCAGCACCTGCTCCTACGGCTAAACCAGGTGGTGCTCCCCTTCCAGGTGCTGCTGTTACAGATGATGGCATATTTATATAATCTGAATGTGGGTGAAAAGTAGGTAGATAGCCAACGTTGGAAGGTAGGGGAGGTTGTGGTGGAATCCGAGGTGGAGGATAGCTGGGTCCTCGAGCTGGCTGGTGGCTTGGTCCGCCCATGGAAGGATTGGAGTAACCTGTTGGGTATGGCAATGGATGAGCATAAGCAGAAGTTGACAAATGATTTTCTAGCCGAAGTGGAGCTTGAGGCAACTTTGTTGGGTAAGCTTGTAATGCTGACTCGCCTTCGGCAGTCACTCGCAGACTCCCCTTACCACCGCGATTCGTGAGTACAATTTCATCCTCATATCCTGCAAACAGAATAAGTTGAACCCAATAATTGGTACATGCAATAAGTTGCATCAAACCCACCGTAAGGTCAGCCAAGTTGCTAAGGTGCCATCCCAGCAATTTTAATTCCATGACAATGTCAAGGATCAAGCTTAACTTGGTACCTGGATAAGAAGAAGAACTGAGGTAGTCCCTTTCTCCCGCGATACGAATTGAAATGTCAATAAAACCTTGGGGTTTAGTGGAATTTCTTTTGCGCAGTTGGTAGCTCCCTACTTCTTCTGCTTTATCACCTGCTGCAGGCCTAGAGGACTCAGCAGCCCTCTTTCCATACCTGGCCAGGAATTCTTTCAGGACAACAGTTGCGGTCCCCTCAAGTCTCTCTCTGAGGAAAATGGGCTCCCTGCTGTACACTTCAACATGAAGTGTCATATCATGGAAACTCGAATTTGAATCATCGATTGAGGTAGCAAACTTGGTTTTCCATGTGGGATTTTCTTGACCAGAGGCATCTACCTTTGTACAATATTTGTTGTTAGGATCAATCCACCCCACGGCAAACCATTGACGCTTCAAAAGTGAAGAAGAACGCCGGAGCCCCCGAGCTGACATCAGGCAAACTTCAACCCAGATCTTTCCCATACCAACAGGATCAAAACGGAGTATATTGCTCGTTCCGTTGGAGAAGCAGTCCTTTCCTATGGCTTTGGCTTTCCTTTTGATAAAGTAAAAGAAAAAAGCGAAACCCTGTTTTTGTAATTTTTTCTGAAAGCTACTTTACGCTCACGTAGAGAGACAGAAATTCTTAGGCACGGCCGAGTGGAAAACTTTTTCCCTACCAAATGCTTCACAGATAGGCAAGAATATGCTCTCAATACTGGTGGGGACTTTGGGACTCGCCAAGGCCATCATTGGGCACAGCAAGAAAACCAGCCAGCCCATTTTGTGAGGCTGTCAGCAACAATCCTCTCCCACAAGCCGTGGGTACCACTCTAGTTTACCTGTTTTCATGTGAAAAAGGAATCCGCGCATGGCAACAAATGTAGTAGTTTAGTTTAGTCAAGGAGGAGACGCAAGAGAAAATGATCTGAGCCAGTCATTTCATGAGCCTCCACCAACCTAAGGCAACTAGCATCCGATGCACGCCGGATGGTACTAGTCAATGAACCGATAGTAGCCCTCCATTATATTTCTGAGCGTTATGCTGAGGTTAGTAAGACAGTCACTCAATTTAAAATAATTTTTATTTTTCATAAATATTTTTATTTTTCCAAAAATAATAAATACATAATACGCATAACAAAATAATATTTGTATTTTTTTTCTCTCTCGTTTGATTGTACATTAAATGATATTTAATTATTATATATATATGATGCAACTCAAATAAAATAATTTTTATTTAAATTTAAAAATTTCACTAAAAATTATTGAATAGACAATAAATGTGACATAATGCATAATACATATGATAAAATATGTAACAAATTTTATTGTTTTTTAAAAGTTGGTAATGAATTGTACTATACTTTTTCCACGTTCATTTAACACATGATTTATTATTATTATTATTATTATTATTATTATTATTATTATTATTATTATTATTATTTTTTTGAGCCAAAAATTAAAAGAAATAATAAAAGGAAAATTGATACAAATGATTTCATCTGTCTCAAGAATCTGGCTAAAGGATCCCAACGGCATATTGGATCACTGTCTTCTTTGTTGTGAAATGGACAATTTGGCTTCAAAAAAAAAAAAAAAAAAAAAAAAAAAAAAAAAAAAAAGATGGGCTTTAGAAATGAAGCAGTAAAATGGGAAACAATGCCTCTGATCTGATACTCTTATGGCTTCAGCACAAGGATGTCAATTTTCCAGCTAAATCTCAGTCACTAACTTCTTTCGGCTGATGCTCTGAAATTGTGGACAGTCCCAAAATCTCATCCACAGCAGCAAACTTGGATCCCTCACCAAAACACTCGGCTTGAAATGGAACATCGATGGGCCTGCAATTGAGAAGCTGGGTCCAAAGGCTATTTATCTGTACGTTTTCTTGCACTGTGGGTGAAGTTGATTCTAACTATGCAGAATTATTCTCAAGGCTATTTATTTAACTATCGGTTGCCAACGATGAATACGTCTATCATGTTAGAATTGGATTCTCATATCGCTCTCTCACTTGGTTCAGGAAGAGAGAATTGCAACTTTGGTGGCTGAAACAATTTCTTTCGTTTGATTTTGATGCTATCGATCTTTGTACTCTTTGGAGCTTTAATCATATTAGTAAGAACCGTAACTTTATTAAAGATGGCTTGGCAAAGTAAGGAACTATTGAACACTGTAATCGCATTGTTTGATTAGCCATGATCTCCTTCTCTGGCTACACACTCTATTGTGATAGCCCTACCTACTTCTTTAATAAAATATTACCTTGGCTTCTCAAAAAGGATGGTTGTCTTTTACGAAACAATAAACGCGTGCATTATATATGAACATTGGCTCTCTATTAACGGTGTCACCATAATTATACAAATTCACCTTAAAAGCTACTTTAATTAGAGATTGCATGACCAACGTGAAGCTGTATATCTAATGAATTGAGAAACAATAACTCATCTGTTGCTTCCTTTTTTTGAGTTAGCATCATCGAGTTATTTAGCAATACATTGGATGGGATCTTCTGCAGTTCTGGACTTACTGAGCAAGTTGACATGCTAAGGTGCTACTGCAAGAAGATTGAACATGCACCCTTCTTATGATTTTGCAGACTAGATCATCAAGATTAAACACAATGAAAACTACAGCTTCGCTCAAATGTCCAAAGGACCAAAAATTACAATAGGTAATGCTTTCTTAAGGCCACATCTCGACAGTACAATTTATTTATTTTATTTATTATTATTATTTCCTTTTTTTGTTCAATTGTTGAATGTATATGTAAATTTCGACGTTGTATCTCGGTTCCTGCTTGAGGGATCTTTTTGGATTACCTGTAATTGGGTATTGTTGTTTGTTTTTTCTTGTGCAGTTTTAGGGTGAACAGATGATGGCTTCTGGTA
The DNA here is from genome assembly GCA_021464305.1 of Kandelia obovata. NCBI lineage: Eukaryota > Viridiplantae > Streptophyta > Magnoliopsida > Malpighiales > Rhizophoraceae > Kandelia > Kandelia obovata. The sequence continues at coordinate 1,064,476 of CM038472.1, forward strand.
ATAAAAACAATAAGGTTGAAATTAGAGCAGAACCCATCCATTCCCTTGGAAGAACACAAACGAAACGAAAGTTGACTTATTTTACATTCTCTTTTTTTTTTTTTTTTTTTTTGTGTGTGTGTGTGTGTGTGAAAGAACAAATAACAATACTTTTAACGGAGTAGATGGCACCAATATGTTCATAATTAAATTGCGTCAATACCCCTTATCCAGATTTAGATAGCCTTTGACATATCCTATGCAAATGAATGGGTTATTTAAAAGTTCAAGTAAAGAATTTATAGACATCATAAATTATGTCAGATATTCATTTATTATTTTTTTTAACGATGTGGGATTTTTTATATATTTATTTTTCAATATACTCTATTAAAATTTATCCAACTCGATTAACATGTAATATAATAAAATTGAATTGAACCGAATACAAAACCCCGTTAAGATGCTGATAATGAAATTGAATAACGGAAAAAGGCGGGATTGGTGGGTGTAAACAAGAAGGACAAACTAAAACGTTGGTACCAAATTAAATAACTCACTTGAAACTTCAAATTAATTAAAAATTCAAGATTATAAATAGTGGATTTTATAAATATTATAACTTATAATAAATCTTTATGTAAAATTCAATACTTTTTAACAATAATAAATATTTATTTATTATAGTGCTAGAAGGTCCTATTAGAGTCTTCCAATCAAATTAAGTGCTTACACAGAAGAATATAGAAAAGTGAAACAGATTAAATTGAATTATGAGGAAAAACACACAAAAAAAAAAAAAAAAAACTCAGCCTAAGGCCACATTCTATTATGTTAGTTCTTTTATTGATGTAACATATTTATATGCAAACTGAGTCTTAGAAGAACATTCATATGCACTTCATATATACATCAAATACCATTTGCAAGGTTACAAAGAGTACAATGAACATCCTTTTCTTGATGCATACATATATCATATATTAAGGTCCAAAATAAAATCTATAGGTACTGCTGCGTGCATGTATTAATGTCGTGGTCTTCTTCGATTGATCAAATTGGCTCGGAGTCTTGAGCAGCCACTTCTTCTTTGTGGTTCTTGGAAAGAGATTTCTGTCTGATTTGTTGGTTCAGAAGCCGTCTTTGATGGCTTGCCATCTCTTCAGAGCTCATGGTGAGGAGTCTCTCAGGATTCACCTCTCCAAGAAGTACTCTCCTTCTCAAATCAGGATTGCTGGGATCTCTCATGTTGAACATTATGGACCGATACTTGTGTCTGTTGGCCCCGTTGAACGGCCCCATCTTCTGGAACATCACGGACTCGACCGCAGAGGAAATATTGCAGATTGGCATGTGGTCCCGGTCATCATCACCATGTACAGCAGTATAAGTAGTCTCTGCGGCAGCCTTGGCCAGAGCGTCCTCCAGAAGTTGTCGGATCTTGGCACGGGAGGGACCATTGGGGTCGTCCGCAATCTTAATGCACTTCTCGGAGTCCGAATCCGATAAGTTTGGTTCCTGCAATTTTCTCTTCCTTGTCTTGTTGTTTCTTTTTGATGAAGATGTGTCATTCGTTCCTGATGACGAAGATCCGAAGAGCTCAGCATAGTCGTGGAGGGGCAAGGACAGATCGTGCCTGCACAAAACGTTCCCGTACAACTTGACGGTCACAGTCACTTGTTTCTGTGGACCAGATTTCTTGGCCTCGTTTCTCTCATCCGACACCACTTTCCTCCAGGAAGCCAACAAGAGAGAGGCCGAGCTTCGGATGTCTTTGACAGGGTGCTTCGTAAGAGGCCGAAGCAGTTTCAAGAGCTTGTTGGACACGAGGGCGTACGATGGTATGTTGGGAAAGTTTCTGAGACGATTCAATGCATCGAGGCACCGAGATACCCCATTCTCATGATCGGCTCCTGCACCCTTCTTCATGGGAATCACAGCAGCATCTGCTGCCTTCTTGGCGGCCTTGACAGTACAAACCAAACAATATTCCATCGTATAGCCTTGTCTTGTCTGATGGCTCTCAATTATTAAAACTCACTAGCTGCCTAGTTTCCTGCAGAGAATTGCTATGCACCTGTCTCTGTGTGTTTGTGTGTGTGTATATATATAGATATATCATCAAAACTGAGAATCCCAGTGCATATGGGATTAGGAATCCGAGTAGCAGTTTAGTCTGGGAATCCCCATTCATTCAAACTCCACATCTCCTAAACTTTTTTGGAAGGGCATTGAAGGAGATAGAGATAAAAATAAATAGATAGCTTTAGACAGAAAATAATCATGGTAGCATTCAAATAAATAAATATTATTGGCTAAAGATGTCAATTGGAATTGCGACAAAATGTTGTAGCAGATTTATTCAAACATATCAGATGTGCAAACATTATATATATATATATATATATATTACACACTCTAATCCTTATAGTATGGGTATGCCAAATGTCCACTTTTTTTTTTTTTTCTATTTTTCCCCATTCCTACGATCAACTTTTAGCTCTCTTCCAATCTTAATAATGAATTAATTTTTGCAATTTCATACATTAAGAAATGACACATTGTTTCATGACTTAACCTATTTTACTAATAATAACATTTTAGTAATAGCAAAAATATAACTGCTATTCTTAAAAAATATATATATTTTATTTGTCCTCTTAAATAAAAATATTATAAACCCAATAAACAATAAATTCTTCAACAAATAGCATAAAATTATGAATTTTATTAATCTAATACTAGTGTGTGTACACACACACACATATATGAAATTAAGAAAAAACTTTAATTATTTTTACTTTTTTGTTTTTTTTATTATGTGATAAGTTTCTTTATTTGTAAATTATAAAAATTAAAAAAAAAGATTTTTTTTTTCAAATTCTTCTATTTTTTTAAAGTTATTTCCAATATTTCTTTTATTTTTCTTAAAAAAATTATTCCTAATTCACTACTCTTATTTTTAAATTTAAGTTATTTTTTTCATAATTTTCTTAAACATCTATTGATGACTAATATCATAATAAATTTAATAAAATAAGCTCTTTTTTTTATAAACTGAGAAAGAGATGATGATAAATTTTAAGATTCTTTCTTAATAATTTTAATTATAGCTTTATTTTTAAGTTAATATGCTTAAGTAAATATAAAATTTTATATTTTATATTCTTATTTTTTATGTTATTTTCGTTAGATATATTTTTTTATTATAAATTTGACAAAAATATGGTACATACTTAATAATTTTTAAAAATTTATTTTTTATTTATTTTATGAATAATAAAGATATTTTGATTATTATTTTAATTGTTACTTATTTTTTAAAATATTGATAAAGTCTCATGTGAAGTAAGATAAAAATTTTGTGTATATTAATATTAGTGAAACTAAAGAAAACAATGATTATAAATAATTCTTTAAACAAAAAAGACATGTATAGTGACGTTTGCTTTATTTTAAGATTTTTAGTTAATTTATATTATTTGTAGTATTTAACATTAATTTAGTATATGATTTATAATTTTTTAATATTTTAATAAAATCAAGATTTTAATATACATTTAATATTTTTTTCATTATAATAAAATAAATATATTTAATTTATATTATTATTTTTTTATTTTCTCACAAATCAAATTACCTAATTTTAAATATAAATTTTTTATTTGAGCAATTTTTTCTTAAAGCTAGTTTGTATAAATTGATTATAATATTATTATTAATTAAAATTTTAATTTTAATTTAATTATGATTAGAATGTAATATTAAAATTTCTTTACGTTTTAGTTAGTTGTTTAATTTTCATTTTTCATTTAACTCATCCAACATAAGTCTAAACTTAAAAACTTTGAAATTAATGAGATACTAATTATAATTAATAATCAAAATCAATATTAATTTTACTTAACTATTGTTTATTTAAATTAAAATAAAATTATTTAATATTGATTGTTTTAAAATATAATTCAAATTTTATTATTTTAATACTTTTCATTAAATATTTAGAATTTACATAATTCTTAAATTTATATTTAATTACATATTACGTAAAAACAATAAGAGGCGAGAAATAGATTGTATAATCATATATGGAAGGATGTAAATCATCGTATATATATTTTAATTTATTAAAAAATGATAACCTAAGAATTATATTGAAACTTAACAAAAAAATTTATTTTGCTTGTAAGTAAAAAGCCCACATTATGTGTTTACATTTATAAATAATACAATAACTCATTTACTTAGACTCATATTAACATTTTTATTAAAATTAAATACAGTAATATGTAAAAATTGCAAAATAAATGATATTAAGAGAAACAAAATAAAATTTATGATATAAATTTACACATATACAGAGAGAGAGAGAGAGAGAAGAGAGAGGAGAGAGAGAGAGAGAGAGAGAAAGAGAGAGAGAGAGAAGAGAGAGAGTGTTGTGTGTGTGTGTGTGTGTGTGGTCATATCTTAATTATGTTCGTATCATTCTTGTGAAGTGTCACACTATCTGTATCACTAAGTTTTCCTCAGGGCCGTGTAATGGCTCTACACGACGGCCGCGGGGAGCCTAAGATTGATTGCTATTAATACCGAAATGAAGTGTATGCTCTCATTTCCAATGATTTCCTATCGTGGCCATTTGGGTTGGCAATAGTTGCACAAGCTGAAGACTGGTGAAGGTTGATGTCGAGTCACCTAATGCTAAAGACATTCCCCGCTTAACATCTGTTTCCTGTTAACTCTTCCTTCCAACCTTGCCCACCCAACAGGCAGCTCCGCATTTGCTCCTGGCCTCTATATACCAGTCAAACCAGCAAGTCCAATGCGGTCATTAACAAAAGACAATGATTTCCTGCAGCTGATGTTATATAAACCCCAGCCATAGGAACAATGCTCAAATTTCTTTTCCAGGAATCTATTTCAGTGCTATGATAATCAAGTCAATGATCAAACAATTCCTTGACAACAATAATAATAGTAATAAATCATCATTATCACCGTAAAGCCACATACCAGCAACATTCATCCCTTTTATCACTGTACAGTCACGTCCTGGAGACGGAATACTTCTCTCATAGGATTACATAGCATGCAATTAATAAGGTAAACATAATTCCACTATAGAATATAGGCATGAAAATATATAAATACAAGGATCCAGAAAACATATGCACCAGATTCAGTCTATAACAAGAGTATAGAAAGCATTACGAAAGAGGGAAAAGAAAATCAATTCACTCCACCTTTAGTTCCTCCCCAGCCAGTTTATCACAGAACCAAACAGAATACAAATGACAAGTCAATACTTGCAAATTTGAAGTCAAATCCTTAGTTTCTTTTGTCATCTTAAAGTACTTTCTAAGACTATGTACCTACGAAACCCTCTTTGTTGAGCATAGTCCTCTACTCCTCTTTGACCCATGTTGACTTTCCCTATGTCTACGTCTCCTACCTGAACGTCCAAAAAGCATTCTGCCGTGATGTCGAAGCGGCTTACAAGAGATAGACCACCATTAGTACTGTTGTCATCATCATTACCATTACCATAATCTTCATCCAAGGAATCAAACCAACAGGTGAAGTGTGATGATTACCAGTTGCACTGTCATCTGTTGTACGGTTAGTCCTCTCTGATTGCCTCAGACGTCTACTGGTCGCA